>CM076577.1:375860732-376287156 GCA_034641835.2 Pinus albicaulis
AATTTGCTGGAAGCAAAGCCCTTGTACAGTTTCTACATTTCCACAGTGGAAGCAAGAATCTTTCTATCTCTCATGATCTGGTTTTTTGGTCAGATCCTTTGCTATGGCTGTCTTGTTCTACTAAACGTGAATCTATCTTAGCTTTGGCTCTGGTTCTCATTTAGGATTGTGGCTATCTGATCTTGCTGTGGATTTGACTATACAAACTTGTTCAATAGGAAAATGTTGACTCTGCTATATATAGGAGCTTCAATGGGTGCTCTCAAACTGCTCTACTACAGTAGTTTCACTCTCAATGGACTTCTACAGCAATTGGCACCATCAATCTGCTTTGTTACAATGATGGCTCATGTCAACAAACTGTGCTACAACCATTGGCACCATGAATCTTCTCTCTGCTTCGTCAAATGGTTGGCACCATCAACTGACTTTGTGCTCCTCAGGGTGATGATAGTGGCAAACACTTTTTTGGGCAGCTTTTTTTTTGTCTCCGATTCAAGGCAGAACTATGTTGGCCTTGTTTTTTAGGTCCTTGGAACTTAGTTCTCTCATATTTTCCATCCTATCCCCAGTTTGCTACCGAGAAAGACATAACTTCACGATATCAAAATTGACTATTTTTGGCCATTTATCTTTAGTAATGGTACAACTTTAATTTGGTGCATTCGTACAGTATCTGAAGAGCACTCTCAAGCTGCTATTCAGTATTTTAGCAATTTACTACATTTAACTTCCATGCTCTAATATTTATATCAACCATAAGCATTCTTAAGGTAGTTACACGTTTGTGAAGCAGAAGGAATGCTTCTGACAACTTATTATCATAGTGGTACAATTCTGTTCACAGTTTATCTTTTATAAACCTCCAATTTTCCAAACGTAGTAGAGACTACAGTTTGCATCTCAAATTTTGGACAAATATGTTTAGTATTCTACAGAAAATGCATTAAGAATACAGTGTTGTGTCTACTAAGCACAAATAATTGTTGTACTGAGTCATCTAAACATCTTGACATCCTTGTTTTATATTCCTTTTCTGTTTTCACAAAGTTTCCTCTGCTATGGAAAATGTAGTTATATTATTTTTTTTCCATCGATATACGGATTGGATCTAATTAGATGTAAACCCTTGCTATAGTGGTTATTTGAATGGGTTAGAATGTGCATTTTTATTTGTTTCTTTTGAAATACATGCATTACCACTACGCGAGATATTTGCATTAATTTTGAAATTTTGAGATCTTTGCATTGATGTTGCCTCTGCTTGGTGGTGTCTTTGAGATTGAGCTGATCCAAAGGCAATGGATGTGAATCAGTGATCGATTTCTCTTTGCTAGTACTGTAATCCAAATCCTCTAGCATGCAAACAGGCGCTGCAACAATTATATCTAGGATTGATCATTTTTTTCTCACCTTCACTTTAGGCTTGGAAAAATTTGTTCCATATTTTTTAGCATTTGACACCTGATAGACAGTTATCTATGTGGGAATTTAAGGCTATATTGGATGTAGATGAGAAATATCTACAAACAGGACAAACCTTTGGTATCATGGCCTCTGGAAGAGATCCCAGATTCCCAAATTCTTTGTTCTTCCCAGGATCTGCCTTGCTCTTCTCCAAAGTTTGGACCTTCCTTGTAGGCTCCTGCCTCTTCTACATTGCTTGAATTGGAGCACCTCCATTATGATATCAAATCATCCGCTACTATTAAATGACACAGGTCGCAGATGCTTTGATAGACTTGCCTTTTGGGCACTTCACCGCGAACCAAGTTTTAAAATGTCACAACCCACTTGATATTTATCCCTAGCAAAAGTGTCACATGTGAAGATCAGGCTTTTGATGAAGCAAATAACTTGGTAAAGAGAATTTTTGATTACTTATGTATTCGGCCCAACAATATAGATTTTGATGCACTATCATTTTTAACCATGTGCTGAAAAACATACAAAAACTATGTTTTTAGTGAAATTTGAGTTCACAAGAATCGATGCCAGTCAAAATCTAGACCTTGCTCCCAGCTTACTGGTAAAAGGCGGTACTCATATTTCATGCAAGTAATGGAATGCCTTTTTCGTTGTTTTATCTCGTCTTATTCAAACTTCCAAGTCTAGCATCAATGATTGTCTTATGCTTCAGAAAAACGGTATTATGCTTTAGAGAAGTGTATCTACTTCTTATTATACTTCTTAACTTCCAAGTCTAGCATCAATGATTATTTTATGCTTCATACATAATCTAGTTTTCATTATACTCCTTGAAACATTTTTTATTAGTTGAATGAGACAAACTTAAAAGGAGTAAGCTAATATATTAGCAAAAGGATTTCTGTCACAAATCTAATATTCTTATAGGAATTCAATGGAAATTTCAGGCATCACCTGAGTAATCTTCAGTGTCTGCAAATTTTGACATCCAAAGAGAAGTTTGTTACAAAATTAGGCAGCTCCTACTTGAAAACATGTTGATTTTGATGCATAGCAGTCTCCTTCATTTATAGCCATGTGTTGGAATATTTGAAAATTCCAGAATAACAATGGAGAGAGTAATACTCTCCTCTTCTAACACAGAAAATATTGAAATTTCTTCACTGGAAACAGAGTTCAACACTTTGAAAATTTTCTATTCCTTCAAAAAAAAACTATTACAAATTCTTCCTCACTAAGAGGGATTACAAAATGTGACTGCTGCAAAATGCAGTGCACTCAAAATTATTCTCTGTCTATAAAACTACGCATTGTTGTGCTCTTCAAAACCCTTACACTGCTATTGTGTGTAATAATAAACTTTACAACTACATTTCGAAACAGGCTCATAGCCATTTTCTTTTATATGCAACGCATATATTAAAAACATAACAAAACTATGCAAATAACAAATCTATTAAAATGTCAACACCACTAGGTTAGAGAACTGCGCGCGCTGCTCTGTTCTGAGGCATTCTGCTTAGGTTTGCAGCCGCCTTCTTGCTTTGCCGTCGCCATGAGCGGCCCTGGGGGCGGGGAGTCCTCTCCCACCCCTCCATCAACTTCCGAAGTCGCATTCCGAAGCCTCTTATCGCAGAAAGGGACGAAAAGACAGACTGCTGATGTGCCAAAATTCATTAAAAAGCTCGATGAGATACCTGAGATTGCTCTTCCTGAGGAACAATCGATCAAAATCGCCCTTGCTCTGGCTGACAGAGGCTTGGTAGGGCAGTTCATGGGCCGCTGGCCTTCCACAAAAACCACGGACGATTGGATTCAGCGAAACTGGAGACCTCAGCTGAAACACAACGTGATTTTTTATGCTGTGGGAAGAGGCTATTTCATTTTTGAATTTACCACCAAAGAAGATCGTGACCTGGTGTTCAGAAATGGACCGTATTTTATGGGGAATCAGGGACTGTATCTTAACAAATGGAGCCCTGATTTCGATCCCTCTGTCGACGTCCCTAAGGAGGTGCCGGTCTGGGTTCATCTCCCAAACCTCCCGATTCACTGCTGGAGCTATCAAGCATTGCAGAAGATTGGTAATGGGCTGGGTCGCTTCATTGACAAAGCTGATCAAAAAGGCCAATATACCTGCGCTAGAATCTGTGTGGAAGTCGATCTGGAAGCCGGGCTACCAGAAGCCGTCAAACTGACAGTTGGAGAATGGCAGCATTACCAGAAGCTGGACTACGAGCAGTTGCCCTTCAAATGCCGAACCTGTCATGAGCATGGACACTTCCAGCGAAATTGCCCAAAAGCTCCAACAGGGAACAAGGTAGAAGAAGAAGGATGGAAAGAAATTAAAAAGGGAAAGGCTGTTCCAAGGTCCTCGGGGCAGAATAACTCCGCGCCATTGGGGAAGCCATAATCCAATACAAAGGCCAATGCTGCTGCTAAAGATGGCTCCACCTCAGGACAAAAGGTGGATGTCATGGAGACCCAAGAGGATACAGAAAATAAGTTGAAGCAAGTGAAAGAACCTGAAGTCGAACCAACTGTTTCACCAGTTGATGATGGTCAGAGGGGTAACGAAGGCATCGAAGCGCACATTAGTCTTGCCTCCGACTCTGAGGGAGAAACAGAAGAGCGAGATTCCGAATCTGATTCGCATGTCACTCCTACCAAGACGACTCGGGGTCGGAAATCCAAGAAGAAACAAAGAGAGGAAAAAACTTATCTAGATGTCCTTCAAGGTTCCCAAAAAAACCTCAAAGGAATGATGAATACCAGATCTGGGCGCAAGAGTAACAGGGCTCCAAAAGGAGCCACAAGCCCCCAAGTCAGTAAATAATGAAATACGTCTCCTGGAATTGCAGAGGTTTAGGTAGCAGGTTAAAAGAGGAAGCCTTGAAAGACATAGTGAGGATATATTCGCCTGAAATCCTCCTCATCCAGGAGACAAAGCTGGAGGATCATCTTCTCCTCCAAAATAGTAAAGTTTTTTGGCAAAAAGGTCTTGGTAGAGCGGTTAGTGCTAGAGGCGCTTCTGGTGGAATAGCAACCTTTTGGAACAGCACCAAATACGACCTTATTCAAGAAAACAGTAGCCCCCATTGGCTTTTCACTCAGCTCCTCCACAAAGACTCGGGTCAACAAGTAAGTATGTTTAATCTTTATGCTCCGGTATTACCAGGCGAGAAATTTTTTTGTTGGAATTCGCTTCAATCCTTTCTTTAAGAGCAAAACCCAGGAAATATTATTATAGCAGGTGACCTGAATGTTACCCTTGCTGTTGATGAGAAAAAGGGAGGCTCCATTGTCAGGGACCCTGCCAGAGAATGGGTTGAAGATATTATGCTAGGCTGGGATTTGGAGGATATTAAAACTTCTTCAGGGAAATTCACCTGGTCCAATAAAAGACTAGGCCCAAATCATATAGCTGCCCGTTTGGACAGATTCCTTGTCCATTCTTCTTTTCTGACTTGCGGTCTTCTGGCCACTTCTAAAATTCTTCCAAACCTTACTTCTGATCATAAGCCCATCCTCCTCGAGCTCTCCATGGATGGTAATTTGGGCCCCATCCCCTTTCGTTTCAGTCCTCTGTGGATTTGGCAAGAAGGATTCCAAGAGGTAGTTTCTGAGGCCTGGAATAGGCCTGTCCATGGTTCTCCTTTTTATGTGTGGGAAGAGAAAATCAGGGGCCTGAAAAGAAGTCTTAAGGAGTGGGCCAAAAGACTGAAAACCCCTTCTGCCAAAAGGAATGAATCTCTTAATAGACTTGTTGTTCATCAATTAGCTATGGAGCACAGTCCTGTTACACAAAGTCTGCTCCAAAAAGAAGTCGATTTGCAAAAAGAGGTACACAGATCTAGCAGGGAGGAGGAAGAATTTTGGAGACAGAAGTCTAGGAATCTATGGTTACAATCCGGAGATAAAAACACCAGCTTCTTTCATAAACAAGCCGAAGCTTGAAAGCAGTTCAAAACAGTTTCTGAGATACACTTCCAAAACACTGTGGTTAAGGATTTTGATGACATAAAGAGAGCTACTTACTCCTACTTCAAAGACCTCTATTTGGCTCCTGAAGAACCCCCTATTGATCCTCATGACTACCCGATCGACTTAATTCCCAAGTGCGTTAAGGAATCGGATAATACCATGTTGACAGCTCCGATCAGTATGGACGAGCTTCAGAAAGTTCTAGAATGCATGGAGCCTGACAAAGCCCCAGGCCCTGATGGGTTCTCTGTCAGGTTCCTTTTGACTTGCTGGTCAACAATAAAAAAAGATCTATTGAGAATGGTCAGAAAATCCCAGAACTGTGCAAAGCTGGGAGGTGGCATTAATTCGGCCTTTCTCGCCTAAATTCCAAAAGAGAAAGGTGCCTCCGACTTTAGCAGATTTAGGCCCATTTCATTGTGCAATTCCAGTTACAAGCTGGTATCCAAAATAATTGCCAACAGACTTAAGAATATATTGCCAGCCATCATCCCTGAAAATCAAGGCGGATTCATAAAAGGAAGAAAAATACTGGACAACATTGTGCTGGTGCAAGAAGCAGTTCATTCTAGCTGCCAAAGAAATGAGAAAGGAATGGTGATTAAGCTCGATCTGGCTAACGCATTTGATAGAGTGAGACATGAATTTTTGTTCATTGTAATGAAGAAGTTAGGCTTCTCAACAACCTTCATAAACTGGGTGAAAGCCTGTATAGCATCGCCATGGATCGCACCTCTGGTCAATGGTCGTTCTACTGACTTCTTCCAAGCCTCTAGGGGCCTTAGACAAGGCTGTCCTTTGTCTCCGCTTCTCTATGCTATTCAGGCCTCGGTGCTCAGCTTCCAACTCGATCATAACCAGAAGATTCAAACCCTACCTGGTCTCAGAACGTCTCGCAAGGTGAAAGACATTAATCACGCCCAGTTCGCCGATGACACCTTGCTGCTTAGAGGAGCCAGCATTATCTCTGCCAGATCCTTCAAGAAGGAGCTGGACAGTTACAGGTTGTTCTCGGGCAGCATGATTAACTATCGAAAATGCTCTATCTATGGCTGGAACTGCTCGTCCAAGGAGCTGTCAGATATTGCAAGGCTCTTAGAAATGGATGGAATTCGAAATTGGGAGTCATTCAAATACCTCGGGATCCCAATCTTCAAATCCAAGTCTAAAGTTGCTCACTGGCTACCTCTGCTCGACAAGCTAAAGATCAGAATCCAAGCCTGGGGCGCCTCTTGGCTGAATAACGCAGGGAAAGTCATCCTTATGAAATCAGTCCTCATAAGTATGCCTCTATATCAACATACCATGCTCCTTGCCCCTAAAAATTTTCTCAGTAAGATGGACAGTCTGTTGAGAATATTTCTGTGGGAAGGTGGGAAAAATAACGATAGAAGGCTCCATTTAGTGAATTGGGAGACTCTCAAGAGACCCCACCTGGAAGGAGGCCTCCATCTGCGAAATTTGGCTGCCCAAAACCTTGCTTTGGGTTCCAAGATCCTGTGGAATTTAGTCTCTGGAAACTCTAGCTGGAGTAAAAGAGTCATTTGGAAGAAATACTTCCATGGGCAACGCTTGAGATGCTTGGATAAGCCCCCAAGATCGATAAAAGGATCTCCGATATTCAATCTGTGCAGTTCAGCTTTAGAGCAATTCAGCCACTATCTCTACTGGATCCCTGGTTATGGGAGAAACATCAAAATCTGGGAAGATTCGATAATGGGTGATCAACCTTTGAACCAAGTGGAAGGCCTAGAAAATATCAAAGACTGGCTTCAATCCTGCAACTTGAACACCCTGTGGGATATATCTAACTGGAAGGATGATCCAGGTACTCTCTGGGATGGATGGAATCTGGGGGAGGTTCCCCTTAGGTTGCAGGGGGAAGCTTCTTTACTGTTAGATCTGCTTCAAGGCAAATCTCCTTCAAAGGCCACTTCTAAGGATAAAAGAGGCTGGGGTTCCCTTTCTGGCTCCTATACTGTTGCTGAAGGTTATAAAAGAATGATGGCTGTTCCTTATGCTCCCCCTGACCCAGCTCAATGAAAATTCATATGGAATTTCCCCTCACTCCCCAAAATTGACTTCTTCTGTTGGACTGTAGTGCACCAAAGCATTCTTACCAGAGATAATTTGCGGAGGCGAGGGATGGAAGGGCCTTCCAGGTGCCCATTGTGCTTGTCTGACGAAGAAAATGCCAATCATCTGCTGTTGCTCTGCCCCTTTGCTCTAGCAGTCTGGAGGGGAGTTCTGATGCTTGGCCCAGCTAATCTTGACCTTCCAGATAACATCCCTGCACTGTTCCAAAATTGGGCCAGATTATCTCCCTTTTGCTTCACAAAAAAAAGTCTTCTTAAAACAAGTTGGATGTGGATCCCTAAACTCATTTGCTGGAAGCTGTGGTTGGAGAGGAATAATAGAATTTTCAGAGGAGAAAGCTGCACTACTACCAGAGTTATTTCTAAAATCAAAGCTTTGTTGGGCAAGGCTTTGGAAGCCAATACCTCCTCAAGGAATGAATTGAGTCTGGACCAAGCGGAGGAGCTATGGCTTAAAGAGCTGGTTCCAAACCTGAAGGAAAGGTCCACTCCTCCTGCAATTGTCCATGCCAACTGGGAGATTAGATTGGAGGAACTGGAGTTTATCAAATGGAGATCGGCCTTGGATGAACACTGTTTATTCTTCGATGGGGCCTCTAAGGGTAACCCTGGGGTTGCTGGCAGCGGTGGAGTTATTCTGCGTCCTGGAGGCTCTTCTGAATTGAGATTCCACTAGGGTCTGGGTATCGAATCCAATAACAGAGTGGAGGCTCTCGCATTGTGGCAGGGTCTGAATCTGGCGATTAATAGAAATATCCTCTCACTCTCTGTATTTGGAGATTCCAGAATTATCATCCAGGCGTTGACCTCTCATAAGGCCCCCCATCAGGTTCACTTAGCCTCAATAATAAAAAAAATCCGGCTCTTATTGCCCAAGTTCAGTAAAATCTCCTTCTTTCATATACTGAGGAATCTCAACTCCCAAGCTGATCTGGAGGCCAACCTTGGCTCCCTCTGTAATCGGAGATCGTTGGTGGTCAATTCGACTGAATCTTCCTGTTCCATTCCTTAATGCTTCTGCTGTGCGGACTTCCTATCCTAATCGACCCTATGACTATCTCTCTACTTCTCAGTGCCCTACTCTTGGGGACCTCATCTCTCTGGATTACCAACCAAATTAAATCCGTGGTCTCAGGCCTGTTCTTATCCCCTGTTCGCCCTCCTTTCAAGAGCCACTGTTTCTTGTTGGATCCCCCTGTTTCAAGAGTTCAAATCGGATCTTCAATTTGCCATCCCAGATCCAGTTTTGATGGATTCTCTGATCTCCAATCTGAAGCTCATATTAACCATTATCAAAGTTTCTCAACTCTGATAGGCGACGATGTCGACTCTTACATCAGGGCGCTACAAAATATGGACCCTGCGCTAGAGCATTTCCTTTACAGAAGCAGCATATACAAAGCAGTAACGGATAATCACTACTCTCAACCAAACATATGCATCGCTGTCTTAATACTCTGCACGAAGGTGACCGCCATTATCATGAATCGCCCAGGGAAGTATCCTGGTCCTGGCGCGATGCACCGGCCGATGCCCTTCTGCATCAGATTTGAGGAACAAACTCTGTTCAAAGAAGGCGAATTGATCAGCGCTATGAAACAGAACAAATGTCTGCCGGGTAATATCATTATTATCCCTAAAGAGAGGCGAACCAGGCCCGGTGATCTGTCCTCCGGATTCTTTGACAGCAATCCCAAACAGCTATTCACGAGAAACTATCTCTGTCAGAGCTGGAATTTAAGAGCTTGTGGCAGCTTTGCCGCCTAAATAAAAATATATCCGTTATTGTCAAAAAAAAAACAAATCTATTAAAATGCTCTTGGGGTCCACAATTTATAAATTTTTTAATATATATATGAAATATATATATATATATATATATAACATATATACGTCGCATTTAAAACAAAATATTACCAAAACCAGTGTGGGACCTTAACAAACAATAAAAATATTCTGTCGCGCGTTATATAAAATAAAACATATAACAAAACCTTTGTCAAAACTTCAAACGAACCCTTTAGCCATGGAGCCCGCCGGACTTCAAACGACGATAAACCATAATTCAAACCAAATTCGTGTTCCAAAATAACCTACTGACATTGGCCAATTTTGTGACGCTAAAACCAAATGAATTCTTCCCTAATCTTTTTCCAGTCTGAATTTGGGCTGGCGTACAGAGAGAGAGTTGTGACGCGAATTTCTTATCAAATTCGCCCTAATCTTTTTCGAGTCCGGATTTCCACTGCACGAGCGGCCCAAACAAAGATCTGCTCCAATCAATTTCTGCCACGTGTCCTCCTCTAGCTTTTCATATCAATCACATTAAGTTTTAACGTCGTTGTTCAATCAATTTCATTAAGTTTTAACGTTGCTCAAATCAGACCTCCACTCCTGTTAGCGATTCCGCATGCTCTAATATGATCCGACCTTCGGCTCTCATCAATGAGATTTATGACGGGCGTTCTTTGATGCCATTGCAGTTGGGTCGATAAAATGGCGTTTTTCTATGGTTTCTCAGACGAGCCGCAACCTTTGAATTGCAGATGCTCTCAGATTGCTAGGTTACACTGCCTACTCACTGTGACGGGAAGGAAAAGCCAGCTGAACTGTTGCTTAGACCTCACTGCAAATATGCATTTCTCTCGGTCTGGTCTGTGTCTGTCTTCCTCGGTTTCTTGGAATCCTGCTTCTCTGTCTCGTCTTGTGCCCACTGCTAAGACTGCGCCCATGTCTCGTGTGCGTTAAAGGATGCGTTGCTGCAAGGGTAGCACCAAAGGCCAACCCTTGCGCACTCCCTCCAGCCGCTCAACCGATTCATCTTCCCAATCAAGTGATTATTACGCAGGCCACTATCCAAACACTAGAAGTGGGTGGGGTCGGGTTCTAGGATCTGGCCACCGTATGGGCTCCCCTGCTCCTCATTTCCTCACCACTTCACCTTCTCCCACGACGCGCACTACACTTTTTTGCTTTAATTTCTCTCTGAACCGCCCATGAATCATAGCTTCAATCACCATGGTTTTCCGTGAAGAGGCCCAAGTGGAGGAACAATGCACCTGTCCGATGGGTCTGAGCTCAGAAAAATCCCAGCTTTCGGGGCTTCAGGAGGGGAGAGATGGTGTGAATGTGCAGGAACCAGATGCTCAGGTTCGTAGGGCTCGTGATGTGGAGATAGCGCCTCGAGATCCTGGACCTTCCATGTCTGAAGCTGCTCTCGCCGAAGGATGGTGCCGAATTGTCGAAGAACCACCAGATGAGTAGTTGGTTCTCTTTGATTTGGTTTTCTTGCTTCGCAACCCACTTAATTGGGCATGTTTTTGTTTATATTACTATGCTGGACCTCTGTTTTATTTTTGAATTCTGTAAACAATGGTTCCCCTGCGTGGGCAATACGTTCAAGACTGGTTTCCCCGTATGAGGGCAGTCTTATTTTTTTATTTTTTGACAAATTTTCCATAAGTCTGGGCAATGTTTTTTACTTCGGTCATGTTGTAATTTTATTCCCACTATTAATAGATTAACCTTACTTAGAAAAAAAAAAGTTACCCTGTTTCTATTTTAAACCTGTTTTTTGAAATACAAAGCCATGTTTATATGATTTTTTATAGTCGAAGCGCTGCGGGGTGGTTTATTATATTAATATTTCACATTCGAATTATGTTCATAACAATTGGAATGCCCACAATTCATAACAAATATTGGATATTTACTGTCCTATTTTAAAGTTTCATTTTTATGTTTGCCGAAGGATGGTGCCGAATTGTTGAAGAACCACCGGATGAGTAGCTGCTTCTCTTTGGTTTGGTTTTCTTGCTTCGCGGCCCACTTAATTGGGCATGTTTTTTCTTATATTACTGTGATGGACCTTTGTTTTATTTTTGAATTCTGTAAACACTGTAATCGTCAAATATATCAAACAATGGTTCTCCTGCGTGGGAAATGCAACGACCTGAAAAACGTTCAAGACTGGTTTCCCCGTATGAGGGAAATCTTCTTTTTTGATTTTTTGATGAAAAATTTGCCATAAGTCTAGGCAATGTTTTTGACTTCGTTCATGTTGTAATTTTATTCCCACTGTTAATAGATTAACTTTACTTAGAAAAAAAAACGTTGCCCTATTTCTATTTTAAACCTATTTTTTGAAATACGGAGCCATGTTTATATGATTGTTTATAGTCGAGGCGCTGTGGGGTGGTTTATTATATTAATATTTCACGGTCGAATTATGTTCATAACAATTGGAATTTTTTTTTTTTGCCCTGTTTCTATTTTAAACCTGTTTTTTGAAATACAGAGCCATGTTTATATGATTTTTTATAGTCAAAGCATTGCAGGGTGGTTTATTATATTAATATTTCATGGTCGAATTATGTTCATAACAATTGGAAAAAAAAATGTTTCCCTGTTTCTATTTTAAACCTGTTTTTTGAAATACAGAGCCATGTTTATATGATTGTTTATAGTCGAAGCGCTGTGGGGTGGTTTATTATATTAATATTTCACAGTTGAATTATGTTCATAACA
Organism: Pinus albicaulis; assembly: GCA_034641835.2. Classification (NCBI taxonomy): domain Eukaryota; kingdom Viridiplantae; phylum Streptophyta; class Pinopsida; order Pinales; family Pinaceae; genus Pinus; species Pinus albicaulis. Next base: position 375,872,768 of record CM076577.1, read on the forward strand.
ATTAGAACGCCCACAATTCATAAAACATATTGGAGATTTACGGTCTTGTTTTAAAGTTTCATTTTTTTTTTTTTAAATTGAGCCCACCGTTGGTATATCGACGCTTTGTAAGCGTCGGTCTTCTGACGTCTTGAACGATTTCCATTTTCGTCAGTCTTGTGACGTTCGTCGGTATTGTGACGCTTTTGGAATGTGTCGGTATTGCGAGGCTTTTGCAATGCGTCGGTCTTGCGACACTTTTGTATGGCGTCGGAATTGCGACAACTTAAAAACGTCGGAAGAGCGACAGTATAAAAAAGTCAAAAGAGCAACGTTCAAAATGTCGGACCACATTTCATTGGAATTGCGACAATTTACAAACGTCGGAAGAGCAACGGTATCAAAACATCGGAAGAGCGACGTTCAAAACGTCGGACCACATTGCATCGGAATTGCGACAATTTACAAACGTCGGAAGAGCGACGGTTTGGGAAACGTCGGAAGAGCGACACTTGTTTGGAAGCGACGGAAAAAGTGTCGGTAGTGCGACACTTTGTCAAGGCGTCGGAATTGCGACGTAATGGTAAACCACGTTTTTCCCATCCTCGAACTGTCGCTCTTGCGACGACTATGTGTCGGAATAGCGACGAAGTGGCTGTCGGAAATTGGTCCAAATTTTCTAGTGCCATCATGTCATTATTCTAGTAGTCCCCAATCTTGGCCATCTTGGGTTGTTCTACCAAGCCAATATTGATTTCTTTTAGTTTTAGAGGTTTGGTGGCATCAAATATTTGCAATAAAGGACTGGAAACAACCCGTTCCCCTTCTTCTTATTCGATCATAATATTATGGGGATCTTCACTGCTTGCTTCTATTGAAAAATTTCTATAGTTTATGATATCTTGCAGCTGCGCATCCCAAGTTGGCACAGCATGTTCTTGCTCAGGGCGGGCCTCATCGAAGACCAGAGAATTTCTATCTTGCAAGGCTTCATCAAGTTGCTTGGTACCTCCTATCAGTCTGAACGTCCTTACAAAGTCTTCAACCATCGTACTTCAATTCTTGGTGCGTTGATGTAGTTTTGCGTCCAAGTACTAGGAAGTGGGAATTGGTCCCAATGTGTGAAAAAATTTGTGGACCCATTCATTCCTTGTGTCCTCATTCCATACTTTTAGTCAGCGAGATATGTGTCTGTGTGGATATCCTTTCCCCAAGGAGAGTTCTATTGGTGGATTAGCTGGTATATGGAATCGACAAGTCAACATCCTTTGAAAGTCTCCCCAGTCCTGGAAATTATCTTTATGAGTTTCCCACCAGCGTGCAGGGGTTGCGTGAATATCCAATTCTATGGCCTAAAATTTCTGCTCCTTAGGAACTATTTCCTCAATTTCTGTAAGGAAAGTTTCAACGTTACCAAAGCCATAAAAGTGGGGTAGTTCTCTTACCTCCAAGGAAATACATTGGAAGCTCTTTGTGATTTTAAGACATCTTAGTGCAAACATGTCATGTAGTTGATTTTTCCAGTTTTTGATCTCTTTGTCTGAGTCAGATAAGTACTCACTATCTCTTTCCCAAAATAGCATGCCATCAGCTGTGGGGTTGATCTAGTCATCATCTCGGGCTATTAGTTTGTATATGTGATCAACATATTCTTCCTCCTGTATTGATTCAGTATATTGTTCTCATTCCACTAGGTCCAGCGGGACTATTACCCTTGTGCCTTCATTCTCAAAGATCATGCTTATCCTTTTGAGATTAATGATACCTCCCATGTCAATATCCAAATCCAGACCCAAGAGTGCAAGCTAAGGGTCTACGTTGTCTACTATCTGGATTACTTCAAAATCAATGAGGACCTTAACACCTACAATATCTACCACTACCTTCGTCAATATTTCCAATGGGATAATCTTCTGCTGATTAGCCATTTGTAGTTGAATAGTCGACCATTCCAGTTTAGGTTCTCCCATTCGTTGCCAAGTCTTCTTGGGTAGGATGTTATTGTCTGAGCCTAAGTCAAGGATAACTTGGTCCATTTTGTACTCCCCAATCTGTGTAGTCATGCACATTTCTTGTCCCGTCCTTTTTTTATCTTTTTATATCTTATTCAAAGTTTTCACCTCGGGTTGTGGAGAAATTATTTCTACATAGTTGTCTATTAGAGCTAGGATATTTTCTACAACCTTCTAGTCACACAACAGCTTCATACATGCCTGGAGGTAAGGTTTAACTACTTTTTTTGCTTTTGGATCTACCACTCCTTTTGCGGCAGGTGTTTCGGTTTTATTCACCTCCTTTTGTGCTTTGACGAAGGTTTATTTTTTCCCTTTCAGGCTTAAGCCTTCCGTTTTTTCCTCAGACTTCCAGATTAATGATTCAGTTTCCACTTTTTCCTTCGCTCCTCCTGTGGAAATGTTGTTGCGCATGATTACATTGATACGTGGCCCATTGTCCTGTGGTTCCACCTTAACTCTTTTCACATTCTGCGTAGGTGTCTGTTGCTTTTCTTGAATTTTCTCTATTAGCACCGGGCAGCATTCAATGACATGATCAAACTGTCGACAATATCTGCAATATTGGCATGCCGTAATGTCCTACATCTCTAAAAATGTAACAGATCAGCTTTCCGCGCCCTCAACCAGCACTCCCCCCTCTTCCTCCTCCCCTTCCTCGTGTCGGGGATCCTCCCCGCCACGAAGGAGATAGTGGTGATGAGGGGTCTACTTGTACTCTGTATAAATTGCCCCTATCTGCCATAAGGTCAAGATTTTTGTAGTTTTTATCGTCATGACCTACAGATGAGCAGAATCTTCACCACTGTTGTTTCAATTCTGGTACATAAGAACCCAATCGCAGGTAGTGATCCGTGTTGTGTATTCTTGCCACCTGACAGTTAGCACACCATAGCATAATACTACTAGGGCCAACTGTTTCCTTGGGTCGCAGAAGGCTTGGACCCCCAACCTGCATGTAGTATGATAACAGTGGACATTGATCCTCAGTGTGACCTGGTCCCTTACAACGTATGCACCAAACTTCTGGGCTGGATTCCTTACCACGGTCGTTTCACAAGCTTTGAATTTCTAAGTGCATTGCCTCCAATTGGTTCTAGATTTAGAGAGCTACGAACTGCGTATCATCCCTTGGCGTAGCTTATACTTCATGGCTGTTTCCAGCACTTCCTCTTGAGAGCCAATCTTTTTCTGTCCCAAAGGGCCCACACAAGTGTGGTAGTAGCATAGCGATGAACCACTCTTTATGATTCTTATCTTTGTAGACAAATCCCCCATCACTGATCACCTTCTTTAACAATTGGCCAGCCTCCCAGACAGACTCTTTAGGTCCTTGCTTAAAGTCCTTTAGTTTGAGTACACATTGTGCATATGACTTAAGCTTCCAAAATTGTTGCCTCAGGTCATTCTTAATATCCTGTATGGATGCATTCGCGTGTTGACCAATGTATCCCATGAGCCAATCCAGTGCCCTTCCTTTGAAAGCTATGGATAGTTGCGCTCGTTTGATAGCATCATTGTTCATGTTTTTCATGGTCCATATAGATTCAACTACAAACCAGAATCGATCCATGTCCTCATCCCCTACGCCCTTGAAAGTAGGTAGCTTCATGTGCGTAGCCATGTTGTCCTCTGATAATGGCGAGGGAGGTGTAGGAATTTTTTCACCCTTGTGTGGATTCAATGTAGGTGTGGCCAGAGGGATAGTTGCCCCTTGCGCATGCCTTTCTTGGTTATGATTAGATGACTCCCTCAAGGGACTGTATACTAATCTGTCTCCTTCTTGATTAACCCAGTATTATTTACCACTTCATGTTGTAATCCCACTCTGATTGGAGGTCATTCACTCGGTTTGGCCACACAAGACACCTTTTTTGCTCAGTAGCATATTAATCAACAATGACAAGGTTTTTAGGAAGTTACCTCTAAATCCTTTGAAGAACCTTTGTTCTACTTCCAAATATGATACAAACCAATCAACAAAAAATTCAGTCATGAATCCTCCCAATATACTGTCAACCCAATGATCCACAATCCTAGTAATCTTATTATCATTTTTTTCCAATTGTCGGACCAACTTGGGGGTCCACTATGTGACTTGATCATCCTTCCAGCAAGACTAAAATTCTGCCAGTCGAGCTAACCACTCTTGCAAGTCATGTGTGAAGGATACAAAGAATATTTCATGCACTTCTGTGAAAATATACCTATTTCTCCACTCTTCTATAGACGATTTTTCTCTCTAATTTTCTTTTAGGGGAAACTCTTGAATCTGTTTTTCGAACCAATATTCTAACTCAGGTTTTAATGGCTACCAATGACCCTGTGGAATTACCCGATCTCTCTCTCAAAATTCTCTTGGTCCCAGCAATGGAACCATTTTTTGGCTTGAGGGTTCCTGACCCAGGTTCGGCTTTAAGGTTTGTTAATAAACCCCTATACTACTGGCCCTTTCGGCAATGACCTGCTACGCAGGCCAAGGTCTAACCCGAAGTTGTATGGGAGGGTGCTGGAAAGATGTTTCCGCACCTTGAGAGAGAGAGAGAGAGAGAGAGAGAGAGAGAGAGAGAGTTAATTGAAGGGGGTCTTTCCAGATCGATCATACGAGTATCCTATACCGAGACCCCTTAACTATGTATCAGCGGAATACTTCTAGCATAACCTATAAATCATGCAATAGTAGATCAACTAGAGCAACACCATTTTAATCTAACCAGATCTATGCATTTATCATTATCACATCCATGTGTGCCTCAAAAATCATCAATATGCAGTGGAAAAATATAAATAACACCATGCACAACTAGTAATCACAACACAAGATGTTTCAGTATTCAGAAAAGGGTCGTCTTATTCATTACCATTCAGATCCAGCTTACAGACTCTATCTACTAACCCGTGCACACAGCCAACGGGGTTCACACATCGTAGGACTCAGGGTCTCCGTGCACACAACCAGCAAGAGCCCTTACCCAGACAATCGACCAAAAATCCGCAAGTTCATATCTAGCTTTTCTATCTCTTTTTTCTTACTTCTAGACTCGACATATCCACCTATTTATATCATGCTAACCTGCACTATCCTATGGTCCGCAAACCATGGTTTTTGGACCTTAGGTCTACCCTTTTGACCCATTTCAACTCATTGGGGGTTTTTACCCACCCCAAATCCCCTACGATAGACTAACTATTACAAAATATTACGAAACTAGACAAAATTGAGGCTAGGAAACCCTATTCCAATAGATACATGGAAAATTTTAGGGGCTAATTTTCTATGTTTTTTACAAAAAACATATTCATTAATTTCCATTTTTTTCTAAAAATTATTTTCCCAAATTTTATTGTATAAAATTATCTTACCTTAAGAATCACCAAAATTGTATATAGAGACTATATATAATTATTAGAAATTTGAATATTTTTACAAAAATATTTCCAAAAATTTTATATATTTCATATTAAGGATTGGTGAGATTCGCCAAGGTTTCTAAAGTTGAAGATAAATTTCCATCCTTAAAATTTTCCCTGGTTGGATAATTAATTACTGCATTGGTAAAGATTTTAGAATGATAACATATTGGCTTACCATGTTGCATCAAAACTACTCCCATAGCATAATCGCTTGCATCGATTTGAATTTCAAATGGTTGCTTAAGATCTGGAAGTTCTAGAATTGGTGTTGTACTTATTTTCTCTTTCAAAGTGTCAAAGGAATTTTGTTGCTTGCCTCCCCACTGAAATACCTGTTTCACACTTGTCAAAGCATGTAATGGTGTTGCAATGAATGAGAAGTTAGCGATAAAATTTCTACAATATTGGGCTACTCCAAAAAAGCTCCTAAATTTCGTTACATTTTTGGGCTGAGACCAATTCACAATGACATAAAATTTTTAGGGATCAATCTTCAATTCACCCCCTCCTACAATATGAACCAAATAAAACAAAGAGTTTTTCCCCAATTCACATCTATACATCCTCAAATATAACTTCTTCTTTTTCAATACATCTAAAACTTGTTTCACATGCTTGACATGCTCTTCACGAGTCTTACTGAAATCAGAATATCATCTAAGTGGAATATGAAAAAATCATCAAGGAATGGTCACAACACATCATTCATAACTCTCATGAATGTTGCAGGTTCATTGCAAAGCCCAAACAACATAACTAACCATTAAAAAAAACATTGTTTTGTCTTGAAATTAGTTTGCCAAATATCATCTTCAACAATCCTTATTTGATGATAACCGCTTCTCAAATCTAACTTAATAATGTAAACAATTTCCTTTAACTAATCTAGCAAATCATCAATGTGAGGAATAGGATAACAATTCTTTACCATGATATTGTTCAAAGCTCGAAAATCCACACACATGCGCCAAGTACCATATTTCTTTTGAAAAAAGAGAATTGGAGACCCAAAAGGAGATGTGATAGGCTTGATGACCCATTTTTCAAGCATCTCTAAAAACTGGCATTCTATACATGCCAATATTTAAAAGTGGTGCATCCTGCTATAAGTAAATCTCATGTTGGATTCCTCTTTTAGGAGGAAACCCTTCAGGTTCTTGAAGCATCTTGTCATAATAGTTAATAAATTCAACCAATTCATGCTTGAGTTTTGAATCACATCCTATGAAAGCTTCAGATACAACAATATCTTTAGCTTTAATCATCAACAACACAAAATTCTTACTAGCATTTACAAGACTTTTCATATGACCAACACTTACAAGAGATAAGTTCATCTTCTTGTGATGTGCTCTAACAATATACTCAATTGTATATTTAAAAATATGATATTTTTTCTCATTTTTATAGAATATGGCATTTCGATCATACAAGTATGGACTCCCTAAAACAATCCCACAAATATCAAGTGGCACGACATCAATCTCTACCTCATCTATACAATTAACAATGACAACGAATTTGAGTTTACATTTTCTTGTCACTTGTAATTTTGAATCATCACATACCTAACCCAAAGGGTACGGTTTAATATGAGGTTTAGTTTCTAAATTTATTTTCTTGATAATTGCTTCAGAGATAAGATTGGCTTGGGATCCACTATTAAACAATGTATCAACTTTTGTACGTTTTTTAATGACCATGATATGAAATATATCACTTCTTTCTTTATCATTTTGAGATTCAATAGGATTACTAGAAGAACTAGTACTTGAATTAGAAGCTATACCTTTAACTCCCATGGATGTGATTTTAGTTTCATCACATGAATCAGATCCTAGATCTTGTTGAGTTGTAGCAGCAGTCTCTTGTTTCCCCTTGTTATTGAACTTCTTTGATCTCATTTCTGGATGTAATTTCCAACAATGGTAATCATCATGAACTTCTTTTGAAAAATGTAATTTACAGGTAAGTATCTATCCCTCTTTCTTGACAATAGAATTATTTTTTCCTTTGCCTTTGAACTTCCCCTTTCCTTTGTCTCAATATTTGTAAGGTTTCTTGCTAGTTTCTTGAGGAACATTCTTGCCTCTTGATTCTAAATGAGTTTCCTGAGAAAATACTTTGTATATATTGGTGGGATTAAACACAAGTATAGTATGTCTCAAATAATTCTGTAATCCACCTATGTATTTAAGGAGTGTATCCTTTGAAGACAAATCAACACCCAATATTAAATCTCTTCTTATAAAGTCTTGTGTAACTTTAGACACTCTGACCTTTAGCTTGTCTAAATTTTTTCCAATCCATAATTTATTTTTGCATGTAAGATAATGGATAAAATTACATTCTTAATGAAGTTATAAAATAATTCCAAGAAGAGATAATTCTACCACTTTTCTTCAAATATCCTTGAGTTTTGGACTCTCACTCTATGAGGGCTTCACTTTCCAAGCATAGAGAAGCAAGCTAGATATTAGTGACATCACCATCAATATTTTGAATCCTGCAATAGAATTCAATTTGACAAACCCAATTATCCAACTTTTCAGCATTTACTTCCCCATTGTACATAGGAAATTCAAACTTGACATCACGTTTAATCAAAGGAGACTTAGCAAGTCCTTTTGGATATGGAGGAGAAGTAGGTCTATGAGATGAATGAGGTGAAGAAGGAGGTGAGGATAAAGGTGTAGATGGAGGTGAAGGAGAAGTTGGTGATGGAGGCTTGCTCCTATAACCACCATTACCTTTTGGATGATTATAAATTTCTCCTTGCAACCTTGTTGTCCTCTCATTGTAAAAAACTTTCACCATCTCAAACATATCATAGAAATCCTTTCTAAAAGCTCTCTCATCCTCATACATTAGCTCCTGTCATTCTTCATGAGCCATGACTAGTGGAGTTTGTGTATTTTTTGACCTCCTTGAACCAATTTTAGGGTTTGGTTCTTCAAGTACTCCTTCTCCTCTTCTTAATTTAGATATTGTAATCATTAAAGAAAAACAATTTAAAAAACTGTCAAACCTTCACAAAAACCATGTTCTGATACCAAACTGATCTAAAAATTAAAATTGAAGGTTTCATGAAAAATTTTGCAAGCTAGTTTATGTCTTATGGGAAACGGATTGAAATTCCAAAAGCATACGAACTATGTCAAATTTTTCAGTTTATAACAGTGAAAAATAGACAACATCATAAAACAAAAATTTGATGACAAAGTTCACCCCTCCTCGACTACATCTCTGGGCATATCTTTGAATGTTGGCCCTTTATATTTTATGCTCAAATTTGAAAGTACAACAACATACAATGCTCAAATTGCCAAAATAAAATGATCATTATGTACAAAATACCCAAAATCCCATGTGCATGCTCTTATTGGGTTCAAAAAGGCTAAAAAAGGTTAAGTTAGGCCTCCTTCTTCATTTCTATGCTAACTCTTCTGCAAATTCGTACATATGTCCAAACTGGCAATTAAAAGATCTTTGTCAGAATTGCACATCGAAAATTTCATAAAAACAGGTGGCGAGATCGATGACAAAACCCGCTGATTATTATGAAAATTATCAAACCGTTAGACAAACACCGTACCCTATTTATTTTCCCCTGGGTTGGTCATATGGTGCCAATATGATCAGGGAGCGTGGGCCAGAGGCCATGCACTCCACTAGCTCCACTCCTAGTATTTTGATGTGTAATGTGACTGGGGACTAGGCATAGGAAGGGTGCCATGAAACTACCCCCTCTTGAAATTTCTATCATGTTCATGTGAATAGATAAGACCTTGGGTCGAGGCATAGGCCATGTGCCTCATTCCCTGCTTTCTCTGCTTAATACCATGATTATGCCATATTAATGTAACTTAGGGTTGGGGCCACACACCCTGCCACTCCCACCTTGGTGCACAGTCATGATACCACAATAAGACTTGGGGTTGGGTTGGTCGAGAGAGCCCGCCGGCCCAGGACACTTCCCCCCCCCAACCAAAATATGGAAACAAAGCTCTTTAAATAAAAGCGGCCCACTCTATATTAAAAAGTAACAACACGACATAGTGGTAAGGCACTAGCGGTTTGTAATTTGGAAGTCTTTCATTTGAACTGCACAGAGGCTCATCTGGAATATAAAAAAAAATTCACACAAATTTTGAGGTCCACATGGCACCCTTTGATTGGCCCCAAACCAAATTTTTTCAACCAATAAAATTGCTCCATTTTCCAACGTACGACCATGCCACATGTCCTATCCCAATTTGTTTTACACTGCACACTCACCTTGTTAACATGAACATATGAACTGCCACGTGGAATCTGTACACTTTCTTGTCAACCCTGCAACTTGAATTTTTAACTATTTTGAAAAAACATTAGAACATGATAAATTCCTAATACGATGTTGGATTGAGGTGATTCAAGTGTCTTTGAAATCAGAACAACGAGATATATGATTTGGTGTTGCTTTCAAGAGAATTTGGGCACTTTTATTTTTGAGCATATTTTGGATCCCCTGGATCATCACATCACTTTTCTATTGTATATAAAATTCCAAGATGTGTGTCACTAGATGAGATCGAAGTCCTCTTATTTATAGTCTTCACAAGGGCTAGAGTGGGCCACTCTAGGACAACTTTATCATGGATGGCTGACTTGGTCATGGGGTCTTTCTGGAATTTTCTAATCATGAAAATAATATTTTATTTCTTGATACGAGAGCTCAATTGGGTCTATTACATCATGACATAAAGTTTGACTCAAAACAAAAACCCTGGAGCACTCAATGGGTGCTTAGACCTAGGAACCAAAAACTTTGGGCATGAAACCCATGCTTTAAAAAATAAATTTTCTTTAAAAATAATTTTATTTTTCTTTTGATAAGTACATATGAGATACATTATGTCATGAGAAAAATAAAATTATGTAAACCAATACTAGTTACAACTTCAATAGTAACTTTGCATGTTACATACCTTCAATATATTCTAGGGTAGATTTCTCCTCAACTAAACCTTCCTCTCCTTATTTTGTACTTCACATTTCTTCTTATCTGCATACTTGCTCTGAATTCAAGTGCATGTTTGATGTCTCTCAAACAAGGTCAAATGTTTAATTTATATAGCCTTCCATGGGCTCTTAAAACCCAATCGGATGCTTCAGCTTGCTAGCTGACCTGTTCTTGGGAGCACCATAAACATTTTTCCAAAATACAGCATGGTTTTGTTTCTTTGATACAAGTGCCCAAATTATTATTTACATAATGACAATAAAATTTTGACTCAAGACAATCCTATAGGCCTACAATGGATGCATGATCTATTTACCAAAGACTCAAGCATGAAACCGGTTAGAACCCTGTAATTTACAGTATCAAAAGGTGACTGATTATTTTATCTTTGCAAATTTTTCATACTTTACATGGATGTCAATATTCAAAATCCTTTCCAAAGAAAGAATAAAAAAAATCAGTAGAGAGGCAAGGAGCAACATTAGACCATTAGCAAATACAAAGGAAATAGAGAACCAGTTAAGGCAAAAAAAAAAGCATGGGGAGAGTCATGCACGTTTGGGTTGAGTCATGCACTCTAAGGAGGTCAAGTCTTGAATGCGGGCAATTTTTGAATGAGTCTCCTACGAAAATCAAAGAATTGCCATCGCCCTCCACCTTTCCTCCATTTCCACTCACCCTCTCTTCATCTGACAGTCCTTGTTTCATTTCACACTCCCCGCAACTTTGAAACTTTAACCATGGGCAGGTGGGGTCCGAAATGAGTGGTATCCCTCACAACCATCCCTGCAACGTGTCTCCCTTCTGTAATTTCGCATCCCCTTCTATATTACAACTTATCACCTTAGGACCCCTCCGAAAACCAACCTTGGGATTTAAGTTCATGTTATAACCTTCCAAAGGTGATATGCGATGGAGTGGGACCCAGCCACCCGCAACACTTCCTTTTTCACTTAATTTCCCTTGAAAGTCACCAAAACCTTACCTTTTATGCCTTTCTGCTTCATTTCTTTACTTTACATTTTTCACTTCCATATCATTGTTTTACCTTCCTCTTTCCCATCTCCCCAATTGCAATTAAAGTGGGCCAGTCCCCTAGACACGTTACCCCTTCCCCCCTGCCATCCATCGCACTTCACGTATTGTATACCGTTAAAGTGCCTGGAAGGTATTTGGTTTAACTTGCAATGCGGTAGGCCCCACCACCGCAACTCCTCCCCCATTTCTAGCTTCTTTCAATACATATCTTATAACATGAAACCTCATACACTTACCACAAAAATTTTCCAACTTGCGATTGCGATGTGGGTGGGTCCCTCTTCCCCCCACTTCGCGGGCTTTAGATTTTAACCCCAGCCACTTATAACTAAACTTCAAGACTTACAATCTGCGGGCTGCGGTCTGGTCCCACCTCTCCTCCACATCACCTCCTTTCTCCCTCGTGCTTCTCACTTTGCATCCCTCGCAGTTTACCTTCATTATTAAATGTTAAAACTTGTGATCTGCGGGCTACGGTCGGGTCCCACCTTCCTCCACGTCACTCTGCCCTACCTGCACTTTGCACTTCACATCCCTCAAAGTTTACCTTCGCTACTAAATGTTAAAACTTGTGATCTACGAGCTACAGTCTGGTCCCACCTGACCTTCCATGTCGACTTTGCACTTCGCATCACATTGCTGAAACCGTTTCTTATAACTTACACTATAAAATGTGTGAAATGTGAAACTGTCACAGATGTGATAAAGTTCAAGAGTAATATCTAAAGGTTTTCAAGTCTGGTATTTTGAGTTTTTTTTGTTGTTTTTCTTAGAAAAAGGGTTAATACACAAAAAAAGGCTAGGGTAGAAAAAATACGTCGAGGTCTAGTGGGGCAAGGCATGCTTACATGATTGTTGTGTTATAATGAGAAAAATGTGTTCACTGGGGAAATAAGCCTCGACTAGGCGTGCAAGCACGAGAGGTCGAGTTGGGAAAAAGGAGTTCACACAGAACACATAAGCATAATCACCCACAATAATGAAAAGTGGCCAGCACTACAAAGTTTTGAGTACCCAACGCCTATTTTTTGCGAAACAGAGCCAGATGTCAGATCCTCCATTGATTGCCTCTTCGAAACCATCACAGCCACCTCTGAAGCTTATTGTTTGATCTTCCGAGGAGCCATTGAAGTGTTTGGTTCTACGAAGAGTTGCCCAAAATTAATTCTAGAGGTGGTGTTGTTTTCAGAGATGTCTGATCAGGCCTTGCATGGCCACACTTGTCTAAATTCAGTTTGTTTGTAATTAATTGAGTTTTCCAAAGTAAATTAGGGAAAACGACTCAATTTTAGTTAAATACAGCTTAGATTTTCATTATCAAGGGCTGGATATTTTAGCACCTGTATTGTAAGAACTACTATTGGAGCATTGTGATTTTTGAAGCTGGACATCGATAATCAAAGACTAGTTACAGGATTCTTGGGCTATTTTAAAATGGTGATGTGTTTCTTCTTTATTTAAATGTTTCTGTTGTTTTCTCTGTTGTGTATCTGCTCATCTAATTGTAAATCAAAAATTTTAGATTAAGATTCATTGTCAAAGTGTCTTAATTATGTCTGCATTTACAATCTGAATGTTTTCTACTAAAGTTTGATTAAATAATTCTTAATTTCTCTTTAGTCACTATTGAACCTCATAATTCATAAATCTCTTAAGATCCATTTCGCACAGTTAGCTTGCCCTATGATTTACTCTTGATTTTGATGTGTCTTTCTAGCCTTTGACTCCATCGCTGAAAGGAATAGTCTCTGCAGCCCTACCTGTCCAACCACCCAATCAATCAAAACAAACAACCCCCATCATTGTAACTAGCCTAATATCAATACTTATAACCAACAATTAAAATCGATTTAAATCATAAAACAGAGAGAGCCCTCTCTGAGTCTAGGAAGGCTAGGTCCTGGACTACAAAGTGTTTTGATGTTGTGCTTTATATTTTAGTCTTGCCAATCTTATAAATTATAGAGTGCTAACTTAATGGCGACCATACTGGGGAATGAGTTATTGACAACACTTAGTGTTTCTTCATAACTCGGAAACCCCAGTCAAAATTAGATGATTCAAGTATTTTCCAAGATAGGTATCTGGTTGTTGATGGTGGACAAAAACCAGCCACAAGAAAGTTGAATTCATCCACCTGGTGACTCCAATTCAAACCAATTCCATTCAAATACTCCACTGGAGGAAGGACCTGAAACATGACCAGTTAGCCTAGAAGGAGAAAGTATTCAAGCCCAAATTGGATTCAAGAAATTGTTGTTTTTATCTCTAACTATATTCTACCCTACTTTAAGCCTGATCAAAAGTACATTGTTGAGGTTTACATTAATCATTGGCAGTTTGATGAGCCTCAAGAAGCTAAGCCCCAAACTGTAGACCATGTACATACTTTTACACCTGTGCACATCCCCGATGCACTTGTAGAAAAACTAGTGGCACATGATCCTTGTATTTCATCTCCTCCTCTTGCAAAAGCTCCAAATGGTTATAAGCCTCCTGCTTTAATACTTGTACCTGTAAAAGTCCCAAATAGATACAAGCCTCTGGTTTTTCCTCCTATCCTACATTACCTCCCTGCAAATTTTATCAATAATATACCCAAATTTGATGGAGAAAATGCAAATATCACTGTTGAAAATCACATTCAAAATATTGAGGATTTCCTTGATCTGTTTGAGGCGGGAGAAGATGATGTGCATATTAGAATTTTTTCCCTATCATTGCAAGGAAAATTTAAAAGTTGGTTTAAAGATATTCTAGTTGCAAGCATTAGCAACTTTCATCAATTCACTCAAGTTTTCCTGGATAGATGGGTGGTCCTAGGAAATTTTTTTCTCATCATGGAAGAGTGTAACCATTTAAAAAGACAACCAGGGGAGAAAATACAACACTTTTCAGCTAGGTTCAATAAGGTATACCATTCAATACCTGCTAAGATAAAGGCACCCCCGAGATGGGCTCTCTTGCACTACCCAGATGCATTTGACCTAGAGATGGAATTTTGGTTAAGAGAAAGGGACCCTGCAACCCTAGAAGAAATGAAAAATGTGGCATTTGATGTGGAAGCCAACCTTCTGAAAAGGGAAGCCAAGTTAAAAGCAACAAAGAAGGACAAAATAGAAAGAGAATGATTGGTATCTGTAGAGATAAAGCTAGATATGTTGACAAACACAGTAAAAAAAATGATGCATATGATTAGCAGGAAAGAGGAACTTGATGTTCAGATACCTCCTGTTCCATTAGTTCTGGAGAAGAAAAACATCAATGTACCCAAGCAGTTTGCAACACATCCTAGACACCCTAAAAAATAAAATTATTGTTTCATGTACTCTATCCACAACACAGCCAAAGATGAAGTCCAAAATCGGAAGAAGGCATGGAAATCCTTAGCAACAATGTACATGACAGATGACCTTGCATACAGAGGTACCCATATCGAATATCATTATCAAGAGGAAGAATATAAGTTCGAGGTTGAGGCTGATTATTCGAAGCAGCCAACACTATGTTCTTGGGAGGAACAAACTTAGTTGTCACAATGAAAATATGACAACCAAACTCTGCATGCTGAGCAAGATTGTAAGAAAGAAAATGCAAAAAGTTGTCAAGTAAGTACAAAATGCATTCCTCTATCTTTTGCCTCACTCTTAAGAGAGAATTACAAGTAGGTTGCAAATAGGAAGGAGGAAGAATTCTCTAACGAGTCAGTTGTGGAAAAGAGGGATAATCCTTAACCTTTTTCAGATCTAGAAGTTCTCTCCTTGAGTCATCTTGAAATCATAGAATCTGAAAAAAATGATGAATTGATCCAGATTGAATCTCTACCTTTGTGCTTTAATTCATTTTAGATTATAAAAGGGAATTGGGATCCCATTCTGGCTGATAGTCCTAAGAGAAAACATGAGGTGTCAGAAGAACCAACACTACCATCTAAAGCACCACATGACCCAATAGCAGATGCGTTGGATGGTTTCTGCTTTCAAAGTCAATTTTCATGTGTTCATAATGATCTCAAAAGCTGCTATGATATGGATATGACCAGACAGTCTTCCCCATTCCAATTTTATTGTAGACTAGGAGAAAAAATCTGCAGTGCCAGGATATGAAGTTGAGTTGGTTGAGTCAAAATACCCAGAAATAAATCAAGAGTATCTTGATCTAGTGGTTGTCTATATGGAGGAATTTTTTTGTACAAAGCCTGCACATATTTACGGCATGACAGTTGTTTTTCAAGTGTACCAAGAACCATGTAAATTAGATCATGCTAGGAACTTCTATCAAACACCATTGTCAAGTTTGTCTCTGAACATGGTGAAGAGCAATGAAATAACAAAGATATTATAACAATTGTTGTACTAGCTGCACTGGCATTATTGCATTGCTTAGTAGGGCAGTCATTTCAGTAGAGTAGGGTAGGTAGGGGTGAAAATAAGCTCAGCACTCTGAGCATCTTTCAAATTTTAGTTTTAGATTGCTTTTCATTTTCAGATCAGTATGTTTCATACTTTAGTTTCAGCTTAGTTATGGTTTCACCATTCAAGTTTTCAAGGTGCAGCAGTATGTTTGGCTTGATGGATTATAGTGGATAGGTGAAATTGTAGTTTCAGTTCAGATCTCAGTATGCTAATAAGCTAGCTAGCCAGGCATTTGGTCTATTTCTATCATTCAAAGTCAGGAGGAACAATAAGCTATTTTCTAGTCACAAAGTGCCCTACAAATCAAGATACAAGGGTGAGATCAACTCAAAGGATCAAGCCACTAGTATGCGGTGTTCTTGACACCTCTTGAAGGAGCTGCCATCCTCGTCTGGAGCTACTGTTAGAACCCTGTAATTTACAGTATCAAAATGTGACTAATTATTTTCTCTTTGAAATTTTTTCAAACTTTACATGGATGTCAATATTCAAAATCCTTTCCAAAGCAAGAATAAAAGAAAGCAACATAGAAGCAGTTAAGGCAGAAAAAATAGCATGGGGATATTTTGCATGTTTGGGTCGATTCATGCACTCTAAGAGGGTCAAGTCGTGAATGCGGGCAAGTCGTGAAAAATTCTCCTACAAACAACAAAGAATTGTCATCGCCCTCTGCCTTTCCTCTATCTCCACTCACTCCCTCCTCATCTAATGGTCCTTGTTTTATTTCTCACTCCCCGTAGCTTTCAAAATTTAACCATGGGGGGGAGGGGGGGGGGTTCCGAAATGAGTGGTATCCCTTACCACCATCCCTGCAACGTGTCACCCTTCTGCAATTTCACATCTCATTCTATATTACCGCTTATCACCTAAGGACCCCTCCGAAAACCAACCTTGGGTTTTAAGTTCATGATATAACCTTCCAAAGGCGATATGCGATGGAGTGGGACCCAGCCACCTGCCACACTTCCTTTTTCACTTTATTTCCCTTGAAAGTCACCAAAACCTTACCTTTTCCACCTTTCTGCTTCATTTCTCTACTTTACCTTTTTCACTGCCATATCATTGTTTTACCTTCCTCTTTCCCATCTCCCCCAGACACATCACCCCTTTCCCCTGCCATCCATCGCACTTCGCGTATTGTATAACTTACCGTTAAAGCACCCATAAGGTATTTGGTTTAACTTGTGATGTATTAGGCCCCACCACCACAGCTCTGCCCCCATTTTCGGCTGCTTGCAATACATATCTTAATAACATGAAACCTCATACACTTCCCACACAAAATTTCCAACTTGTGATTGCGATGTGGGTGGGTCACTCTCCCCACACTTCACAGGTTTTAGATTTTAACCCCTACTTCTTATAACTAAACTTCAGGACTTGCGATCTACGGGCTGCGGTCCGGTCCCACCTCTCCTCCACGCCACCTCCTTTATCCCTTGCGCTTCGCACTTCGCATCCCTCAGGGTTTTCCTTCGCTATTAAATGTTAAAACTTGCAATCTGCGGGCTGCGGTTGGGTCCCACCTTCCTCCATGTCACTCCTCCCTCCCTGCACTTCACACTTCACATCCCTCAAAGTTTACCTTTACTGCTAAATGTTAAAATTTGCGATCTATGGGCTGCGGTCCAGTCCCACCTGACCTGCCACATCGACTCCGCACTTTGCATCGCATCACCAAAACCATTTCTTATAACTTAAAATCTAAAATGTGCGAAATGCGATGCTGCCACGGATGCGATAAAGTTTAAGAGTAAAATATAAAGGTTTTCAAGTTTGGTATGTTGATTTTTTCGTTGTTTTGCTTAGAAAAAGGGTTAAAACAGAGCAAAAGGCTCGGGTAGCAAAAATACGCCAAGGTCAAGTCGGGCAAGGCGTTATAACGGGAAAAATGCATTCACCAAGGAAATAAGCCTCGACCAGGTGTGCAAGCACGAGGGGTCGAGTCAGGCAAAAGGAGTTCACATAGAACACATCAACATGATCACCCGCAATAAGGAAAAGTGACCAGCACTGCAGAGTTTTGAGTACCCAATGCCAGTTTCTGCGAAATAGAGCCAGATGTCAAATCCTCCATTGATTGCCTCTTCGAAACCATCACAGCCACCTCTGAAGCTTATTGTTTGATATTTAGAGGAGCCATTGAAGCGCTTGGTTCTACGAATAGTTGCCCAAAATTATTTCCAGAGGTGGTGTTGTTGTCAGAGATGTCTGATCAGGCCTTGCATGGCCACACTTGTCTAAATTAATTTTGTTTGTAATTAATGGAGTTTTCCAAAG
Organism: Pinus albicaulis; assembly: GCA_034641835.2. Lineage (NCBI taxonomy): Eukaryota > Viridiplantae > Streptophyta > Pinopsida > Pinales > Pinaceae > Pinus > Pinus albicaulis. Next base: position 375,890,911 of record CM076577.1, read on the forward strand.
TAAATTAGGACAACCGACTCAGTTTTAATTAAATACTGCTTGGATTTTCATTATCAAGGGTTGGATATTTTAGCACCTGTGTTATAAGAACTACTATGGGAGCACTGTAATTTTTGAAGCAGGACATCAATAATCAAAGACCGGTTACAAGATTCTTGAGTTGTGTTAAAATGGTGACGTGTTTCTTCTTTGTTTAATTGTTTTTGGTTTTTTCTCTGCTGTGTATCTGCTCATCTAATTGTAAATTAGAAGTTTTATATTAAGATTCACTGTGAGAGCACCTTAATTTTGTCTGCATTTACAATCTGAATGTTTTCTATTGAAGTCTGATTAAATAATTCTTAATTTCTCTTTAGTCACTACTGAACCTTACTGTTTATTTCACCTCATAATTCATACATCTCTTAAGATCCATTTCGCACAGTTAGCTTTCCCTATGATTTGCTCTTGATTTTTATGTGCCTTTCCAGCCTTTGACTCCATCGCCCAATGGAATAGCCTCTGCAATCCTATCAGTCCAACCACCCAATCAATCAAAACAAACAACCCCATCACTGTAACTAGCCTAATATCAATAATTATAACTAGTAAGTCAAATCGATTTAAATCATAAAAGAGAGAGAGCCCTCTTTGAGTCTAGGAAGGCTAGGTCTTGGACTCCAAAGTGGTTTTATGTTGTGCTTTATATTTTAGTCTTGCCAATATTCTAATTATAGAGTGCTAAAAAAACCTATGCTTTATACAATTTTATTTTCACATTTTTATTTCTTCTTTTGATCAATATATAAAATTACATCATGACATGAGAAAAATGACAATTATGAAGACAAAAAATAGTTATATTTTCCAACATAAAAGAGAATGATGATTCAACTAAGCCATAGGAGCAACAACAATTATGTTTGAATTTTTTGTTTCTCTCTCAACTTGGGATAAATTTTCATTTGATACATGATGACAACAAGAGAACTATGGTTCATGATATATGTTGCATAATGAGCATTACAGAACTTTTGAGGTCTAAAATGGGCCTCCTAAGAAAAATGTACTAGAAAAATCAACTTTATAAGAACCAATAGGATTCAAGATGATGATGTCAACCATGGCGGATGATTCACCATTTTTGGAGTAAAAAAGTAAAAAAATTAAAAAATAATAAAATAATAAAACTATTTTTCAACTTGTATTTTCAACTTATCTCCCTAAGGTTTTAATCAAATTTTGAGTGGGAGTACTTGTTGGATGCAAAATTTAATTCCTCATCCAAGGAGTACCCATGTTGCATACTATTGATAGAGCTCACTATGCGAAAAATGAGAAATACATGAAAAAAACGTGATTGCATCACGTTTTTCATGTATTTCTCATTTTTCATGTAGCAAGGTCCATCGAAAGTATGCAACATGGGTACTCCTTTGCCGAGGAATAAAATTTTGCATCCAACAAGTGTTACCGATCGAAATTTGAGTAAGCCCATGGAGAGATAAGTTGAAAATACGAGTTGAAAAGGTAGTTTTTTATTTTTTCCCTCTAAAATTTGATGATGTAATATAATATTATTTTATTATTTCCACTATTATTTTATAATTTTCTTAGGAGGCCCATTTTAGACCTCAAAATTCCCCTAATTATTGTCTAGTCCTCCAAGTGCAGTGAAACAAGATATCCAAGGGAAGTGAAACAAAATCTCTTCAATATGATGCCTCTTTTAGGCTTCCATGCTCACCAAGGGAACCTACAAGACCGCGTGTAATTTTGGACCTGAGGAAACACTAGAAACCCTAAGGCATTTGCACCAGTGAAAATTAGAAGAAAAAATAAAAACTTTTGAAATCTCTACGTGTCTCTCGATAGGTCGCATATCCATCTTTATATAGCCTTTCAAAGAGGTTCCATTATCCCTCTCTAGATTTACTTTTCCTTGTCTAGCCGACTTGGTCTTGAGAGCCTACTAGACACTTATAATTTCAAAATAATTTTTCTTTCCTTGATACAAATTCCTGAAAGGATTTCATGCAATGTTTTAGAGGAAAATGGCACAACAAGAAAATGTTGTCATCAAGAGTAAGTAAAATAATGATTGAGAAGGAAGAAAGAAGATGCGCGCTCTACTAGGGTTTTCCGTTCAGTTTCTATGTAGAAACCCTAGTACTCTTTGAAGCCCTGCCAAGCACTGACGGTGCCGGTTCTTCTAAGCAGAGCATATCTACACACAAGTATGGAGACGACAACGGGGGGAGGCAGCCGGCCTCCCCCTGAAAATGAAGAAGGAATCGATGGTATACCCATTCCAGGCCAGCCTGATTCTGACAACAAACAGGCGAATGATGAGACTCAAAAATCGACCTCTAGCAAACAAACTGAGACGCAGCAGGCCACTTCGTCCACCTGCAAGCCCATAGCTCCAGATAGACCCAAAATAGATTTACCAAGTCATCGAATCAATGCCAGAATTCAGTACATGAGGGATCATGCCCTCATTGGAAAATTTATTGGTTATTGGCTGGCAGAGAAAGCATTACAAGGATGGATCGCGTCTAAGTGGAAGCCCAAGGGACATGTTACTCTACAGCTGGGTCCAAAAGGATTCTTCACAGCTATTTTTAACTGCATCGAGGACAGAAATAATGTCATGGATGGTGGTCCATATTTCTTCAACTCGACAGGGTTATATCTCAGGAACTGGATTGAAAGATTCAACCCAGATAAAGAAAACTTAGAAGTTAGCAGAAAATGGGTCCATGTGCTGTCCAGTTAAATCATCCTGCACTCTTGAGTCATTGGTCTCCTAGTTTCACCCTTCTCCTTCTTTGTTTCCCTTTTTGATCCTTAATTTGACTTTCACCGTCTCTCCCTCGTACCCTTCCCCTTCCCTCTACCCACCTGTTCACATCAAACCCTTACCCTACTCCTTGACCTTATTGTGCTGCCCTTCTTTAATCTATAAAAGGTAGAAGTATAAAATAATAATAATAATAATAAAATAAAATAAATAAATAAATAAATCAAAATCAAAATCAAAATAAAATAAAATAAATAAATAAATATAACCTCATTAATCTCCTTTCATTAACCTAAATTAACCCTACCTTCTGCAAACCTTAGTCTATAGGATCAATTGTTTACAAACCCTATCTATGGGTTATAATTAATTGACCTATTCCAAAACTTTCTAAATAACTTCTTCGTCCTTAGTATTGTAATATAATAGGACCATTTAGTCTTTAAGTTAATATAGATAAATAATACTTTAGCATAAGGAATATACTAAGTACTCTTAAATATCTCAAGAAACTAATCCAATCATAAGATAAGATAAGATAAAAACGTAGGACTTTTTAAACAATGATTCTTAATTAATGAACTAATGGACATTATAATCTTCATAGGTTCTTAGGATATCAACTCCTTAATTCCTCTAATATAATCTACTACCCCCTTCTACATAATATTAGGATAAAAATAAGAATACTATCTTCAATTTAGTAAAAAACAAATAATCTTTTAATGTAATTCTTAAGACTAAATTTGGATAATAACTTAGTACCTTTTAGGATTAATAATTAATAAAAAAGTAGACAATTTAATCCACATAGGTTCTTATAAAATTAATAATAATAATCAACCTTTTAATCATCTAATACAATCTGCTAGGACCTCTCTACATAATTTTAAGATTAGAATGAAATTACAACACTTTGACTTGATTAAAATCAATGCTTTAGAAAAACTAAAAATAAAAACACAATAAAATAATTAACCAAAATTAAATTAGCATAAGACTTTATAAAAAAGGGATAAAATTAGTATTGAGATATATTAAACATTTTTAACATGTAAACTCAAAACATCATTAAAATAATTATGATACGCTTATAAAACAAAATAAACTAATACTCATCATAAATTAAAAAATAAATAAATTAATAATAATTGAAAAATTTTAGAAATTAAAAACATTTAGTTTTTTGCTTGTCGGCTCTCCTTCTTGTCATTTTCCACTATTTATTCACCACTCATTGTCTCTCTTTTTTGCAAAATTGTCCTGATGATGGGTCTTGTTTTAGACCCAAAACGTAGACTTAAAAATGAGAACTGTGGAGATTCCGAGCTGTGATTCTAAAGAAAACTTTAACTGGGCACCCGTATGGATTCGTCTATACTCGTTGCCACTTGAGTATTGGGACGAGGATTCCCTTCAGGAGATTGGGAAAGGATTAGGAGAGTTCATAAAGATAGCAGAAGAAACCAAGTTACGAAGATACACCTCCTACGCAAGAATATGTGTTTATATGCATTTGGACAAAGCCCTACTAGACACGGTAAGCTTATTTCATGATGATTTTGAATGGATTCAACCTCTTGATTATGAACATGTTCCATTCCGATGTAGAAGGTGCCATGCCCATGGACATCTCTTCAGAGATTGTCCTCTAATAGTTCAAGCCCGAAATCACGAGGTTGAAGGCAACTTGGAAGTGGATGGCTTCACCAAAGTTCCTTCTCGAAGAAGACATAGCAAGAAATCCTCTTCTTCTGGGAAAAAACCTAGCGCTCCTGCTATCACCCCTTCAACCAATAACATCTTTGCAATTCTGGCTCACACGGACCCTAAGGATGATTCTACCCCCTCCTCCCTCAATCCTTCCTCCCCCTCCTCTACTCCCTCGAATCAGCCCAACCCTAAAATCTCTGGGCCCTCTCAATATGAACCGCAATCCGCCATTCTCTCTGATACCGTTGAATCTTCAAAGAAAAAGCAGGTAACTTGGAACCCTACCCTCATGGATCTAGATGGACACTCCTCCAATCCCAGCAAGGAAAATAAAGAAAATCCAGAAAGCACCCAGATTATTCTAATGGAAGAATATTCCAAAGGAATCGAAATAGGAGAACTGGATCTCTTGGGCCTGGAATATGTGTGCAGAAGAAAAGAGTTTGATAAGATCAATCCTCGACAAATTGAGTCTCTTGAGGCGGCCCTCTCTAAAGTCCAGCAACAAAAAAAGCTAGGTATCCAGGCCGGCGGTCATTGGGATAGTTTGAAAGTGATAAAGGAAACCAAGAAGCGAGGCCGAAAGCCAGATTGGCAGTGCACTATCGCCCTGGGGGAAATTTTGGTGGATTCGGAGAAATACCCAAAGTTAACTAGGTTCTTTTAACCACTTGCAGATAGTTCCCCATGAAGCTGGTCTCATGGAATGTTAGGGGGCTCAATAGCCCGAGGAAGTATAGGATGATTAAGAACATGATACAAAAAGAGAAGCCTCAAATTCTCTTCCTACAGGAAACCAAATGCAACAGTGAAATTCTTGGCTCAATCTTATCAAAATCTTGGCCCAATTGTAGCTTAGTAGCAGTGGATGCCTCAGGATTCTCAGGAGGTCTTGCAATAGATTTGGATATTCAATCCATAATGTTAACAGACTTTCATGCAGCGCACAACCTTATTCAAGCCACCTTCCATACTATTGGTACCAACATTCACGGGCACCTATCCAATGTCTATTTCCCGCATGACCAGGCTAGCAAGATAGCGCTCTTAAACACTTTGGAGAAACTCAATTCGACCAGATCCAATCCCCTATGGATCATTGGAGGGGACTTCAATATGATCACCAGAATAGAGGAAAAAACTGGAGGAAGGCCAAGACTGGATCCGGAGTGCTCCTTCTTTAAAAATTTCATTAACAACAGTTGGCTCATTGATATACCTTTCTCCAATGGCATTTACACCTGGAACAACAGAAGAACAGGGAGTCAGCAGATAGCTTCGAAATTAGACAGATTCCTCATCTCAGACAAATCCATGTGGGAGGGGACATTACGGGCTCAATTCTTCCCCTTGTTGGCTCAGGTCACTGGCCTATTATGCTCCAATGGAAAAATATAGGATCTCATCCAAAGCGGCCTTTCAAATTTGAAGCTTTCTGGCTCTCTCATCCATCCTTCAAAGAGATGGTATACGCTGCATGGAGGAGTTTTATCCCACCAAAAGGTTCAAAGATGTTCCAGTTTCAAAAAAAACTCAAGTTTCTCAAAGGTCATATCAAAAACTGGAATCAGACAGTTTTTGGGAATATCTCTCAGGAAAATAAAATCCTGGAGAAAAATATGGATGAGGTGCAACATGAAATCATCAACACAGGAAGATCAGAGACTCTCGCCACCAAAGAGAAAGACCTACAAAAGCAGTTGGAGGAAAGATAGAAATAGGAAGAAATACTCTGGAGGAAGAAATCAAGAATTCGATGGCTAAAGGAGGGAGAATAGAACACCAAATTATTTCACAGCTCAACTATTCAAAGAAGAATGCAAAATCGTATCAGTCACATTACCAATCAACAGGGGGAACGACTGGAAAAGCATGAGGATATGGAACAGGAACTATTGGAATACTTTTTAGGCATCCAACAGGAACCACAGGTCAACAGACAATAAGCCATAGATAAAATCAAGCAATTGATTCCTAATTTGATCACGGCTGAGCATAATCAAATGCTTCTTCGCCCGATCTCGCTCCAAGAGGTGGACTCAGCTATGGCGCAGTTCAAAGACGGTAAAGCTCCGGGGCCGGATGGATTTACCTCTATTTTTTTTCATTATTTCTGGGATCTTATCAAGAATGAAGTCTGGCATCTCGTTGAGGAATCAAGAACCATGCATTGGCTACTACCTTCCCTCAATGCTACTTTCATTGTGCTGATACCTAAAGAGGAGCAATCAAGTAAACTGGAAAATTTCAGGCCTATAGCCCTTTGTAATGTGATCTACAAAGTCATTTCCAAAGTCATTGCAAATAGGCTTAAGCCGCTTTTGCCGCTTCTCATCTCACCAGAGCAAACTGGATATGTAGAAGGTCGACAAATATTGGATGGGATAATTTTAACTCATGTGATAATCCACTCCCTAAAAGTCTGCAAGAAGCCAGGTATGCTCCTCAAACTTGATCTCTCCAAAGCATTTGACAAGCTGAATTGGAACTACATACAACAAATTCTAAGTGCTTTTGGTTTTGATAAAATGTGGATAAGATGGATTATGAGCCTTATCACTTCTACTTTCTTCTCTCTCCTTGTTAACAGGATTCCCTCCCCCCCTTTCTCTCCTTCCAGAGGTATCAGAGAGGGTGATCCTCTCTCCCCCTTCCTCTTTTTTCTTATGGCAGAGGGCCTTGGCAAACTTATTCACAATGGCATTCATAACCATCTCTTGCGAGGCATCTCTCTCCATGGAGCCCCTGTTACCACCCACCAACAATTTGTGGACGATAATATGCTCTTTGGTCACCCCTCTGTTCAGGAGGCTCGTGCTTTCAAATACATTCTTAATATTTTCTCCAAAGCTTCTGGTCTATCCATTAATGAATCCAAATCTCAAATTTTTTTCTTCAATACCCCCCCTTTAACTCAAGCCAATATTGCTCGCATTCTTGGTTTTTCTGTTGCTTCTCTCCCGGACAAATACCTTGGAGCTCATCTTATCGATTCAGCCATCAAGCATTCTTCTTGGAACCTTCTCCTCGAAAAGTTGGAATCTTGGTTATCCTCGTGGACCTTCAGAGCTCTCAACATGGTAAGTAGACTTACTCTTATCAAAGCGGTGCTGCAATCTATGCCCCTTTTTTCTCTTTTCTGTTCTTGTCGCCCCTAAATGGGTACTCAAATAGATTCGATCTCTGCAAAGCAATTTCCTTTGGGGGTCCTTGGGTTGTAATCGAAAATGGGCTTTGGTCAATTGTAACATTTTTTGCACACCCAAGGAGGCAGGGGGTCTCGGCCTCAGGAACCCCATGCACAGCAATGAGGTCATGGGAGCATGTGCTTGGTGGAAGTGGTTATCAAATCCACACACCCCCTGGGCTAAATTATGGACAGCAAAATACGCCAACAATAGATCACTGGCAGATTTAATAAGGCTTTCTCTTGAACAGACAGTATCTCTTGTTTGGAATGCATCTAAACAACACTATGCACTCATTCAACAACACAGTTTCTGGGAGATCCGCAGCGGCAACTTGGCCCGATTCTGGTCCGATTCTTGGCAGAAAAACCCAAAGCTTCTTGAGACTCATGCTCAAATCAATATAGGGAACAACAACACCACAATAGAAGACAAAGTCTATCAGTATTGGTTGCCCTCGGACTGTAATGGATTCAGGCAATGGAAACCCCCACAACACATAGCTCCACTGATTGGGAGGCCCTCAGCAATGAACTACAACGTCGGCAAATCAGATGCTTGGAGGAACCAGATATCCTCAGATGGGGCTATACCACAAGAGGTATGTTCACAATGAAGGAGGCCTATTCCTTGATGCATCCTTCTCCTCTCCCTCGTGACCCTCTTTGGAATTTGCTTTGGGGCCCAAACATTTGGCCAAAAATTTCCACTTTCCTTTGGCTCCTCAGTCACCGAAGAATTCTCACCTGGGACAATCTACTTAAAAAAGGATTCATAGGACCTTCTCAATGCCCTAACTACCATCAAAGTTCTTAATCTATTCAGCATCTCATGTTATCCTACCCTCTAGCCAACTCCTTATGGGAAAAACTCAGCTTTCATTGCCAAAGAAACAAACCTTCAGGAGACATCACTAACATCCTCCACAATTGGCCACAACATCCTTACAGTTCCACCCTTCTTAACTCCCTCTGGCAGCTTCTCCCTGGCCTTCTTTTCTGGTCCCTATGGAAAGAAAGAAAGAAACGCATCTTCAAAAATCAAACCTCATTTCTGGACACCATCTGGGGTATCATCCGCAATAATCTCCAAGAATCCCTTTCTCTCCACTCTTGGCAAAAAGAGGATTTTCCCAAGCAACCTAAAGAAATCTCCATTTGGCAGAATTGGAATTTCCAAATCATGGCTATACCAACTATCAAACACAGGGTCGCTTTTCAAGTTCCTCTGCGTTGGTCTCCCCCTCCTTTTGGAGTTTTCAAATTAAATTTTAACGGAACTTCCAGAGGAAATCCCGGTCAAGCAGTTTTTGGTGGCACTTTTTGAAACTCCAAGGGGGAAACTCAAATCATCTTCTATGGACCAATTGGATGGGACACTAATAACTCGGCTGAATTAGAAGGTCTCTGGAAAGGTCTCTGTCTCACTCAACACTACAACTTCTTCCCCATCATCATCGAGGGGGACTCCCAAATTCTTATTAATATGGTAAATCAGATCCTTTGGGGCACTTCTTCAGCAAAGGTTGCCCACAATTGGCGTCTGGCTGCTAGGATCAACAGGATAAGCAATTGGCTGAAAGACAATAGGGCAATCTCTTTTACCCATGTCAAGAGAGAAGGCAACAAAGCTGCAGATCTCCTGGCCAATTTTGGAGCAGATAGCAATACCACTCTCACTCATGGCCCTCTCAAAATTATCCATGACCGAGAAATGCTACAAAATTTCACCATGTTGGTGCACAAGGACTACTCTTCTCCGGATGCGGATGCATATGAGGTTTGATGGGACATGGCACCCTGCGCGTCTCCCAAAGGAGTTCGCACGGGATGGCCATATGGCCCTCTGTACAGGATTGAATGTTGAATTAAATTTGCCAGCTCAAACAACCTTTAATACCTCTACCTCGACGCCCATGAAAATTCATATGGCGGTTCACTTGGCAATGGATTTCGTTCTGGATAGTTCGGAAGGTTGTATTAGCAGTGGAGGCTCCCCGCTTCCTCTTAGCAGAGCCTGCCCTCCCGGATTTGATGAATCTAGCATAAGAATGCATACTGGTCACCACTGCTCCTTACTTGCTTGCTTTGAGCCGCTTCCCGGGTACCATTTCACCCACAATCTCTTCTGCAATTTCAATTCTTCTTATTGTGCTTGGGTGGCTCAATTTAGTGGTTTCACTATTTCGCACTGTGCTCGGTCGGCTCCCTCAAGCAGTGTCTACTCCCCTCTTCGAGCCTCTGTGTTCTTAGACTGCCACCCCTGTGGAAATTTTCATCACATCACCTCTGCCTCCATGCCGCGCCTTCGCCACCGTATGCGGTGCCGTTGAGGCACTAATAGAGGTCGTGGAGCTCAATTTCGCCCCTCTGCAAGCTCTGCCTCGGGGTCCTCCTCATCTGATGAGGCGTTGGACCAGTCTCAAGACGCGCAGAGAGTCAGACGTCAACGCTGTCATGGTGATTCCGTTCGTTTTGAAAGGAACTCCCCCCCTCATGCCACTGTCCCCCCCAACTGTGTTTTCCCTCCTAATTCTCTTGAGCCTGCAAGCCTCCCTATCCGTCAAACCTCTCAGCGGGCTGATTTTTGCTTTGAGTGCTCCTCTAACCGCCCAATTATCATTGCCTTCGTCATTGTTACTATTTGTGAAGAGCCCCCCCTCCCTGCACCGACCCCTGCATCCTCATTCCCGCCCCCTCCCATCCCCATCTCCCCCAGAAACTTGGTTCTACCTGCAGACTTCACTCTGTCTTCCATGGAGGCACTGCACAAGGTGGAGGCTGAAATTGGCAATGAAGGTGATCTAAAAGGTGGCACGAATGATAGCAGAGATGATTATGGTTGCAGGATTGAGGAGGAATCTCCGACTCAGGCTCATGAACCGTGATACTCACAGCTCACAAACAGTTCTGGTATTTTTGATTAACTACTATTGGAATTTTCTGTTCTCTTGCTTTAAAGCTCAGCTGGAAAGGCTGACTGCTACTCTATGTATCTTTTTCTCTGTAATTTTGTTAAGTATGAACAGCAGACTGGTTTCCCTTCCAAGGGTGGTCAAAATGTTTTTGTTAACAGGACTGGTTTCCCTACAAGGGCAGTCCAGACTCTCTTGGACAAGCATGGTTATCAAGCCCAGTGTTCAGGCTCTCACAGCTGACACTGTGGCAGTTTTATATCAGTAATCTTTATACATAATAGAATTAGTTTTACTTAGAAAAAAAAAATTGTTTTAGAGGAAAACATTTTTCTATGGCAGAAGAGTGAATATCATGACATGTTATTGTTGTCTTTGGCTGACCATGTGATTGATCTCTCACTGTCTCTATTTTATTTGTTTACTATATATGTTCTATATGTGTTAGTCCAATTGTGATATTTTGACAACGAGAACCCATAAATAGAAAGTTCCCATCATAGCAAGGATTTATTTTGATAAATTTCAAATATAAATTGTTTGATTGACTGAATTCCAAATCAATGATATCCTAATAGTAAATAGGAATCACGTGATATAGAATATCATGAAAAATAAATTTCCATCTGTCGTTTCGTTTTGAGATGGTGATGACAGACCAGGGCTAACCCATTCAAGGTTATACTCATTGATGGGAGATGTGCGGAGGACAATTCATACATCCCATCATGGAAATTACACTCATATGTACTTAAATTATCATCATAATCGTAAACTATTATGAATTGGAAACTAATATATGTTATAATTTTGTTAGAATAATATATATTATAAAATGCAACGAATATATAGATTAGTTACAATAATAAATTAGAAAATATAACAGCCATTCTAATGGTGTCGACTAGTGCACGAGGTAAAGAAATATCTAATACTATTTTTATTAATGAATAATAACAAAAAATATCAATTTAACATTTATTTATTATTACAGTTGATGATCCACTTCTCTTGTGGAAGCCTCAACAATGTCATGAGTACACGACCAGACAATAAAAATAAATAAATAAATAAATAAATGATTGTACTATTTATATCATTAGAAACATCATGTACCATATTATGAAAACATACATTTTGACGATAACTTTTTTTGAGATGAAGTGTTTTGTGTCTATGATTAATGAATGAATGAATGAATGCTATATGTTAATGAATAATTGCTATATGTCTCTCTATGTACATGACCTTGTTTCATATTATGTAAACATATTTTTTATGATAAAATTTATTGAGATGAAATATTTTGTGGGTTTATGAATGAATGGATGATTATTATTTGTTTTTTTATGTAACTCAATGCGGCGCTATCAATTATTTCCTAAATATTAGATAGATTGGGTACTGGTGAATTGAGAGTGATGTGAAGGGGGGAGGGGCCATGAGAGAATCCACCTTCACGTGGTTGGTCGTATTCAGTAGAGAATAAATTAGGATTTGGATAATCTTGGAGAAAAACGCCCTCAATCCAACAGAGAAACAACAAATTCAATGTTGACTTTGTTGTTGCTTCGTCGAGTGGAGGGAGGTTTTCTCCAATATTAAACCACTCCAACCATTTATTCTTGAAACTAAGATGACCTCATTCAAGGATTCATGCACACAATTCCTTTTAATTATTATTTATTCATGCAATTAAATTTAATATTTGGTCAAAATAATCTAAGCTTTCCTCATTGGTATCATGAACATGTGTTGGATAACTAGTTTCAATTCAGATCTTGAAGTGGAACAATTATTTGAAGAAAATATGTCAAAATAGTAAAGTTTTAGGTCAGACAACAAAATTTCTTTGATATTTGTGTTGCATGTCTTGGTCGAGTGGGATTTACATAAAGTTTTATAAGAAATAACAAACTTTTCCATGAAAAACAATTATATAGTATTTGTCTTTCTTTGGAAATTGTGTATGTATTTGAGTGAAATACCATAAATTGTCATTTTTCATGCAGGGTAGTAGGAGAAACTCTTACTCAATTAATTGGGAATAAGGCACTAGTATGATTTTTCTTCTATTTTATTAATTATTCATCACATCTAGCTTCTCCTCCTTCCCTTGTTTTGTAGGTACTTTCATTTGTATATCTGGATTTGAAATATTAACTAGTGTTAGAGTCATATACATGAAAAAAACTCATTGAATTACTGATCAAATTTATCCTACCAAGTTCTTGGATACTAGGTGTTATCACTCCAATAACTCTCAAGGGTTGTTAGTCTTTTTGGTTTAAAGAATATTAGAGGTAACCACAAACCTACTTTTAAGCCTTAGGATCTAGCCTTCCTAATGCTCAGAGAGGCCTCTCTCTATATGATTTATCTTTGTTGATTTTAGGCTAGTTATGTGGGATTGATTGGGATTTTGATTTTGGGTTTGGTTTGGTGGCGAAATCACTGGTTCAAATGGATAGATGTAGGTCTGAATTCCATTGGGCTAAAGGAGTCAATATATCAAGAAATTGGAGCAGAATCAAGGTTCTAAAGGGGAGTGTTCATAGGGAAAGATAGTTGAGTAAATTCAGATCCTTAGGCTGATGGTGAAAATGGTTTCAATCAGGATAAGAGAGAAATTAAGGGTTCTTAGATCCGGATAATGAGGGAAATTATAGAGGTCAAATGAAACTAGGGATCAATTAAGAATTCCCTAATCTGGATATCAGTAGAAAACATGAAGATGACATAACTATTCAAGACATAGTGTTTTTAAACATATTTTGAAATAATATTCCTGTTATACATTAAGATTTAGAAAACATGCAAGTATGTGAAAATTTCAGATAAAAACAAAGATCAAATGAGAGTACTTCACTGAAGTGGCCCAACACATGAATCCTGTAATATAATCTCTTTATTGCTCAATCCAGTCTGCTGACTTGAAAATGGTACAAAGAACCCTTTGGTTCAGATTAGTACATCTATAGAAATGTTTAGCAATCCACAATCCACACTCAATACTTTGAAATGTGAAGTATTTATACAAAAACTCTTACAAAATATCCTAAAACAAACTTAGGAATTATTCAAGAAAAAATAAATATCTTCATGCAAGAAGATAGTGACAACTATCTAACTAATGTAAGTTGTCCCTGTTTTTATTGAATTTTTTGTTTGATGTCTTTGATATTTTTCTGATTTGTCTCTAACTATTGTTCAATGAAGGCTGTCTTTTTAGGAAGTTGAGTGTCCTTTATGTTGGCTACTTTCACTCTAATTTATTATTTTTCTTTTGAATTTCATCTAGTACACTTTAACTCTGATACTCTTTAATTGTAAACTGTTACTGCTCTGTTTTCACTTTAAACTGACTGCTGTTTTTCACTTTTATCCTTTCACAGTAAATCAATCAACTTCTACCAATTTTCTGCCTCTGGTAATTTGATTTTTACCATCCTTCTGAATATTTCAGCAGCCTCTATATATTTTGAAAATGTAGGCTTGTTGATGAATAAATGTTTTACCTCATGTTGTAGGTAAAAGAGGTTCTCAAAACTTTTGTAGAGTAATTTCCCTGTTGGAATTCCTTGCATGGTTGAGTTATTGCATTGCTCCTTTTCCACCTCTCTGATTTTCTTATCATAGTCTTCTTGTTTCATCAATCTGTCATTGATAACCAGTGGATTTGGTAGGCCTTTCTGCCTCAAAATATCAAACTTCATCATGAACCTGGTTATGGAAATCTCCATGTTTTTCCATTTTTCCTCTAGATGTACCATCAAGTTTCTTTTAGAAATCAGCTTCCTGACTTCAAGAATGGTTTCTCTCCTATCACTAATTCCAATCTCTTCTAATTCCTACTTATTCTTGGAATAAAGAAACTTTATGATTTCATTAGCCTCTTCTGGCTTCTTACCAAGTTATTCTTTGATTTTTTGGATGGCTTCACCTGCTGCTTTGATTAAATATTTTTTTTCATAGATAACCTGAATGGATGGCCAAATATCATTGGCAGATTCAATGATATTGGCCCATAGTTGCTACTTGGCTTGTGCCATTGGCTATTTCAGTGTTAAATCTTTCTCTAATTTCTTCAATTTCTCTGTCAACCTGTTTGTTTTCTGTACTTCATTGTTGTGCATAATCTAAACTAGTTTCTTCTCATCACTCAGACTTTTCAACTGTTCTTTAAGTTTGTTGATTTCATTTGCCTGAATGGACATTTCCTGCATTGCTTTAACAAGTTTTCTACATCATCACTGGGTTGTGCTGCTGATGAAGATGACTATGTTGCTGAAGTAGTTGTTGATGTAATAGGAATTTTTGTAGCTATTGGAATTGAAGGGGCCAATGAATTTGCTAAGGTGGAAGGAACAATTGTAGTGACTACAGGAATAACAGTGACAGGGACTTCTTTTGATTTGGCCTTTTTCTCATGTACTAACTTGTCCATCTAATTTTCCTTTTCTTTTAGTTGGGTAGTTAATTGAAGAATGAGGTTCATCATCTCATATTTTTGTCCTTCATTCTATAACACTTCATTTTTTTGTGGATGTTCAGTATTAGGCAGTTTGAGCTATTTCTTTAATGCAACAATGTCTGCATTCTTCTTCTTTATGAGTTCTTCTGCAACTTTGACATTGTTTGGATCATATCCTACTTCCATAATAAAATCTTCCAAGGATTTAATTATGTTATCCTTAGCCTGTGAGGATGTCTTTTATAGCTTTAGCTGATCTCTAATGTTCCCTAGAGTGTTTTGCAGCTTCTTTACACTCATGGCTTTATTGGTCATGGTAGAATATAGCATTTCACCAGCTTGTTTGTGAAATTCTATCTGATCTATAGGATGAAGATGTTTTTCTTGAACTTCATAGGATGTCTTTTTATAATCTACTGATGACTTGGGATTTTTTACTGTGGGCTACAGGAAAGTCATTTGCATTTTCATAGTCTTGTAGTCAAATGCAGAAAGCAATCTGCTTTGGTCACTAGCTGACTATTTCCAGTATTGAGTATATGTATCTACTTTTAAGGCCTCATTTCTGATCTTTATCTCCTTATACTTCTGCATAATATCCTACTCTTTCTCTGTTGGCTTACTGGATGAAGATACTTCAACACTATGTTGTTTTTGAATCATTTGAGTGTTTGATGTTGAAGGTTGGTGAGTTTCTTCAGAAACTGCAGGAGGAGCATTATCTTTCACCACTGTATCTGTATCAATCACTTCAATAGTTTCCACTTCTTCATTTATAGGATTTAATTTTGGCTTATTCTTGTACATCAATTTGAATTTTTTTTTAGTTGTAGTTTGTGCTGAGTATGATGCTTCTTCTCTGACTCTTTTAGAGTTCCTATCTTCTTGGGCTAGAGTCTACAAGATGGAACTAGTATCACCTTGCTTCTCTACCTATTTTAAATTGTTATCCAACCATTTAGACTCATTGGAGTATTTCTCAATGTCTAGCTTTGACTCATGTACATAAGGAATTAATTTAAATTTGACTCTTAACTTTATTATTACTCCTAAAGGATCATAATACCACTGGAACCTCTGATTGAAATTAAATTGCTGCAAATATTTTTATGCTTGTGGACCTGCATCTCTACTGTTGCAAATAAAGGGATCAACCTGATTTTTTATAAAATGTGTCTTCTTTTTGGCTGGCAAGAAATTTATTCCATCAGAATTAAGGATCTACCTGATATACTCAAGTGCAAATAACCTCATTGGGAGGTATTTTGGCAGCTTATATGAAAAGATACTAGATCCATATACCCTAATTTATGTGTGGTTCCGATAAAGGTACCAATCTCCTATCCTACTGTGTTCTGATAACTGCAGGATCTTTTTAATCTCATCACTGACTCTTGGTTGACTGCTTTTGTTCAGCATGTTGACAATTGGATGGATGAAAGAGTCAATGAATTCTATGTATGTGGATTGTGTGGAGTCTTTCCTGATTAATGAATTCCACAAGATAACTGACTGTGGATTACCTTAAACATCCATATTTTGAAGGTTGATTGCAAATTTTTCAGATTGGAAGTATAAAAACATGTGGAACAATACTGATGAGTACTTGAAGACACCTTCGTCAGGAATTTTAACAAGTTTTTCATGGATTGTGTTAGCAAGATACTAAGAAAAATTGAATATGGTAGAAGGAGGTTGACCAAGTGTGAAAGTAGATAGGAAACCTAAGACTGAAGCATCAACATGCGCATCTTTGAAATAAACCAGAATATATGACAACATAGTGATGATATGCCTGTTTCTTTCAGAAAATATTGCAGATGCATAAGGAGGATTAGTCTTAGGAGTTTCTACTGATGAGGGAATGAAAGTTTGGAATATCTGGAACCTCTTGGGGAAGTCAAGATTTAGGTATAGCTGGGTAAGGGTCTCAATAGATAGAAGGGTTTCATCTGGCCTAGGTTGAATCTGAAACATTTTGTTAATTGATTCAACTGTAATACTGAACAAAATTTCTTTACCAGGGGTTATTAGGGCTCTTTGGTCAGGTAAATAACAAGTTTTGCAAAGTCTAATCACCTCTGGACACTGGAAGGTATGTGGGACAATGTACTTGGGGAAAATTAGACTCCCAAATGAAAACCTCATTAGCTTGGTCAATTGATTTGTCATGGCTCCAACATTGGAGCTCAAGAAGGTTAAACTCAATGACAGGGTCACTAATTTTAAAGCCTCTATCTGCTAAAGGAGTATGTTCCACATCTACAACTGGAGGTTGTAGGGGATTAATTGATACAATACTTTGAGAAGCCATTGTTTTGTTTTATTTATCAATTAATTACTCTTTTAGCTTAGAAAAATAGATTCAGGCGTTTAGGAGCACCTATGAAAGATATTTACAGTCTGAAACAGGGTTTGGAATGAAATAGTGGCTTTTCTTCTAGCCTACAATGGTTCAATTGATAAAATTTACTTTTTGTGATAAAAAATCGTCTCAGGCTTTCACGAATTCTATGAAAATATGTCTAGGGTATGCAGAAAGAGGATTGGGAAGCAATAGGGGATTTCTTTTGGTCTGCAAAGCTCTTAAAGTGGTTCAAATGATTGAATTACTTTATTTTAGCTTAAAAAATGGCCTTGGCTCTTCATTATTACCTGGATAATAAAGCTCTGGTATGCAGAAGGGTTTTCAGGGGCAACGAAGGCTTTCTGAAGCTTCACGGGTCTTTATACTACTTCAAATTAGGTTCTACAGTGATTGTGGGAGTAAAAAGCTTCAATTCTAGTTGAATTTAGCTTCATAACAGGTCTGCACCAGTTATTTGTCTGAGAAACAAGTTGGTGGTCCTTTCCTTCACAAATTATAATAGAAAATGGTGAAAAAAGGCTGCAAAGGGCAGTCTTAAGTGTTTTCAACTAGCATTAATTAAGCTTTAATGTGCGATTAAATTCAAAAGGCAGGATGGTTTTTCCGCAACAGTTAGGAATACATCTTAGTGGTTTTCGCATCGGCTAAAGTAGGCAGGTGTTTTTTTTTGGAGGGATATGATGCAATCAAATAGTGCCACGTAGCTAGGAGCGGGGCTCTGAAAACTACTCATTTAGAAAGGTATTGGAGTGGTTAAAGTTTGGGCAATCGGGGATGCGACAAGGCTTATTGGCCATCAGATCTGATCCATTAAGATTTGATGGATGGGAAAATGAGAGGATTTTATCGGGGATTTGATAGGTGGTGGGGCCCAGGATAATGCTATGTGATGAGTTATGATATAAGCTATGGATTAATTTATATGGGGTCGGGACTTTATAATAAGGAATTAATATAATACAGGTTTAAAGGTTTAATGGGAGTTAATATATAATGGTTAGCATATGTATTGAAATGGGTTTAACCCTGTATATTTAAACTAATGTTAAAATGAAATAGGATGTAGGAGATAAGATACACTAAGGAAGGATTTTAAAATAACATCGATGATTTTTAGCAGTGGGGCCTGACTTATCATTTTAAACTTTAGACTTAGGATAAGTGTATTTTAGGGGATTTTAAAATGAAAGGGAAATTAGTAAGGGGAAATTAATTTCCAAAGATAATATGCTTATAACTAGGGAAAGAGTATTTGTGTAGGGAAAATGAGTGAAGTAAGGGGAAAATGATAAATATGAAAGGGAGGGGGTATTTTTACAAAGGAAATGAGCTTAAAGGGAAATTAGTAAATATGAAATGACCAATTTATGATATCCATGCCTTGTGAAAACTACTTCTGCCTACCCATCATCTATCCTAACATTTTTTCTTCATTCGTTTGGGTGCATTTGAGCTTGCAGGCCCTTTTTTATTTTTATTTTAAAAACAAAATATCTAATTCTAACCTTATTCCTTCCAATGGCTCAGATGAAACTGTTGAGTTCATTTATTATTATCTACCTAAATACTAATCCGCCAATATTAAACAATTTGGCTGGATCTTTATTCTCTATCTATCAGCATGAAATTTAAAACATGAAAGATCAAGATTAAGTTTGACCTTCATGGATTGTGGAATTTTTGACAAGCTGCACACAATCTTATTTTGCAAAGTAAAGTAAAAAGTAGTGGAATTTGAATTTTCATCAATTTCATGATCTATTTTATCTCTTTTTTGGGGTTCATTTTTTATATTCTTTTTCGATATTTTTCTTTCAGTCCTTTAATTTTTCTTTTAGTACTTTTACTCTCTTTACATTTTTTAATATGGGAAAACAATGTGTAGAAAGAAAAGTATGTACGTATTACAAGACTAATCATAGTCAATTCAAAATTATGAATCCTATTATTATAGGACCCTAACAGTGGCTCCACATGGGGATGGCATTTCCTGGTGAAATGTCAAGACCTTTAAGATTAGTAGCCTTGAAATTTGACTGTCCTTGCCCTGAAATTGTTTTTTGAGCTCCGCTTTATTCATACTTATGATTATTTTTCCTCTAAAGCTTAAGGCCTTCACTCTGGGCTTCAACTTTGCAAGAAAAGCATCCAATCCAATCTAAAATTTGCAATGTTATGTACAATGAGGAAAGTGAACTACTGTTAATTTGGAGAACAATAATGCTTCAGCATCCTAACATTGATAGGTCCACCTGGCAGATATGATCCATCTAACTCCTTCAAAAAGAATTCATTGTTACCTCTGTAACCATAGATCACATAGGGACCTTTCCATAGGAAATCAAATTTACCATGTTTACCTTTTTCTTCTCTTCTAGAATCCCATTTAAGAACTTTATCACATATGTGAAAATCATCTTCCTTTTTCTTCTTTTCAAATATATTTTTATTCCTATCTTGGGAAACTTATGATTTGATATAGACTTATTCCTTGGTTTGTTGCAAGTGTATGGCCTGATTTATCCTTCTTTGGATATCATTGGTTTCTACCTACAGTTCTTGGATCATTTTCATCATTGGTACTCCTAAACAGGATGGAAAAACAACATCCATCCCATATGGTAGTTGATAAGGGGATGTACCAATGGAATTCTTTGTGGTGAGTCTGTCTGCCCATAGGGAATTAACTAGCCTTTTGTTCCATGTCTTTTTGTTGTCTTCTAACAGTTTCTTGATGATATTGACAAGGCTTTTGTTGGCGGTTTCTGCAAGTCCATTAACTTGAGGGTAATAGGCAGTAGAATGGCCAAGGCTATTGTGGTATTTGTTACAGAAGTCAATCATTTCCTTAGACTTGAAAGTAGGTGCATTATCAGTAATGAGCTTTTGAGGGCATCCAAATCTAGACAGTATATTGTTTTCAAGAAATGAGATTATGACAAAATCAGTGGCTTATCTAGAAGGAATGTCTTCTATCCACTTAGTGAAATATTCCGTGGCTGTCAAAATATATTTGTGTTGGGCCGAGGAGGGTGGGTGAATTTCACCAATGAAGTCTAGACCCCATTGTTGAAATGGCATTTCTGTGGAGATGGGTTTGAGGGGTAAAGGTAATAGCTTTTTCTTCCCTTCAAAGATCTGGCATTTGTGACAAGAGGTCACATACGTTCTTACATCTACAAAAAGAGTGGGCTAGTAAAAACTATCCCTCAAGATTTTATCTACATTTGATTTCCAATAAAGGTGTCCTCCACAGTCACCAGCATGAAACTCTTCCATAACTTTATCAGCTTCATCTTTAAGTAAACAATTCAATAAAATTCCACCATGATCTTTCCAAAACAGAGCATTATCTATGATACAATACTTCTTTTCTTTTAACTTTACGAATCTAGATTTAGTTCTTGACAATCCAGGAGGAGCTTGTAAGTTTAGTAACGCAAATACGATATCTGAATACCATGGTGAATCTAGAAAATCTTCATTGATCTGTGAAGTCGCCATCTCTTCCTGGTCATCTAATTGAGCAATAAAATTTATATCTAAGGCCCAAAAGTTTGATTTAGCCATGAATTTGGCTAAACCTTAGCCTTTAATAAGTTTGGTGGGCTTAATTTAAATGTCATACTCCAAAATAGTGGCAATCCATTTGCCTCTCTTTCCATCAGGCCCATTCTGAGTAAGAATGTCCTTTACTACTGAATTTGGGACATATGCAATGATGTGTGAATACAAGATATACATTCTAAAGTCTTTAATTGATTTCACTAAAGCCAATGCTTCTTTTTACATTATGTTTTATTTTAGTGTGGCATATCTTAGTTATTTGCTGAAAAAAGAAATGGGTTGTTCATAACCCTTATCATTCTTCTGCAGTAAGATTGCAACAATTGTATGTTCTGAAGCAAAAGAAAAAATAATAAAATATTTTTTGAACCAGGACTTATTAGGACTGGTGTTCTTGTAAGGGCTTGTTTCATTGATTCAAAGGATTGTTTGGCCTCTACTATCCATTTAAGTGTTGAGTCTTTTTTTTAACATGTTATTTAGTTCTCCAATTATTTCTGCTAAATTTGAAATGAATCTTCTGATAAAAATGATTTTACCTAAGAAAGCCCGCAGTTCCTTAATATTTCTAGGATGGCTTATGTTCAAAATGGCCTCTATTCTAGTTGGGTCTATCATAATTCCCTCTTTTGATATTATATGTCCTAATAGTTTACCTTCTTCAAGTCCAAGGAGAGTCATTTTGGGATTCAAAGAAATACCAAATTTTTTGCATTTAATAAACACTTGTCTCAGATGATCTAGATGTTCACTGTCAGTGTTTGAAAATACAGTTATATCATCTAGATAAATTACAAGAAAATCATGAATTTCTTTGGCAAAAGCTATGTCCATAGCTCTCTGGAAAGTAGCTCTTGCATTCATCAAACCAAAAGGCATTTTCAAATACATTAAAGTACCACATGGCGTAGTAAATGATGTCTTTGGTTGGTCTTCTGGCTGAACTAAGATTTGATTATACCCAGAGAATCCATCAAGCAATGAAATCCTAAATGAACCAACCACCCTCTGTAATATATGATCCATCTTAGGGAGAGGGTAGTTATCTTTTAGGGACACCTTGTTTAAGTTCTGGAAATCAACACAAAGTCTGATTTCTCCTATTTTATTCCTAGTGGGAACTAAGTTTGAAACCCAATCAAAATATCTGATAGGTGCAATGATCTGTGCTTCATACATCCTCTTTACCTCTTTTTCAATTAAATGCGTAAGAACTGGATTAATTCTTCTAAGCTTCTGTTTAAAAGTTTTCTGATCTTCTTTGATAGGTATTTTGTGTTGTATTATGCTAGTGTCATAAGATTTACTGTCTTCATAACTCCATGCAAACACATCCTTAAATTCCTTAAACAGAGCTATGTATTTTAGTTTTTCTTATTGAGGTAATGCTTTGGAAATTTTGATGAGCTTAGGTTTCTGTTATGTTCCTATATTGCATTTTTCTATGTCTGATCTTAATGGTTCCATTTTTGGTTTTCTTGCAACATCATTTGAATCAAAAAGATCCTCTAATGGGGCTAGTCCCTTAGGTAAAAAGTTATTTTTAAGGTTTAAAATATCATAATCATCATTTGCTAATTCTTATATTTCTACTTTTTCTAATTTGTCTATTTCTACTTGAGTGAATTTAGTGGGTTCAGTGAAATACAAATTATTTACATATATCTCATTATCTATTTTATCATCTATTGTACAATCTGTATCTATGTTACAATTATGGAATTCTCCCTCAACATTCATAAAGTGATAGATTTGAGTATCCTGTGTAAAAATCTACCAATATTTTAAGTTGTCTGGTATAGTAGGCCTGTGTCTTATCTCTGCTATATATTTGTGGTTTTTCTAAAAAGGCAGATTGCAGGTGCTAGAAAAAGTTGCTAAACAGTGTGCCTGTATGTTCTGTTTTCTAGGAATTACACAAAGTCAATCTCAAGCAACTCTTTAATTAGATCTAAAAAAATTTCTGTGTGTTGACTTAATCTAGGATTATACACATAGTATTCTCCTCTAATTTGTTTTACAATTAAGTCAGAGTTTCCCATGATAAAAAATATTTTGCCTCATAAATTTATAACAATTTGTAGTCCTAAGATTACAGCTTCATACTCTACCATGTTGTTTGTACATTTGAAGTTTAATATAAAGGCATGACCTTCTCAATGATTGTTTTCCATGTTATGAATCCAAACTCCTGCTCTTGCTCCTAATTTTTTCACTGAGCCATCAAATTCTAAGTGCCACATTGATTCATGAAAATAATTATCACTTTCCACTTCCTTCTTTTTCTATTTTAAAGTTGTGTTTTTATTTATGCTAGAATTTGAATTACATAAAATAAAGGAATCCATATTAGACTGTACAGAGTAAATTGGATAGTTCTGAGGCTGTTCTCTACTACTGACCATGTACTTCATTAGAGTTTCTCTGTAAATTTTCTTGACCAAATATTGAAATTGTGGCATAAGACATGTCTAATTGTAGAGATCCCTTCATTTTTTCTCCCCGTGAGAGAGATAATAGCATTCCATACTTTGGAGGGATATCAGCTACTACAATATCCATGACTATACTTTTTCTTGGGTATTGGAATAAAGTGACACACAAATATTTTATCAAACCTAAACATTTCACTTTACTGGAATAAAATGAGAAAACATCTTTATATGGTCTAGTGATGTCCAAGTTCAGTGTTTCCATAGTGGATTTTGGCATTAAATTGTGGGATGCTCTTGAATCTAGCATAGCATTGTGTAAAATTTGATCATGTATACTCAAGCTAATGTAGAAAGAAAGAACACCACCTTCTTGATGTTTACCATTTACCCTAAGGGCCAAATAGTAGTTCTGGTTGGTCATCATTCAAATTAATAGTGTCTTCTCCTTCATTGATATTCAAATTTTTAGTGATCTGTGATTTGTATAAATCATGTTTTACCAATTCTGTCAAAGGAATTGGTATTTTCAGTTTGGCAATTTCAGTTTGGATGTTGAATGGTGCTTGTGTTTTTCCTAACTGAATTAGTTCTTCTTTAGTAACTGTAGTTTGAGTGTGTTTCTCTTCTTTATCTACAGTTGGTTTTTCTGTTTGTGTTTCCATTGTTTTTCTGTTTTCAAATTTCTTTTGTGGGATATTTTAAGTAGCAGTGGTAGTTTTGGTAGCTTTTGAAGTTTCAACAACTGTTTTGGTAGCAGTTGTTTTAGGACCAGTTCATTTCTAATCAGCAAAAGATTTTTTTGGATCGGCTAAAGTTTTAGCATAAGGTGTTGTTTTAACAGAGGCTGTTGTTTTAGAAGAAGTAGATTTTTGAGGATAAACTGATGTTTGAACAACAATATCTGTAACAATTTTAGGACTTGGTGCAATTTTTGGACTAGAAATTTTTTGATTAGGATTTGAATTTTTCCGATTTGAACCATAGTTTTGCTCGGTTTCCCTAGGGAGAATTTAAAGTAATTTGGTTGTAGGAGCTTCTACTGCTTTCTTTGTCTGAGTTTGGGCAGATTTCTTAGTAGGGGCTTCTACCTTTTTCTTACTCCTATGGTTATATTGCTTGTGAACTTCATTAACGGAAAACTCATACCCTTTCTTACAATCAAAAGACTCTCCAGATTCTAACTGTAACTGTTGTATTTCATATAATTCATTTTCTTCTTGTGTAAGAAAAATAGTATTATCATCATTGATTCCCATTAAGTTAATCCAAGTGTCTTCATCTTCTTCGTTTTGGTGAGAAATTTTAGCATAGTTCTCTTGGAAAGGTGGTCTTATTGTTTGATCAGGTGCCGATTCTCTAGCTTTACTAGTGTTGGTGTTTTTTCTAAAGTTGGGATTTCTTATTTGAGGACTTTGTTGTTGATTATCCCAATGTGGTTTCCTTTCCATACTTTCTAGTCTATCCATCATTTTTTTCATGGCTTTTGCTAAACTATCTATTTTGCTATCTGGTGTAGATGTTTCCTCTTTTATTGTTACTCTTATTTCATTTATCATTCCTTCTCTCTTGGCTAAAAAATTGGCTTCTACACTAACTACAATGTTTTGCATTTGTTCTAGTATTTCTGGGTTTCTTTCCCTCAATTGGTATGACATATCCATATCAAAACCATCAGGAAATTTGAGTAAAGCTAGATCTGGTGGGGGTTTAATTTTTGTTGGAATAGCATTATAGATACTTTTGAATCTAGTACAATAGTCCTAAATTTACTCATTAGGTCCTCTTTTTATGTGTTCATATTCAGACAAAATTTGTAAAGGATTCTTCTTTTTCTCCCATCTGCTAATAAACAATCTATGGAAGGCTTCGAAATCAACAATATGATTAGCAGGTAAAGCTTTAAACCATTTATTTACTTCTCCAGCTAAAGTTTGGGTAAAAAATCTCATTTAGACATGAGATTCATCAATTTCATGCAATTCAAAGTAATCAGTCATTTTATTAACATGTTGTTGTGCAGTGTATTGACTAGTTCCATCAAATTGAGGGATTTTGCTTTGGTAATCCTAAGGCGTGTTATGCAATTGACCTGGTAGGACCAATGGGGCATATCTGGCAGCCATGGTTAAGATTCTAGCTGGGCTGGGAGGTATTTTGGTGGTACCTGGTGATGAAGTTGAGGTACTTGCAGATGAGGTTGGGACACTAGAAGATATACTTGGAAATGTGGTTGAAGTACTTCAAAATGTAGCAGCAGTGCTAGAAGATGAACTTGCAGTATTTGGAGATGGAAATAAAATTCTAGGTTGAAGAGGAAGCTTAGATATGAAGGATTCAATGGAATGAGTTGTAGTGGAAATAATAGATGAGGTGGTATTAAATAAATTTGAATTTACTAACTTTGAATTACTGGTAGAAGGTTTAGGGATATAAGCAGATAAAGTAGTCAATTCAACAGAATGTTGAAAATATGCTTCATCAATTTCCTTAATTAAAGTTGCAGTTAAAGAATCAAGTTTATCATAAGTTTCTAGAGCTTTTTGATCTAAATCAAGTGAAACAGTTTCCTTTTTAGTTTCAATGAATGAAATGAAATCATGATCTATTACACTATCATATATGGCACTTTTTGATTTATTTCTAAATAAATATTGCTCAAAATTTAAATCAAATTCAATGTCTTGTAAACTTGATAATTTATTGGGGAGGGAGTTTGCCTTGATCAATGGATTTTTATAACCTAAACTTTCTACTTTTTTGTTTTTGTTTAAAATCCTGTCAGGATTATATACTATTACAGTAGGTTCTAGATCAGGATTAGACCTGGTATAGTAGGTTCTTCTGGAAGCCAAAATTTTAGTTTTTAATGAAATTTTTTCTTAACAACCCTTTAAAACAATCTTGAGGTGAAAAGATTAGTAAAATTATTTCCTTTAAGATTTATTTTAAACACTGAGGACTGGTTAGTTCCCTAGTATGGTCACCAATATATTATCACTCCAATACTTCTCAAGGGTTTTTAGTCTTTTTGGTTAAATAATATTAGAGGTAACCACAAACCTACTTTTAAGCCTTAGGATCTAGCCTTCCTAATGCTCAGAGAGGGCTCTCTCTATATGATTTATCTTTGTTGATTTTAGTTGATTTCAGGCTAGTTATGTGGGATTGATTGGGATTTTGATTTTGGATTTGGTTTGGTGGTGGAATCACTGGTTCAAATGGATAGATGTAGGTCTGAATTCCATTCGGCTAAAGAATTTAGTGTATCAAGTAGTCAGAGCAGAATGAAGGTTCTAAAGGGGAGTGTTCACAGGGCAAGATAGCTGAGTAACTTCAGATCTTTAGGCTGATGGTGAAAATGGTTTCAATCTGGATGAGAGAGAAATTAAGGGTTCTCAGATCTGGATAATGAGGGAAATGACAGAGGTCAATCGAAACTAAGGAGAAATTAAGAATTCCCTATCACCATGATGATACTCTTTCCTTCAGATTTGGGTAAACATGTGATAAAATCCATTGAAACCTCCTCCCAACATTAACTTGGAATGGATAAAGGTTGTAAGAGACCTAGGGTATTAATTGTCTCAACTTTATTTTGTTGGAAAACCAAACATTCCGCTACAAAATTTTGAATATCATATTTAAAGCCATCCCAAAAAAATCCTTCTTGACCATGTGGTAAGTTTTTAAAAATCCTAAGTGCCCTCCTAAGGCCCAGAAGTGCGCAATTCCAAAATAATTTTTTTTTTTGAGTTGGGAATTCTTACAAAGATATAAGTGTTATTTGTACCATAATGAATAATTTTTGTAGCTAAATGTATCAGATTTATTAGGATATTGCTGAAACTTTTGAATGAGTGTCCATGAGTGTCCGCACTTCTTCATCATTCTTCCATTCATCCCTTGCTTTAGTTATCCAATCTAGTTAGATAATAGAAATGGAATAAATCAATGCTTCCACATCATCATCCTTTCTTGAGAGTGCATATGAAACAACATTTTTCTTCCCTTTTTTGTAGATGATTTCAAAGTCATAACCCAACATTTTTGTGACCCATTTTTTCCGCTCTTCTGGAGATAATATTTTTTCCAAAAATTATTTAAGACTATCATGATTTTCTTTTACTTTGAAGTCTCATACCATTAGGTAAGTTCGCCATTGCTTTAGTGCATGTAGTATTTCCAACATTTCCTTCTCATAAATAGGTTTGTGTAAATACTTTCCTTTTATTGGACAACTTTCAAAAGAAATGGGTCTTCCTTCTTGCATTAAAACAACATCAATTCCATTTCCCGAGTCATCACATTCCTCAATAAAGGTTTTTGTGAAGTCTGGCATAGCTAAGGTTGTTTCTTGGCACAATTATTCTTTAAGATGTTCAAAGGCCTTAGTTTCTTCTAGAGTCCAAGAAAATGCATCTTTCTTCAGTAATATTGTTAGAGGTGTTGCTATTCTCCCATAATTCTTAACAAACTTGTGATAATACCCTGTCAGCCTAAGAAATCCTCACAAATGCTTTATGGTTGTGGGTATTTTCCATTCCTTAATTTCTTTCATATTTTTAGGTTCTACCTTAACACCCTCATGAGATACAGTATGACCCAGATATTCCACATCTTGTACTCCAAAGAAACATTTGGAGGTTTTTGCATATAATTTTTTCTCCTCCAACAATTTTATCACCCTGTCAACATGTTCAAAATGATCCTTCGAAGGCTTGTTGTAGATTAGTATATGATCAAAAAATACTAACACAATTTTTCTAAGGAAGGGTTTGAAAATGAAATTCATCAAACCTTGAAATGTAGAAGCTGCATTGGTAAGGTCAAAAGGAATCACCAAAAATTTATAATGAACCTCATGAGTTCTAAATGTTGTTTTCATAATTTCTTCAGGTTTCATTCTAAAATGGTGATATCCTGAACGAACATCCAACTTGGTGAATTAAATTGCTCCATGTAATTCATCCAATAATTCATCAATGAAAGTAATGGGAATTTTTTTTTTAATAGTGATCTTGTTGAGCTCCCTATAATCCAGACACATGCGCCATGATCCATCCTTATTATGCACTAATAATACTGGAGCAGAGAAATAACTTTGACTAGGTTGAATTATATTGGCCTCTAAGATTTCTACAACCATACATTCAATTTCACTCTTTTGGGCATGGGGATATTTGTAAGGCCTAATGTTTGGAGGAACACTTCCTGGAATCAAATGAATAGCATGATCATTATCATGAATAGGTGTGAGGCCTTTTTTAGTCTCAAATACCTTGGAAAAATTGTCCAATTTTTTTTTGGAGATATGGAGAAATAGATGATTTCGACGTTTCAACCTCTAGTGAGCATAATTGTGTAATTAGACCATGTTTTTCTTTCTTTAGAATCTTTTTCATGCCATTAGAGCTGATTATCTTTCCTGGTTTCCCTGTAATAATGGGGACCTAACATTTTCACATTAACACAAGACCATTTCAATGTACCATTGTCCAAGACATTGTCATGTGTGCATATATATGCTTAGAAACTACTTTTACAACTCATAAGGTCACTATGCTAAGTTAGCAGTTGTCTTCAACTCATTGTTTCTATGTCAAGTTTAATATATCAAGGTCATTGTATAATAAGTCAGACTGTCAAGTCAATAGTAATGTATCATTTTTATCAAGTCTCAAATTCAAACATCTTATCATGGTATGCTCACTATGTCAACCAAGGTGTTGTTTGTAACTTTCTTATATTACAATAATGAGCGTAGGTATAAGACAAAAAGTAGGTCTTAACAAGTTGTAGGATATAGTAGGTTCACTTAGATTAGAATACTAGTCAATATATTGCATCAACAATTATGAGTCAAGGTCATGTAATTGTTTTATTAATATTTCAAGTCCTACGAGTCAAACTAACATGTCATGTCACCGTTTTCACTAGGACAATACATCACTTGTAAGTTTGTATACATCACATAAAAAACAATTTTCATAGTCAATGATTGGGCTATTGTATTTGGTTCTTGAAGTTATTTAACCTATACAAAATTATATTGAGGCGTGATTTTTTTTCATAAAATGACAATTGTTGGTGAAGATTATATTTTTTCCAATGCACAAAAATTATATAGTTATTCTATTATATTTGTTTGTATGTATTTTCTAATTATGATATGTTATCTTTGTTTTGGAAAACTTACATGCATGTCACAATAAAAAATTTGTTTGTACTGTGGAACAAGCCTATCCACTCTTATATAGGAACATATAAACAAATCTCAACATTAGGTTCAATACACTCATTAGGATGATGGCTATTATTACATCTGTAGTTTTTATTGAATTTTACATCTGTGAGAGAGATATAATCACAAGAATGCAACCATGGGCCATATATCAAAGACCCGATCTAAAGTGGAAAACCATAGTAGGGAAAACCACACAAAGATGTATTCAGTACCCTTGGAGAATCCAGTGAACATCGGTCACTTCAGGCTCTTTACAATGGAGAAAAAATTCCAGTTAAATAGGCCTCCTTCACATGAATATCATGTGCCATCATAAACCACTTACAGTAAACTGGCCCTTGATTGAAGTAAGGTTAACCTAAGAATACCACTTTTAAGTTTATTTGAGAATCTGGGATTGTTAAAATATCCCCCTTACTTGTATCACCTAAAGTCAAGTTTCAACCTTAATATATCAATCCTTGAATCAAGGTCTTCACATGAAATATTTTCATGTCATTCCACCTGCCCTTGGTGTGCTTCTGCTAACGCTTGCTTCAACCACTAGAATTTTATCACCATTGTGTCAAAAATTTTCCAGAAAATACTTTCTTATTTTTAGTTTGTAGGATGGACCCCACAACAACAACAACTACAAATTTGTTGCCTCTTTCATTGGCAATTCCAGCTTACTGGGAAATCGTCATGCTTTATGCATTACATTTTAACCTAATGAATTCCATACACTTTCTCCATGGCTCCCATTCTCAGACAATTATCATGAGGGATTCTAGGTCTACTTGCGATTTGATACCCTACTAAATTCACAAGATAAAATAACATAAATAATAATCACACATAAAATCCAATATTTATGCTAGAAACCCTTTAATCAAGAAAATAAACTTCAAGTAGATATATATGTTATCCTTGGCCAATATAGCCATTCAATTCACTTTACAATGGAGACAATAAGCCACACATGTTAAAATGGAGACAAGAAACCACTTAAATATATGATGACTTGCTAATACTATTTTCCATTGTAAACCACCTGCAGTAAACCCATTCTTTATTGTGTCAAGATAGCTAAACAATTTTTATGTCAAAGAGAAAAATTTATGGGCCATTAATTTGATGTATAGGTTATTATTGTTGTACTTAGGCATCTAGGATAATATATAAAATTAAATTATGAGAAAAATAATGTTAGGGAAAAATGTAAGCACCTCTCTTTTAAATGGCAATGCCACTTAGAAATGAAACAAGGTAAGCAACCTAAATTAGGGGGCATGCTAGCCATATTAGCATGCCCCATACTACACCAACTAGATGAAATAATGAATAAGTAGTAAGTCAACATAGATAAGGTTGCATGATTCTAACACAAAAAATGGTATAAGAATTGAGACTCTCTCCTAATTTGTTCATTGCCTCATTATCATTAATCATTTCCATATATCTTTGCATCCTTTTTTAATCTTTGGGATGAATTGAAGTGATCTTGTATCAAAGAGTAGGATAATCTTGGGGAGAAGTGATACATTATTGTCTAGAGGAGATATTTCATTGTTTTGGGACATTTATGGTTGAATTTCTCCAATAAAAGGAAATTGTCTTCCATTGTAGCATTGCAACCTCTTGTATGTCTTAAATTTCAGACATTAGAAAATGGTGACTTACATATTTAAGCATAAAAGGAGAATGTTTCATTTATGAGGTAACCTCATCGATTTTGTTATACATTGATGAATTTTTTCTTCATAAGGAAACTACCAATGATTTTTTTATAGGAAACCTAGTTTATGGGCGAGATATATACTCGTAGAGAGGGTTCTTGGATAATTCAGTGTATTATTAATAGTGTTTAAATATGAAGAGATAATGATTTTCATATCATGTCAATGTCCTCGGGGGAAATGATTCTAAACATATAACTTTTAGAAATCACCAAGGTTCTTTACCTATAACTTTGAATGATCATAACTTTAGCATTTGAAGTTTATAACATATTTTCTGATACTTAATTTTGGGGTATCTCAAAAATATCTACACATTATCATAGTCAAAATTTAATTTAGGAACCACTACCTAAACATGGAATCTAATGGTTTGTGGGTGTGCTAAAATGGAAATTCCATTAGCCTATTGGTATATTTTTATGAAAACATTACGACTTAAAAAACTATGATGCCAAAAGAATAAAGCTATTAGAAGTTGTGTGTTTAAGAACTTTTTACCCTTATTGGAGGGTAGATGTGAATGATATTGTGGCCAATTTTAATTTCACATAAGTGAGATAAATAAAAAAAATGCAATATATAACCCAATACATTAGTTATTATGTGCTCACATGTGCACTTAAACAAAGAGACAAGAAACAATCACACAACAAACAAATATTTCTGACTTCTAGAAAGTCGATAATAATCATTCCACTAGTTTGATGTAGAGAAATAGAACCAAAATATCACTTGGTTGCCTCTTATTCATGCCATCACGTATAAATAGCTCACTTTTGTAGCGATTTATGCTACTTGGGTCCACAGGTTGACCCCCAAGCTAGCGTACTAAAAATTACATTACTTTACATTATTTTTCATTACATGTCAAACTACAAGAAATATACTAGCATATTTAGCATGATACAATAAAAAATATACTAAAAAACAGGGATATGTGGGTTTTCTCACTCAAATTATCAATCTAAGCTCAACTGTACCCATTATTTTGAAAAATAATGCAACAAACACTTGAATCTTTATCATTATTCTTAAGTTAATGTGGAGTATCATTAATACAAGGATCTTTAACATTTATTTCATCAATTGAGCTATTATCATCCTCACTTGTAACTTCCACTTTAGATTCCTAAAGTTCCTAGGGCTGCCACCTCTTATCTTCTCCACAGTGCTGAAAATGTTCTTTAAAAGAGAGATCTTGAGGATATTTTTCAACATGAAATTTACCATTAAAATTTTAAATTAGATATTCATCAATGAGAACTAACAAAATTATTACTTGAGGCATGATTTTTTATCATATCTTTACAAATGTTGGTGAATTATATATATTTTTTAATAAATAGAATTTCGTTGAATATTCGACGGCATAGACTGGCCGTTGGATATTCGATCCTATCGGTCGTCATACTCATTGGATAATCAATTTCAAAACTGAAAGAAGCATTGATCGTTTGACACTCTCTTCGGACAAAAATTTCATCTGTCAAATATATGATGCGTCACTGTCAGCCTACGTGCCCCAAACATATGGAACAACGCGTCTGATATTTAAAACTCCCATCAAGCTAATTCAACTTGATGTCAGTTATATAATGATTATACATCAAACATGATGCTCAAGACCAATGTAAGGGAGCATTAGAGTGATAACACTTTCGTCGCACAATTTATGTATATTATCGATTACCCAATGCCTAAATGTCAATTTTTCCCATCGGACAACACTAAATATTTGTCGAATATGTAATGACCAAATGTAGTGATTTTTCATGTTAGGGGCGATAGAATGGAACATGAGACCTATCAGATATTCGACGTTTGGTGCGTCGAATATCTGATGATTTATAGAGTTTCAAACAGACTTCAAAAAGTCGATATTTTTATGAAAATTTTAGCCTGTTTGTGTTGGATAATCAACATTTGTACCATCAAATATATGACATTAACTAAAATGTCAACTATTCTATAAAATTAGAGTGACTATTTGATGAGCACTATTATAGGTCAATTTGGGCACCATTCCCAATGACCTGGTTAACTGGGCATCATCTCCAGGATCGATGATCAAAGGGTCTATCATTCCCTATCATCTCAGTTGCTATATGCCCTAAGACAAGAAACATTCATGAATCAAACAAGATTTTCATCAAATCAAGGCTTTTCCATGGTTTGAAGCTTATTATTAAACATGTGGGAGCTCACCAACGCAGGCTCTAAGGGGCCTAAGTGCATTGCATATGCAGGTAGCTCAATTCTGAGCTGCTCTACAAAGCACTTCCTGACATTGGGAACGAAATTCTTGTTGTTCCAGAATCTCCACTTGGCCAGTGTCTTCTAGAAGGGTTCACATGTGTCATGCTTCGGATCCAAGTGTCCATTTGACATATACATGACTGGAAAAAATTTCTTGCCTATTTTTGGAATGAAATCTATTAAAAAACAACATACAGTCAATCTATAAATTGAACACAAAGCTAAGTGTTCAGACAGGAAGAATCTGAGTAGAGAAATGCTGGAGAATTTTTAGTAGAGAGTTTGATTTGTGGAGCTACTGGTGGAGAGATTTATGCTGTGATGAGACTAAGGAACTCTGTTGGAAGGTCATGATGAATCATTCACTAGGTTGTAACCTCTCCTTATATCATCAATAAAGAATACTTCT
The DNA here is from genome assembly GCA_034641835.2 of Pinus albicaulis. Classification (NCBI taxonomy): domain Eukaryota; kingdom Viridiplantae; phylum Streptophyta; class Pinopsida; order Pinales; family Pinaceae; genus Pinus; species Pinus albicaulis. The sequence goes on from CM076577.1 coordinate 375,924,982, forward strand.
TGTTTTTCCCTACATGCATCCATGTTTACTTTGATTTTCCATGTTGTAGAATCTTAGTTGATGAATGTAGTTTATGCTTAACTGATTTGGATAATTAACTTGAATAGATATCTATATTATTGTATCTACTGTTGTTTCAGTTCTCTTTCTTGCAGGAAGCATTCAGCTATTTGAAACCGCTTGAAGTTGAGGCTGTAGTGGAAGCAACAGAAAGGAGTCATTTGGAAGCGACTAAAACAAGTAAGCATCCAATCCTCTCTGTATATCTATTCTGAGTTAGGAAAAAGGGTAGTGCAGTCTTTCACCTGTTGTTCTAGACTAGACACCGGTCTAGGGAAGCGTAGTTTATCCGTAGATTATAATTCTAGCCCAACAAACTGGCGACTCCACTGGGGATAATTTCTCTTGATTCTTGGTGTTTTAGTCTCTGATCTGCTTTCTAAATCCACCCTGTAGTTATTTAACATAAAGATTAGAAATTTTCAGAGGTTAATTTGCAAAGTTAGTGAGCCAAAAGGTAGTTTTTTCTTTTTTTACTACGCTCAATGCACCCTTAGTGAGGGCACCGTGCTTTGTAGAGCACTGTCTCCCTTGTCAGCCTGCGTTGCAGAGCACTATCTCCCTTTGGAGACTGCGTTGGCTCCTGAAAGGAAAAAATCCCCTTGAATCTGACTTTGTATTTTGCTTTAGTTATGTTTGCTGACTTGTTCTGAAAATTTTAATTCTCTTTTTGAGTAGTAGCTCTATATATTTCTTCTCCTTTGACTGAAAATTTGTTCAATGTTGTTTTAAAAAAAAATTCATTATCATTGACAAGTTGATTTCAAAGTACTTTTTATGGTCGCATTAAGAATCGTTTGCTTTCGAAATAGGAAATTGTCGTAAAGTATTCATTTCCTTGATAGGATAAATTGTTGTTAAAGTCCTCATTTTTCCTTCAAAAGAGAAATTGTTGTTTGTAATCTTCGTTTCTCGAAAGTAAAAAGCATTTTGATTATTGATCTAGTGCACCTAGTTTTCTTTCTGCATTCATAAAATTAAGGAAACTAAAAAGAAAAACTTGCATTTGCATGTACGATTGTGTGTTTTTTTTTTGCAAAAGGAACATTAGGAAATCTGCATTTAGTTTTAGATTCATTGATTTTGTTTCTTTTCATTGATTTTCTTGCTCTCAAATTACTTGTTCTCTTCCCTTAGTAGCTAGGTCTTTCATTGAAAAAGCTGAAAGTGAAAATTTATTTATCATTCTTAGCTTGCATTTTAGGAATTTCATATACATCATCATGGTGAACCTGAAAGGCAAACTCTTAAGAAAGATCAACATAAAATAAATCTCGATTTACTTAAAAACACTTTGGAACATTAACGATAACATTTAGAGGTCTAGGCTAGAGACGTGTTCCAGCATCGTAAAACATAGCAGCTGTCGTTAACTTGTCTGTGATACATTCAGAGTGTGATACCTCACTCCACGTATGCAAGTATATCGTAGCTCGTCCACGTACTCTCGGGTATATCAGGCGGTGTTACAGTACGATAAGTATAAAGGGGTGGTTTCACTATGCGATTTTGCATCAGACAGCGCTAATACGGACTTGGACCTCCACGTGCCTTCGCGTATATTTGGGAGGACAAATTTTAGGTGCTATCCATCCATAGTGAACCGAGTCAGCTGCCTTGAAATTTTGATACACCAAAAACAACATTCAGAGAGATTACCTACCTCTACTTTTTGGTTCACTAAGAGGTATTCTGTAGTTCACAGTTTTCTGGTAAACCTCTTTGCCTAGCATTACCCTCTTTTTGTTTTTTTTTTTTGGATAAAATAAATCAGTAATCGTGGAAGAACATAATCCTACCCCCCGTCGTTTGTGTAGATTAGCTTTGATACCACCTTTACCACTGGAAGTTATTTCTGGTAGGTGAAGGCGATCACGATCTGCCGAATCAAGTACAATTCGTACCTCTGGCGAAACATCATCTTTTAATACAAAGTTAGCTCAAATTGTTTCCACACATCCTGGTTCGTTTATTGTTGTCGAAACAGAGCCTTTACAGTTACCCATGGTCACAATCCATTCAGTCGTTGAGACCACACCTCCTGGACCCGACGTTTTTCAATCACATATTGATCCAGATCCTGTCTCTTCTTTGCCATAATATCTGAATCCTGAATCTGAACAGCTGGAAGTTGTTCCTACCTTGGTCATCCCACAAAGTTCTGTAACCACTGAAACTCCTATTTCACACATTCAACAGTCTGAAATATATTTTGGGCCTGACGGTGAAGTTCTTCCTCCTGGTTTAATCGTAATTGAAGAAATCCCTCAACCTGATACACCTTTAAGTCAAACCCACTTTGGGGGAGACCTTTACCTGTACCAGTCATTTCCTCAATCGTTTCCATCTGATTTTGTTGATCATATTTCCATTCATTCTCCCATCAATTTTCGAGGTTATACACTTAGTCAAACTACCATGTCTGAACCAACATCTTTGGTTGGGTCTGTTGTTCCAATTACGTCAGCTCCTACCCTCGCTACTCTGTTGATGTTCACAACATCACCAGAGTCATATTTTCACGGTGGCCCTTCAGTCCCAACAGGTTACAAATCACTATCTGGCACTTTCTCTAGTGCACATTCACGTTCATGGTCTTTTCCAATGTCATCATCTGGTGTTTTAAATAGTAGTCCTATAGTTAGTATTGAACGACTTGATTCATTAAATTTATCATCAGGGAAATATCAAGCTGGTCATTATGGGTCAAATCCTTTATCAATTGGACTCCCAGAATTCGGTGAACAATATTTTCCATCTTATTATCCTTCTTATGTCAGGGGGCAACCTTTGGTTACCCAATATGACAGTACTCAGTCACATTTTGGTCAGACTAATGTTGATTTGAATATTTTTCAATGGCAGCCCACTCTGCCTATCCAACCACAAATGGTTGTCCAATCGTATCAACCAATTCAACCTGTTACACCAACTTCAATACCGATTTTTAATACATCTATACCCCTGTTACAACATCAAAATATTGTTCATCAACCTTATCAGGCGAGTTCTTCAACTCAATATCATCAAATGTTGGGTCCACAAACTCAAAATCCTTTGGTTAATTTACAACAACCTGTATCAGGGATCATTTATTCACAAGCTGGTCCACTATTTTATGGGGTGTCACAAACACAATCTGGTTATACATATCAACCAAATCCAACTTATACAAATTTGGGTTATAACCTTGGTGGACAGACTCCTTGGCAGGCACAAGCGCAAATCCCGCAAAATTCATTTCAACAAGTAACATATTCAGGTTTTGGTCAACAACACTCTCAAGCGTTTTCCATGCAAAACAACCCCTATCTGGGTTACCAGCAACAAATCCCATATGAAGGTGCTAAAAGACCTGTTGCCCAATAAATTCCATATTATCCTGGCTATGCTCAACCTGACCTTAATAGACAATTTCCTTTTGTTGCAACCTTCAAATTACCATATTTAAACCGGTTAACTAATGATCCTATCAATTATGCCCCTTGGTGGTCAGTGATACTACATAAATTACCCTCTGACATTCCTAAATTCAATGGAAACCCTGGAGAAGACCCATCAACTCATGTTATGACTTATCATTTATGGTGTTCATCAAATTCCCTAAATGATGATTCTGTTCGATTACGTATTTTCCAGAGAACGCTCATAGGTATGGCAGCTAAATGGTACATTGAATTACCTAGAGCTTCATTTGAAAATTTCACTGCTTTGGCTACTGTATTTTTTACCCATTTCGAGTTACCGATTAGATACGAAACTGGAATGGAACTCTTGAACAAATTCAAACAAGGTAATGCTATCCACATTTCAGATCATATTCATGAGTGGCATTTCCATCGACGAATGGTTAAGACATTTGTTCCTGATCATCTCCTTGTTGAATGGTTCATCAAATCCTTGTTACCATCTATAACAGAGGATGTGGCTAAAGGTGGCGTCGTCACAGAAGAGAAATTCATCGCTCGTGCCCAGTATTTAGACTTGATTTATACTCAGTCTGGCATGCTCTATGAGAAAATACCAAATACGCCGCAATCTAATTTCGATGTTCCTCCTCAAATAAAGGATTGTCATGCCGGAGATGGCTTGCTAGGCATTGTAAATACACACAACACTACTACATCTGATCCTGATCCTACTTCCGAAATAAACGCCATCTCATTTTACAAAGGCAAAAGTGATAAGCAAATATGAAGTAAGAAAAAGGGGAAATCAAAGAAAAAGAAAACTTCTAACCCACAGGAACGATCATCTGATCAACTGTTAGGACCACGAAAACCTCGTTATCCATGCATAATCTGTAACAAGGAAAACTTTGTTAGGGATTGTCCTCACCGCGTTGAAGTCTCAAAAATCATCAAGACTTCTAATGCATCAGCTGTGTTGACAGACCCATTTCCAAATCCAGACACAAATCTGGTTGCTACGGATCCAACTCCTATTTCCCAAGTGTTAATGTTATCCAGTACAAAAAATTCACAAGATATTCTGGTGTCGACGCGGAATAAAGACTATGGTAGTCCGACTGATCAACCTACTACCTCGACAACGAATCCATCTACTGAATCAGTACCACCTCTAGTTATTCCTGAATTGATGATTAAGCCACCGAAGGGAGTAATTCATAAATCGACATATAATCCTTGAGCAAGAGTTGCACAAAATTATAATATAGTTGAATATTTGGCTCAATCCCCTTCAGCTATGTCTTCTCTTGAGGTATTACAAAATTGTCCCTCCCAGAAGCAGGCTTTATTGTCAGCCATTGGTGGAATTGATCTGACTGATTATAATCTTGTCATCTTTAATCATACTGGCTATGTGCCGCAACTACCAGCAGAATTGACGTTCTCCATCCAAGTAAATGTTCTCAATCACCTTGTTCATCACACTATTATTGATGAGGGAGCATCTATGTGCATTATGTCTCTAAACTGTTGGAAATCACTTGGATCGCCATGATTATCACAATCATCAACGATGTTGAAGGCTTTTGATGGAAGAACATATAAACCTTTTGGTATTATCAATAACCTGCAAGTTGAATTAGGGGGAAAAATAGTAAGTATTGATGTTGAGGTTGTTGAAAGACCCCTTGACTATAATATTTTACTTGTAAGACCATGGGTATATGCGATGGATACAATTGTTTCTACATATTTTAGAATGGTTGCCTTTCCTCATAAAGGTATTATTACAGTCATTAATCAGTTATCCTTTTTTTCCTCCGCTTCACAGGTAACTGGAAGCGTTTTTTATGTTCACTTACCCCAACTAGAAATTCAGAACATTGGTGTAGGACTCTTAAAGGATTCCACTCTTATGGGAACCTTTGCATTACTGCCGCCTGCAACGTCGGCAGAAATTGCAAGCATAGAGACATGCTACATGATCTCTTCCACTCCATCTGGCTTAAGGAAGAGTACGAGTGATTCTGATATTTCTACGTTGGAAGATGTTTTACCGCTCAACCCTATTGAGCTACAATAGCAATCAATCTATTTGGCTTGGGCGACAAATCTGAAATCAGCGTCGCCGAGTGTTTAGGTTGATCATTCATTAGATTTTGGTAGTCCATCTGATCCATTTTCCTCAAAATTTTTGACAGATGAAAATATTTTGGAAGCTATGATGGTAGAAGGAGAACCATGGGAAGATTATCATCATCGTTCCCATCTTCTATATTATGAAGAAAATAATCTTAGTGAAATATATCACCCATACATTCAAAATTTCTTTTCGAATTCTTTTCTGATTAATGCAATTGAATCTGAGCAAAAATTATCAAATATTGAAGAAACGATTTCTATCGATATTTCAACTAAACCTAGCGTTGTAGAAAATATTCATGTCGGTGTATCTTGTTCTCCATTAGAACTTGATTCATATCACTCTCTTTTTCATGAATTTCGTGACGTATTTGCTTAGTCTTATGAGGAAATGCCAGGCATAGATACTAGTATAGTTGAACACACTATTAATATGTATCCTGATGTCAAACCGGTGCGTCAACGGCTTCGTCCAGTTCATCCGAAGAAAGTCACTGCCATCAAAACAGAAGTTGAAAAATTTTTGCGTGCTGGTTTCATTTACCCTGTTTCGCTAACTGAGTGGGTTTCCAATATTGTTCCTATTATGAAAAAACAAGGAACCATTAGAGTGTGCGTCGATTATCAGGATGTTAATCAGGCTTGTCCAAAAGACAACTATCCTACACCCTTTATCGACCAGATTATTGATGATTGTGCTGGATGTGAAATATTTTCTTTCCTGGATAGATTTTCCGACTACAATCATATCAATATCCACCCAGATGACCAAAATAAGACAACATTCATCTGTCCCTGGGGCACATTCGCATATCGGAAACTTCCATTTGGTTTAAATAATGTTGGGGAAACTTTTCAGAGAGCAATGGATTATGCTTTCAATGACATCAAGCACATTGTTCAACCATACCTAGATTATTTACCAGCGCATTCACGAAAACGTACTGATCACCCGATGCATTTGAGAGCCATTTTCTTACGCTGTAGACACTACAAGATACATCTTAATCCACACAAATTTTTTTTTTGTATTGGTTCTGGTCGATTGCTCAGATTCGTAGTCTGAAAAGAATGAATTTGAATAGACCCACTCAAGGTTCAAGCCATTCTTGATTTTCCTGCGCCCTCAAACTTACTTCAGATACAGAAACTTCAAGGAAAGGCTAACTTCCTGAGAAGATTCATTCCAAACTACGCCGAAATGGCTAAAGGATTTACTAGATTATTGAAAAAGGGGGTTCCCTTCCATTGGGACCAAGTTGCGCAAGCTTCTTTTGATGTTTTCAAGGACCATCTTGTCCGAGCATCATTAATGTATCCTCCAAATTATCAGAATGATTATTTCCTATATATCGCCATGGCTGAAATGACCATCGCTATGGTTTTGGTCCAGGTAGAAGATGGAATTGAACATCCGATCTATTATTTGAGTCATAATCTCAATGATACGGAAGTTAAGTACTCGTACATGGAAAAGCTTGCCTTGGCAGCTGTTCAAGCTGTCCAAATATTTCGCTATTATATCCTGCTCTGAAAAACAAAAATATTTTCGGATTGCAACCCTATGACTTACATCTTATCATGTCAATTGCTGGGGGGGAATATTCAAAATGGATCATCGTTTTGCAGGAATTTGATTTAGAATTCATCAAATCCAAGTCAAAGAATTCCTTAGTCAAAGAATTATTTATCTCCAAACCCAAAATTTTCGACCTAATACCTCTCACTCTGATCAGCGACGTATTCAATACCAAGTAAAAGATTATCTGATCGTCAGCGATACACTTTATCGTCATGGTGTCGATACCATTTTAAGGAGGTGCCTCACTCATGAGGAGGTCGAAAAATTGTTAAATGATTTTCATTCTCGGGCTTGTGGTGGACATTTATTTGGTTATGCTACCGCACAGAAGATACTCCGCGCCGGTTACTTTTGGCCAACTATTTTTCAAGATTGTATTCTCGCAGTCAGAAGTTGTCATGCATGTCAGATTTATGACCATAAAATCTGTAATCCGCCAGCGCCAATGCATCTTGTTGTCTCTATTGGACCATTTATGAAATGGGGTATCGATTTCATGACCTGTAACCCTCATTCATCTGAGGGGAACGGTTATATTATTGTCGCAGTCGATTATTTTACCAAATGGGCCGAAGCGATGCCTACATTCAACAACACAGGACAAACAACTGCATTGTTTTTCTTCAACCATGTTATTACACGGTTTGGGGTCCCACAGGCTATAGTTAGGGATCATGGGAAGCATTTTCACAACCATATGATGTTTGAATTGACAATCCAAGTTAGGATTGTCACATGATAATTCTACTCCTTATTATCCACAATCGAATGGACAATTTGAGGCTATTAACAAAATTATTAAACGAATGCTTCAGCGAATGATAGGAGTCCGTAAAAGGAACTGGAATTTGATCCTGTACTCTGCCTTGTGGGCGTATCAAACCTCGGTGAGAAACACTTCCAGATTTACTTCTTTTCAATTGATGTATGGTCTAGAAGCTATCTTACCAATCCAATGTGAAATATCATTGTTAGAACTCGTGATAGACTTGTTACCTGACACCTTTGAAGAAGAAGCGCGTTTCCTTAACCTCATCCATCTAGATGAAATGTGTCGTGAAGCCCAATTGGCCAAAAAAGCACATAAGAGACGCATAAAGGCACAATACAACAAAAATGTCCAGCCTCGCATCTATTTAGAGGGTGACTTGGTCCTTCTTTACGACCATGAAGCTGATAAATTAGGTACAGGGAAATTAGAGCCGTTATGGCATGGCCCCTGTTAGTGTCAGTCTTTGCAGCCTTCCTCCAGTGATCAAACATGCTCTTACAAAGTTATTTTAAGGTGTCAAGGTCAAATTTTGTCATTTTAGTGAGTCTTCAAGCAAAATTTGGTCACTAGGTATTAGGTCTAGGGTTTCCTTTTACTCCTGTCAAAGTTGTCCAAATGTCGGTCCATGTCACCATTCAGCTGAGTTTACCATCATTCAGAGGTTTTTCATCATCATGCCAGATTCCAAAGGGTCATTTTACACCTTGTTCATGCTTCAGTTATGCCTAGGTAAGGTTCATTTCCCTCTCCTAGGGTTTTGAAGTTAATTTCTCTTGGATGGTCAAATCATCAGCAAAACTTGTATCCTGATGTTCATACACCTTCCCCTATCCTTAATGTACCTTATTAAACACTTCCCATCATTGATATCCCTCAAATTCCTAATTTTCGCACAAACCCTAATTTCTTGCTACAACTTGGCAATTTTCTGGGCTAGGCCTATGTTTTTCCCTTTTGGACCCCTTCTCCTCACTCAATATTTGAAATTCCACTTTCCCCTACTTCCTAACATCCCTCCCTACTTCCCAAAATTTTCTCAAGAATTTAGAAGCCCCTTATCCCCTTCATTTCACTTCATTTCGACAAATCCCTTATTCCACACATCGGGATAGGTTTTACTCCAATGATGTTTCTCAGAAATAAAATATGAATTTAGGAAATATGAGAGCGGTTTTTGTCCAAAATATGCCAAGGAAGAAACATATCCTTCAATTTTTACACAGGTGTCATGGTTTTAGAGAAATTTCAAAAATACAGTTGCCTCAGGAGAATTGATGCACCTCTGAAGTGACCTTGGGAAAATAAATATTTCTCTTAGCTTGGTTGGAAAAATGACTTGTTTGATGACTCAAATGATAACCAGACACAAATATATTTCCCATGAGCTATCCTGAGCTCAATTTTGAGTTGAGGAAGACCTTCAAGCATTGATTGCAACAGCACTCTGCCTTGAGGCAGCCTCATTTTGCACATTTTGACCATTCTTGGGAGATTTGATTTTTGACAGGGAAAATGAACTCCAAATGGAAACATTATAGTTGGGTTGGAAAGTAGACTCAATAATATTTCCAAAGAGCTATCATGCGCCCAATTTGGACACCAAGAAGGTCTCCAAAAGTCTCCTGTAAAAAGGCGCGGTGCATAGAGATGGCGCGGTGCATTGGGCAGCCCTCTACAGTGTAAAAAATGAACTGGCGCGACGCATTGAGATGGCGCAGTGCATTGGGATAAAAATCCTGAAATACATTCAAATATTCCTCCAAAAGCTCCAAAATTGCAAATTCTTCATTCCACAACTAAGTTAACATCTCCATTTTGCCAATGTATGAGTTTACATCGGTGTTTATGGTGTTTCAATAGGTGAAAAATAAAACCCTAGCTCCTTGCACAGTTTCATTGAAAATCTACCTAGGGTTTGCAAAATTACCATTTTTTGTTGTCTTATTCCCCTCTACCACTTTCACATCCCCTTCACTACATTTCACTAGTTTCATTTCCCATTCCCCCTCTCATTTCCACTCATCCTACTCCCCTATCCCCAAAACCCTAAAACCCTAGCTTCTAGTGTGAAACCCTAGTTTTCTTCATTGGACTAATGGTTTTATACCCTATCCCCTTAATCCCACTCCCCTCATACATTTTCCCCTTAATCCCCTTCTCCACATATAATTTCCCAAACCCTACACTCCCTAAACCCTACTCACATCCCTAAACTATGTTCACACATACAATTTTTATGCTCTCTTTCATACACTCTACCCATTTCATTCCTCTACCATATTTTCACACTGTTATCCACAAAACCATCCATGCACAACCACATTTTTCAAAACCAAAGGAAAACAATGGAAAGAGACAATGATTATGGGTATGAGCAAGAGATTGAGCTGATATTGAATCTTGGCTTGAGAGAACAAACTTGCACTTGGGAAAGGATGCTAGAGAAGGCCAAAAATGAGAAAAACGTGTTGAGGAACATGGCATACCACTACTTGTCAATAAATATGGTGGGCAAAGCAAGAATCAAGATTTTGAAGGCCAAGTTGAAGAAGGCATCGAGGAGGCGAAAAGAGCATGATAAACTTCAGATATTGGCTGAGGATTCCTTGGCCCAACATAGCACTTGATGGAGAACACTCAGCCCAAATTTCAAAAAAAATGGGACATTTTTTGCATCTTTTGCATTTTTGGCCTAAAAAACAGACTTTTCCGCTCTATGCGCCGCACCACTTGGCGCTCGATTTTGATGGAGACCTCCTTTTGGTGAAAACTCAGCATTTTTGGATTTTTCATGGGAAAATATGCATGCCTACCAATGGCCAAGAAATTTTGACAGGTTTTGGGCTTCCAAAAAGGTCAAAAACACCCCCAAAATGACCTTTCTGCCCCTTTTTTGACACACAGGAAGCAGTCCTGGGAGAACTCAGTTTTGGAGGGGCAAATGGAAGAAAAATTCAAAAATTCCACTTGTGTTGGAAAGTAGGCAGGCAAGAATTTCCAACAAGCTCACTTGAAGCAAATTTGGACACTGGGAAGGCCTCCAAAATCAGCTGCAAATAGGTGCGACGCATAGGGAAATTAGGCATGGCGCATTGGAGGATTTTGCTCATTTTTGGTCAAAAACTCTGTTTTTCACCTAAATTTTTCACAGTTTGACTTTTTTCCTTCTATTTGTCAAAATCATGATGTAATTAAATGTAACATGATAGATTTTGATGTAATTTTTCTAATTTTTCACTCATAGAGGTAGATTCATCCATTAAAGGGTAATTTGCAGCTGAATGAATCAGTTTCCTAGTTTCTAGAGGCAAGCTGTTCCACTACCTACTTTCTAGTTCTCAGTTTAGACTTTGTTGGAACAGATCCTAAAATTATGAGCTCGACCCCTAAAGGCTGGGATGAGTTATTTTGTGTCTATATCTTATGATTTTTCAGTCATTAGCATGGTTGGACGTTTGGGAATGCTTTGAGCATCATTGTACATTCATCTATGCATTTTGGCAAAGGAATGGACTAGGGTTTGCAGCACTCTATGGGATTCATGTGGAATTTTGCTTTTATAGTGTGTTTATCTCTGTAAATGTAAGTTTACTGGTGTTTTATGTATGCCATTTTCTCTCTTATTTCTTCTTAAATAAAACAAACAAGGATAAAGGTAGAATCCATTGAAATTGCAGTGCTTTGCCTAGGGTTTGTTTAGTTATTTATGTTTTCATCTGTTTGAAGAGGATCCCTGAAGGTTTCTTTCCCTCTTCAGCTCCTCACCTGTCTAAAGCTCTCCATTTCTTTCAATTTTAAGTGTCAAATAAATTTCCTGCCTTGCCCTATTGAGATCTCTACAAAACTGAGCCTCATTCCCCAGACCCAAAATCTGCCTTTCCATTTGAGCCAAAAAAAAATCCTTAAATTCAATCAAACTCTTTTGCACACATACCTAGCCCAAAATCAGTCTTTACATCAAGTAATATCAAGCCTTATTGATTATTTTTTGCTGAGATTGACAAGGAGAGAGCCCTATCTCGATCTGGTAGGGCTAGCTACCAGGTTAAGCGTGGTTTGATGTTACCCTAAATTCTGCCTTTCTCAGCCTGAGGTAGATTTAGGCCATAACAACCCCTACATTTTCAAAAGAGTTATTGCCAAAAGCGCCTACGAGTTAGTTGATTACGATTGGATTCCATTGGCGCAGCCTAGAAATGGGTTGTATCTTAAACATTACTATGCTTAATCATGAGCGTAGTAATTTTTTGTATTATATTGTATATATGTTGTTGATTTGCATTCACTATCTTAATTTTTTTTTTAGAATTTTCTTAACATTAGTAATCCGCTTTAAATTTTATGGCATATGTTTGAATCTTCGGAACCATTTGTTGGATATGCTAATGGTGCTAGTCGTAGTACGCAGAATCTATCCTCTGCGGCTTGGGCCATTTTCACTCCGAACGACGAGTTAGTGAGTTTTCAAGGGATTTATATTGGTAGATCAATGAACAATATCGCTAAGTATAACACGTTGATCAAAATTCTCTCTGATGCAATTTCATTTGGTATTAACTGCATAATCATCAGGTTAGACTCACAGCTTGTGGTACTACAACTTACTAGTGTTTATTCTGTTAGAAATCCAACACTTCTTAGATTGTTCTTAAGAGTTCGACTTTTGGAGAGACATTTTGATTTCATTCAATATCAACACATTTCCAGAAATCTGAACACTTTAACTGATTCATTAGCTAATAAAGTTTTATATAGACATTTGTGACATAGGTAAAGAAAGCATTCACATCATTGAATGGGATTGCGTATTAAACATAGGAAAAACTCTGAAAACATATAGATAGATAGTTATAGGTTTTTTACAAAATTTGTGCCCAAGACACATTGGTCATCTGACCTTAAAATGTATGCAAAAAGTCATAAGTAAACTAGTGGTGCTCATGGTAGCACACTATAGATCTAGCAATCCTACGGAGCAACTGCATCCAACGGTTAGGAACTCCAATTGTGTGTCGCTGTAGTCACATAGGAAGCTATTCGATCCGGAAATCCGGAATTCTGAAGGTCAACCCCTCTATGTGTTGTTGGAGCTCAGTAAGAGTCTCATCCATATCAAGGTCCTAAAGGATTGCTCTCCCGACAGCCCTCTTTGATGGCACATCCGCTTCGCGCTCTGGTTCCTCTACTGGTTGAACGTGACCAATATCTGCATTACATTAAAAAAATTTGTTTAGTCTTGGAAAGAAATCAAAACAAAAAAAAAAATTGTATAAACCTTATAAAAATAAAAATAAAAAACATGGTCAAATCAATCTTACCTATCGCACCCCACTGAGCACCTTCTGGTAAAACTAAATCTAGATCTCCTCAGAAGTCAACACCTGCATATGCATACTCATTGATGATGATGATCTGTCACCTGAACCAGGTGAAGAATGTAGTTGAGAACACAATGGTTGATTGGCATGAATGCTGACCCATGAGTTCTACCCATCTCTGCATTCGAGGATCTCTAGGACTAGATATATCCAATGTTACATGTTGTGGCTACATCAGTGGAATCTGTTCCAAAGAGAAGGAGATAAGGATAGAACCATAACTGAAATTTTTCGTCCTTCCTTCCTTTTCTTTATTCATTTTTTCCTTTATTTGAGATAGAACAACTTCAGACCAATTGAAAAATGTTGGCTCTAAGCATTCCAACGCATACTTCATATATGATCTGTTTGCCACATGGAGTGTAACGGTGCTAGCTAGTTTAGTGATTGTGAATAAGATGGTTCTTAGAGGCAAATCCCTGACATCACGAATGTTTATTTTTCCACATTTGCTAGGTTCTGACCCTAGATAGCAATACTACATAACATAATCCCTCATTGTTTCTCCTCCAACAGTAGATCCTGTGAGTGTAATGGGCAAACCTCTCCTCAACAAACCTATGAGAAAATACACATCCTCAACTGTTATAGACATCACTTGATTTTTTATGTGAAATTCGTCTATCATTGGATCCCATGCTCAAACAAGGAACTCCAAGAGTTCTATCTGTTTCCTCATTCTCGACAATTTAAAGTACTTAAGCAACCCGAAATCTCTTAGAGCTCTTACAGTACCTGGATCATTCAAGGAAATCATATCTTGTTCTTCATGTTCTCTTTCTCTCCATGTAATTATCATTATTATCCAATGGAAACCTGAAAATCAAACAAAAGACCCATTAGATACCATTCATTGCAAAAAAATATGCAAATTTTGGACACAGCATGAAAAAAAAAACTTCAACTGCACCCAACACACTCTCTGGGCTGAGACAGTGCATTACACTTGTAGGTACACTTCACTGTACCTGCTATGCAATTCAGGTTTTGACATTCAGGGGTGCGTTGCCCTTAATTTTGGCAGAATTTACACTATGGGCCTCAAAACCTTAAAAATTTGCAAGGAAAGGTAATGAATTAACTACTGAAAGAAAGAGGAGGTTTTTACTACTGACCTGGATCAGACGACGATGAAATCCGTCCACAGAAATGACCACAATCAACGATTGAAGTTTGGAGGAAAAATCAAGTTCAAAGCTCCAAAATACAAATGGTAACTATGGAATGGTAAAAATGAATAATGAAACTGCTTTATGTAGTCATTTAATTACTTTCAAGTTAAATTTATTGCTATGACTATGGTTTTGTTATGTTTTTATCATGAAACAAGTATTTTTAGTCCATTTTCTGTTGTTCTGATTAGGAAATACAACTGACTAACAGATTAGTCGTGCAGATTTATTTCAAAGAAAGACTTGACCACAAAGAATACTTTTTCTCCTTATTTTTCGATCTTTGATAAAAACGAAAAAGGATTTGAAGCACACTTTTATCTCTTTTCTGAGCTTCGATAATAGCGAAAAAGGAACCCTTGGAGTCTTCTTTTAGCTCTTTTCAAACTTCGATAATGTGAAAATATTGCCGAGAACTTGTAATTTCGAGCTTGTTAAAGTAAATGAATTGATATCTACTCAGTATAAGTTTAACCCTTTTCCAGACTGAGATGAATTATTTACGAAAAAGGAATACCTTGGTTAAACATGACCAAAGAGGTTCTTTCAGATATCATTTTACACTTTTTCGGATCTCAGAGACAAATTTACAAAAAGTACTTTTGGAATCCTCTTTCGTCCTCTTTTTCAGACTCTCTAAACATGAAAAAGGATCGGGCTATCACTCTCGTTAAGCTTGTTAAAACATAAAATAGCGACCAACTTGTCGATCATGGCAAGAATCGAGTTTCATTCATCGCTAGACTCGTTAAATTATTAAATAGCGATACTTCATTCTTTATTCGCTTGAAGGGTTGAATTATAGATCAAGAAAATGTTATCCTCCTCAAGCTTGTTAAAAAATATAGAGGTATTGGTCGACAAATGACCAGGGAAAATTTGGGAAAAGCAAGCAAAGTTTCTTTTTGGTAGCAAGTCCCTCTTGAACATGACACTTATTTCACTCCATGTCCGTGACTGTTTGGGTTGGGTAATCATCTTGACGGTTCATTCACACCTATGGTTCATCATACCTTCACTTTAGTTTAGTTTCAATGCTGCCAACTCATCACAGTGTCACCGATATGTTCAAGAGAAGTCATCCAATGATTTAGAACTCATCCATCTGCAATACTCATAAGCCTTCATTTTCATGACCGTCATCCCTGAAAATTGCTATATCAAGTCATACCCTTGTCTCCGAAATCAGTAACTCCAGTTTTGGAATAAGGTGACTTTCTGTCGACTACAAATCAATATCTAGGAAGTTCACTTAGAAACATCAGATTCCAGTACCATGAGGCTTGTTACAGCATCGACAAGATACTCGCTTCCAGATTTTTGATCGAAATATTTTTTTTGGCGTTCGACATCAAATCATTTATTCACGCCTTACGAAATGTACTGCAGTACCTTGAGGGGAATTTTCATTAATGGTGGTTCTCTCACGTTTTTAACATCTTTCATTATTGGCTGGTAATCAAACGATGTCTTTCCATGTTCGACGACAAATCATATATTCGCATGGCTAGACTTGTACCCGAATGATCAAGTGAATGAGATAAGAAGACCACGGATCTAGTTTCAGCCATCCGAGCTGTGATTTCAGGATTGTTGTACACATCATTTGTACAGTGACCTTACATACAGATTGTCATCCAAACATGGGCCTATATTTATAGGCGATGTCTACATCTGGGCAACATTCCAATGTAGATGACTTTCTGAATTATGTACATGTTATTAGATTGTTTTATGTGCTAACTATGGGAATGCCTACCCTCAGCAATTATGATGAATAGAGGATTTATCATGATTTAATGTATTGTAATATTGATGTAGGTGACCGTTCCACTTTGTTTCCAGTCTCATCACAGTGTAAAGCATCTCAATCAAATGTTCTTATTATTTGGATCTCATGCTTTAGGGGGAAATTGTTATAGGTCAATTTGGGCACCATTCCCAATGTCCTGGTTAACTGGGCAGCATATCCAGGACTGATGATCAAAGGGTCTATCATTCCCTATCATCTCAGTTTCTATATGCCTTAAGACAAGAAACATTCATGAATCAAACAAGATTTTCATCAAAGCAAGACTTTTCCATGGTTTGAAGCTTATTATTAAACATGTGGGAGCTCACCAACGCAGGCTCTAAGGGGATTAAGTGCGTTGCATATGCAGGTAGCTCCATTCTGGGCTGCTTTTCAAAGCACTTCTCGACATTCAAAGGTTCATTGGTCACATTGGGAGAAAAATTCTCATTGTTCCAGAATCTCCACTTGGCCAGTGTCTTCTAGAAGGGTTCACATATGTCATGCTTCGGATCCAAGTGTCCATTTGACATCTACATGAATGGAAAACATGTCTTGCCTATTTTTGGAATGCAATTTATTGAAAAAAAACCTACAGTTCATCTATAAATTGAACACAAAGCTAAGTGTTCAAAGAGGAAGAATTTGAGTAGAGAAATGTTGGAGAATTTTCAGTAGAGAGTTTGATTTGTGGAGTTGCTGGTGGATATATTTATGCTGTGATGAGACTAAGGAACTCTGCTGGAAGGTCACGATGAATCAGTCACTAGGTTGTAACATCTCCTTCTATCATCAATAAAGATTACTTCTTGTTTTTCCCTACATGCATCCATGTTTACTTTGACTTTCCATGTTGTAGAATCTTAGTTGATGAATGTAGTTTATGCTTAACTGATTTGGCTAATTAACTTGAATAGATATCTAGATTATTGTATCTTCTGTTGTTTCAGTGCTCTTTCTTGCAGGAAGCATGCATCTATTTGAAACCGCTTGAAGTTGAGGCTGTAGTGGAAGCGACAAAAAGGAGTCATTTGGAAGTGACTGAAACAAGTAAGCACCCAATCCTCTCTTTATATCTGTTCTGAGTTAGGAAAAAGGGTATTGCAGTCTTTCACCTGTTTTTCTAGACTAGACACTAATGTAGGGAAGTGTAGTTTATCCATAGATTACAATTCTGGCCCAACAAGAACCAATGTATCAGATAATTGATGCCAATAAGTCACATATCTGACTGATAATCATTGAATTTTTTCCCCATTTGTACTAGTGCATTCAATATTTCTAACCCCTCGAGTATCCCTACCCAATGGGATGATATATCGCTGCTCCATCCTGGAAAATGAATAAATAAAGCTATAGATCCAAGAGTTTATGCAAAAAGGGGTCATCTGACCAAGTTCCACATCTTTTGGGAGCTTGATTGTACTTGTACAAACGAAGGATGGGACCTTGAAGTTATGCATTGATTACCAAACACTAAACAAAATCGTTGTCAGGAAAAAGTATCCAATCACATAGATTGATGACCTTCTTGACTAGCTCAAGGGGGCCAAGTACTTTAGAAAAATCGATTTGAATTAAAAATATCACCATATATCAATAGAACCCATAGATATATGGAAGATGACCTTTAAATCCTGTTGAAATGGTGCAAAGAAATGGCACCCCAAAGGGGCTTCTGATTTAATTTTCCCTTAATTAAATTAGAAGTAAACTGTACTTCCATCACATGACAACTTGTAAGTGTCAACTGAGTTAAGAATACATAGTTAGCTCTGTCAATTCGAGTTGGAGGTCAAACTAGAGGCATGTAGGATGTCTCTTATTTTTTAGGAGCCTTGGTTGAGTTATTTGTGAGTTGTAAATAGTTAACTCAAGTATTTGAGTTAAAATCAGTTTAACTAGTTCTAACTGAGAGATGAGTTAGGGATAACTCCACTAAATTAAATATGCTTTAATTCACACGCAGTGCTCAATAATTTAATTGATAATTTTCTATAAATAATTGTTGCATGTCAGTTCTAAGGAATGACCAGTTGAGATTGGGGTTAAAGGGAAGATAACTATAAATTGCATAATTAGAAAATTGTACAGGTCATGCATGTGGTCATCAGGAATCCTTGGATGTATTGCACAATAATTAATGTGAAATTTCCTAATTAATAAGGGCTCAATTAGCCCAGAAATGTGTAAGAAATATTGGTTAGGAAGAGGAAAAAAAGTGGTTAAATATTGGACCAAACTTGCTTAGATTAGAGAAGGATCAGAGTGAGATAGTTAGCAGAGTGCAGAGTTTTCTCAGGAAGGGAAATAACATTTTATTGTTTCATATTCTTGAATTTATAAAATATATAGATAGTGGGGTTTTTAGCTGAGGATTTCCCCATATACATCTTGTGTTATTTGATTGATTGATTCTTTCTCTTACTTGTTTATGTGTTTGTGTGATCGAAATTGGTTTTCGAAATTTGTAGAATTGATTCAGTATTTTGTTTTAGTACATCATAAGATTAGCTGAAACTATTTAGATATTTCTACATGGTATCAGAGAAGGAATTAAAATAGAATAGAAGAAACAGAGTTTGTTTTGAATAGGTACATCGAATTTGTAGATGTATTCTTTAGGACCATAAGAAGATCAATATGTCTTTCATTGGATTGAGACTCGAATATTCCCTTGAGGGAAATTCAAATTACATAGCATGGATGATCCGGATCTTGGGGGGAGTCCCCCAAGATCCAAAAAAAATTGAAATGGATCTGACAAGATCTGCAAAATTAGAATGCCAGAAAAAAAGAGAGAACACAAAGAAAATAAAACCACAAAGAAACTTGTTTTATTAAAACAGAGAATAAATTTAGAAGCTACATTTTGGTGGACAATCTGTCCTTTTAAAAACTAAGGCTTGTTATTTATAGCCTTTTTTGAGTTAAAATACCATGTGTAGATGCCATAGGTGGATACCATGGGTCAAAACCATAGGTCAATACCATGGGTAGATACCACTTACAATACCATGGGTAAATTCCATGTGTGGATGAATCCCATGTGTGGATACATGCCATGGGTAAATGACATTTACAATACCAAGAGTAAATTCCATGGGTGGATAGATAACATGGGTAGATGAATACCATGGGTGGATGCTATTTTCCATTCGGATCATTCCTCCCTCCTTAAGAGGCAATGGTCCCCATTGCATGAAGTTCCCTTCTGAGAAACCTTTTTTGAATATGAAGATCCACTGAAGAGAAGGGTTTTGTGTAGTTAATGCTTAACCATGATGAATGAAGATCTGAGGATAGAGATACCTTGTAATTCTTGTGACCAACTGTGATATTGACAGTGTGCGGCCTAGCAAATGGACTTCGATGTAGTGTGGGTTTTTGGATGAACCAAAACCATGAAAAATGAAGATCCGAGGATAGAGATACCCTGTAATGCTTGTGACCAACTGTGTGACTAACAATGTGCGACCTAGAAAATGGACTTCGATGAAAAGGATTTGTGTGGTTGACCCATAATCGTGACGCTGATTGTTGATGAAGTAGCAGGCGCCTACATAGCTTGGGGTGGGAGGGCATGTTTCCAAATAACCCAAGCTGAACGCTGCTATGTTGAAACTGATGAATGTGAAGCAGGTGCCTACTAAAGCGGGGTGGGAGGGCACATCTCTAAAGGGAACTCGCTCCGAATGCTGCTCCAGATTTAAAATGAGAATAACTTTGTCAATATAACTCATAATATTTATTATAACCTATTCTTAGAAATGGAATGATCATTTTGCATCTTCTCATGTGTTTGTAATTGATATCTGGAGAACCTAGACTCTCAGATTCATGCTGGAACTGTCCCACCGTCACAAAATTTCTGAAAAAAATAGACGATTTTAAATCAGCGATAAATCCATCGTCCGGACTCCAATTCGATAAATTTTTTTTTTAATTGGGTGATTTTTCAAGGGGAGTGCAGATATATAACTAGTTATCTGAAATTTCCCACTAAAAATGGCAAGAAATGATAGGAGATCCACTGTCCATGAATTGTCGTTAGAAAAATTGCTGCAACATTACTAATTTTGAATCAGTGATATCTCCCTCATCCTAACTCCAATTCGGCCAATTTGTTTTTGAATTTGAGTATTTTTTTGCAAGGAATCTAGATCTAGTATTTTTTTTTTGTAAATTGTTCACCAAAAATTTCAGATTTGATCTAAAAACTCGCTGCCCAAAAAAATTCATGGATTTTACTAAAGATTGATGCAAAACATTGAAATATGTTTCAAACCCTCATTCCCATGGAGTCGTAACCTGAATTTGATACCACTAATATGGATCTTGGGAGGAGGCCCCCAAGATATAAAAAAAAATGAAATGGATCTGACAAGATCTGCAAAATTAGAATGCCAGAAAAAAAAAAGAGAGAACACAAAGAAAATAAAATCACAAAGAAACTTGTTTTATTAAAACAGAGAATAAATTTAGAAGCTACATTGTGGTGGACAATCTATCCTTTTACAAACTAAGGCTTGTTATTTATATCCTTTTTAGAGTTACAATACCAAGTGTAGATGCCATAGGTGGATACCATGGGTCAAAACCATGGGTAGATACCACTTACAATACCATGGGTAAATTCCATGTGTGGATGAATACCATGTGTGGATACATACCATGGGTCAATGACATTTACAATACCATGAGTAAATTCCATGGGTGGATGGATAACATGGGTATATGAATACCATGGGTGGATGCTATTTTCCATTCGGATCAATGGAAGTATAGGATGGAGGAAATTCTAGAGGAAAATAGACTAAAGGCATTCATAGACAGTGATATTCGCTAGCCTGCAGCAATATATTCTCAACTTCTTGATGCATGGAATAAGAATGTAGAAAATGTGAGAAGGATATTGTTATAAGTAGTTCGAGATCATATTGTCTCAAACCTCCATGGAAAGGAAACTCCATATGCTATGTGGAAGGACTTAAAATATATGTTTCAAAATAGCAGCGACCACAGGAAGCTAACGCTAAATGAAAACCTCATAAAGATAAAGATGAAGAATGGAGACACGATTCCAAAATACTTGAAGAAGTTCACTCGATGCCGAGATGAGATTGGAAGTGTTGGGGTGATAGTTTACTAGGATGATTTGGTGAGCCTAACACTTCTAGGACTTCCCAAGAGCTGGCATATCTACCAGAACTCAGTGAATGGGAGGGAGAAGCTACCAGAGTGGGATAATTTGTGGTCCGAATTGGTACAAGAAGAGATTCAGCAGAACACCAACGATGGATCCTCATCAAAGATTGATGACGAGGATAATTTTGTCTTGGATGGAAAGGAAAAGAAAGGGAAAGGGAAGGTGTCCCATTCAAAGGTAAAATGTTTTCATGATCATGAGCCTTAACACTATGCTACAAAGTGTTTGCACAAGAATACCAATAATAATTTCTCGGGAGGAGTGGCAGATGAAGCACTTGCTTCACAATTTGAGTTGGATTTCACCCTCATCGCATGCATGGTGTCACTGGTGATGGGTTCTATCTGGTACTTAGTGGAGCTTCGTTCAATATGGCTGGAAACAAATAATTATTCAATATCTTGGAGGAGAAGGATCTCCAGATGCACATCAAGATGGGAGATGACAAGAATTATAGCGCTACCGGTGTAGGCACAGTTCCCTTTCAGAGGGAGTTAGGTACTCCTCTCACATTAAAATATGTCATGTATGTTCTTGGTTTAAAGAATAATTTGATTTTTGTTGCTATATTGGAATACCATGGCTATGATGTGATATTCAGTGAAGGAAAGGTGTTCCTTTGCCAAAAATCCACGAGATAGGTGAAAAATATTGGGGTTTAAGTAAATAACCTTTATAGGTTGGATGTAGAAAATTGTGCTACCTTGAGCATGAAAGCAGAGAAGGTGGAGAGCCAAGACATCGGTGAGTTATTGCATGAGATATTGGGCCATATACACCATGGCACTTTGAATATGATGTAGCATATTTCTACAGGACTTCCAAAGGGAGCACTTGCTGAGGGAGATACATGAAAAGGGTTTACAACGGGGAAGTATACCAAAACCACCTTTCATGATAAGGAAATTTGAGCGAAAGGTGATTCTTGGGAGAGTTCACTTAGACGTGTGTGGACCGTTCTCGAAAGCTTCCACAACAAAACATAGGTATTATGTGATTTTTGTAGATGATTTTTCATGCAAGTGTTGGATTTTATTCATGGAGAATAAATATTAGATGTTCTCCAATTTTTTTGAGTTCAAGGAACTTTCCGAGAAAAATACAAGGAAGAAGGTGAAGGCTTTGAGGAGTGACAATGGTGGAGAATATGTCTCTAACGAATTAAATAATTTTTGTGTTTCAAAAGATATTCGAAGGGAATTGATAACATCTCATAACCCACAATAGAATGGGGTTGTAGAAAGGAAGAACAGAACTATTATGGGAGCAACATGAGCTATGTTGCATGATTAGGGCCTACTGTTGCATCTATGGGTGGAAGCATGCAATACAAAATTATTTGTGCAAAAGAGAAGTTCTCATCAAATACTTGGAATGAGTACACCAAAGGAAGATTTTTTAGGTAAGAGACCAAATGTGTCGCATTTTAAAATTTTTGGTTCATCAGTTTAATGCCATGTGACCAAATATGTCAGGAAGAAGCTAGAGTTAATAGTTGCATTATGGATATTTGTGGGGTGCATTGAGACACCTCACAAATATCGAGTGTACTTGCTAGCACACAAGATAATAGTGGTTAGAAGAGATGTGAAATTTGATGAAAATAATTCCATGTGAATTCCCTTGAGAGGGAGCTTCAATTTCATGTAGTTAAGGAGCTCTTGGCTCCAAAAGAAGAACCTCAAGATGTGGAGCAGTAACAAGCAGAGGTACAAAGAGTGGAAACACGCACTCACGCAGAGGCATCACGAGATGGAATAAAGCACACTGAAGAGGCTAATAGGTTATTGCTAGATGCGAGAGAGAATGTGGGAGCACCCACATCACAGCACAGGCATGTTGAAAACCAACACGAAAATGTGTATCTAATTTAGTTTTCCCTTAAATAAATTAGACAATAAATTGTAATATTATCTCATAAAAACTTGTATTAGTTAACTAATTCAGAAAGACTAATTTAGCTCAATAATTTCGAGTTGAGGGTCAAAGGTGAGGCATGTAGAGTGATTCTATTATTTTGGGGGTCCAATTGCAGTTAATGCACTAGTGTAGTGTGAGTGTAATCAGTTAACTCAAATTGATTGAGTTAAAATTAGTTTAACTAGTTTAACTGAATGATGAGATAGTGAGAGGTCAGGTGAATTAAACTAGTTTTAATTCACAAGTAGTGATCTATTAGATAACTGATGGTTTGCTATTATTATTTGCATGCATGTCAATTTTGATGAAGACCCAATTGAGACAAAGGTTGAAGGGAAGATAACTATCAGTTGTATTATTAGAAAAATTCCCAGGTGCAGTTATAAAGCCACAGGATGCCCATGATGGATTGCACAGTCAAGGAAGGTTTGAATTCCTATTTAATAGGGATTTATTTTCCAAATAATTACGTGAGCAAGGCAGACTGAAGGTGGGTAGGAAATTGGCTATGTGTTTGTCCAATTTTTCCTAGATCAGTGTGAGACGATTGGTATAGTGCATGAGATTCTCGTGAGCAAGAATATATTGAATTTTTTCGTGATTCCTTGGCTTATTATACAATATATATAGAGGGGTTTTGAGCAGTTGATTTCCCCAGGAAAATCTTGTGTTGTGCGATTTATTTACTTCTTTCTCTTACTTACATGTGATTCCTGGCGCTCTGATACCATGTATAAATTATACCAATGGATTCAATCCGATCATGCAATGTACTAAAACAAGATACTGAAACCTTCTACAATATTTTCAAAATTTAAATATTGTGTTGAACAATATTTCAATTTGCAGATACATTCTTTGGAGCTAACAATTAACCAAGATGTCTTTCACTAGCTTGAGACTCGAATATGCACTCGAGAGAATTCAAACTATATTGCATGGAAGGACAAGATGGAGGCAATATTGTAGGATAATGGGTTAAAGGAGTTCATTAACACTGATATTACTGAACCCAATCAAGCAGATGTTGTGCAACATGTAACATGGAGGAAGAATGTTGTAAAGGCGAGGAGGATCTTATTAGAGGGAGTTTGAGATCACATTATCTCGAGTCCCCATAGCAAGGAAACTCCATATGTTGTGGGGAAGGCCTTGACAGACCTATTTCAAAGTAACAGTGACCAAAAAAAATTGGCACTCAAGGGAAAGCTCAGGAAAATCAAAATAGAGAAGGGCGACACAATCCAGAAATACTTGACCAAGTTCACTCAATGTCGAGATGAGCTTGGAAGTGTTAGGATTACTATAGCTGATGATGAATTTGTGAGCCTAGTAGTTATAGGCCTTCCCAAGAGCTGGCATAGTTACCAGGACTCTATGAATCGGAGGGAGCATACCAAAGTGGGAGCGACTATGATCAGATTTGGTACAATAAGAGTTTCAGTGGAATACCATGGATGGATCCTCATCCAAGACTGATGATGAGGAAAATTGTGCCTTGAATGGTAAGGAAAAGAAGGGGGAAAGGAAAGAATTCCTATTCCACATATGACACCAGCAAATAAGGCAAGAAGTGAGACATGTCAAAGGTGAAATGTTTCAACTATCATGATCATGGACACTATGCCACAAATTGTCCACAAAATAAGAAGAACAAAAAGAAGGCTCCTGGAGCTGCAGTGGGTGAAGCTTTGGCCTCACAGTTTGAGTTGGAATTATCTCTCATCGCATTCATGGTGTCAACTGTGATGGGATCTATGTGGTACTTGGATAGTGGAGCATCTTTCCACATGAATGGCAAAAAATAATTCTTTATTATCTTGGAGGAGAAGGATCTTCATATGCACATCGAGATGGGTGATTATGTGAGGTATAGTACTACCGGGATTGGTACATTTAGTTTCCAGAGATAGTTAGGTAAACCTTTCATATTAAAAGTTGTCATGCATGTACTAGGTTTGAAAAATAATTTAGTTTCAGTTGCTATGTTTGAGGATCTTGGATATGATGTGGTTTTCAGTGAAGGAAAGGCTTTCCTGCGTCACAAAGCCATAGGATAGGTAAATAAGATTGGGGTTCAAGTGAAGAAACTATACAAAATTGCTGTAGATGGTTGTACAACATTGAGCAGTAAAGCAGATGAGGTGTTGAGACTAGATACTGGTGAGTTATGACACAAAAGGTTGGGTCATGTACAACATAATTCTTTTAGGATCATGCAGTAGATTTCTACAGGTCTTCCAAAGGGTACACTTGAGCTAATAGAAACATGCAAGGGATGTACCATGGGGAAGTATCAAAGGAAACCTTTCATGAGAAGGAGAATCGAGCAGTGGCAATCCTTGAGAGAGATCATGGAGACATGTGTGGACCATTCTCAAGAGCTTCCATAGCAAAGCATGGGTATTATGTGATTTTTGTTCATGATTTTCTAAAAAGTGTTGGATCTTCTTCATGCCAAAGAAATATCAGACGTTCTCCAAGTTTTTGAGTTCAAAGAACTAGTAGAGAAAGATACAGGGAAGAAGGTGAAGGCTTTAAGGAAAGAAACTGGTGGTGATTATATCTCTAATGAATTCAAGAACTTTTGCGCCAAAGAAAGAATTCAGAGAGAATTGATTACACCTCGTAACCCACAATAGAATGGGGTTTCAAAAAGAAAGAATAGAACAATTGTGGGAGCAACACGAGCTATGTTACATGATCAAGGCTTATCTTTGCATTTGTGGGTAGAGGCATGCAACATAGTGGTATTTTTGCATAACCATAGTCCTCATCGAATACTTGGCATGAGGACACCAGAGGAGGCTTTTTCAGGTAAGAAATAAGATGTTTCATATTTTAAAATTTTTGGCTCATCTGCCTATTGCCATGTGACCAAAGATGCCAGGAAGAAGCTAGAAAAAAAAGCAGAGGTTGGGATATTTTTGGGGTACTCTGATACTCCCCACAACTATCGAGTGTATTTGGTGGCAAATAGGATGACAGTTGTCAGGAGAGATGTTAAATTTGATGAGGAGAAATCCATTTGATTTTCCCTTGCGAGGGAGCTTGAATTGCATGCATAAGAGGAACTCATAATTCCAAAGGATGAACCTTAGGATCTGGAGAAGCCACAAGCAGAGGATCAAAGAGTGGAAGAAACCACTCATGTACATACATCCACTAGAAATGGTAAGAAGTGCACTAGAGAGGCTGACATATTGATGCTAGATGCGACAGAGAATGTAGGTTCACCTACATCATAGCGCGGGTAGAGAAGGTCCCATACAGGTATATTAGATACATGGCTCTTATGAGTGAGTGTATTGTGACAAAACCATCCTCTTTTGAGGAAGAAATGTAGCAACCAGTATGGGTTAATTCCATGGTTGAGGAGTATGACTCCATTATCAGAAACAGTGCATGGGAAGTGGTCCCAAGACCACTGGGGAAGTCAGTGGTTGGATCCAGGTGGATCTTGTTAGACTCCTATACCAATAGGTGTCATTTTTCATGATTGTCTTGATTGAACTACGGAATATGTTCAAACCTTCTTTCTTTAGCAAAGGTGTTCCATATTCTTGAAAAACCAAAAAAAGTCAAAAAATTTAAAAAATGTAAAGAGGGTATACCCTAAAAGAAAAATCAAAGGGTAAGAAAAATAAAGTGGTCAAAAAAGTGAAAGAAATGAACCCCAAGCAAAAAATAGACCAAGGAAAGTGTGCAAATCCAAATGCCACTACTATTTCATTTTTATAATAAAGCAATTGTGTGCAGCTTGTCAAACCTTTGCCACAATTCATGAATAAGTCAAACTGTTTAAACTTGGCTTACTCATATTTCAATTTCATGTTATAGAATAGAGAATAAATATCTGACCAAACAGTTTAATCTTGGTAGATAAGTAGATAGGTAGAGTGAATAAAAGGTGCTCAACAGTTTAATCTGAACCCTTGGATGTAATAAGGGTAGAATTAGATAGATTTGCCTTGTAAAAAGAAAAGATTGATAAGGGCTTGCAAGTCTAAATGCACCCTAATAAAGAAGAGAAAATGGTAGTGTCAAGTAGATAGGGTAGGTAGATGGTGCTGCAAAGTGTTATCTGATGAATGATGCTGCTACATGTTGGTTAATCATTTACTTTCATCACAAGTACTAAAGCAGGAAATACACTGGAAAATCACAGCAAGCAAAGTCAAATTCATTAACCTCCCTCATCATTTTTTCCCCTCAAGAGTTTTACTAATTTCCCCAAAAAGTACTAAGGTAATTTGAGATCAAAGGGGCTCAAGGCATTTCCTTGACTTCTGGAGGGACCGGACCCTCGGCCTAATGATCAAAAAGACCTAATCACTTGAGATAATTCATCATTGTTATCTTCCATCTTTAACTTCTTCCTAAGTAAAATCCTATTTTACTTAGGAAACTGATGCAACATTCCATAAAATTCATCAAAATAACTTGTTATTCTAAGTTTAAGTGTTGAAGATAAAATGTTGCAATTTACTTCATAAGTTATCACTTTCTTAGATGTACAAAGATGTTTTGATTTTCCTTGTCCTTTTTCATATTAACATTTGATTTTACTATATTAAATCCCTAGTAAAATCCCTTTTTCTAAGTATATAACTCCCTTTTCTAATAAATATCCCCAAAACCCTTTATTATAATGTTTTACCAAAGTATATATTCCCGCACATTTAAAATAAACACCCCGCTTTATAAGCCCTTTGGTTAAAACTATAGCCTTATATATAAATTCCGCCCCTATGATGAATTAATTATATTAATTCATTCATCATATAATAAAAATATATACAAAAGAAACTTTAGACATACGACAAGTATGTTTAATACCAAAACATATCAATAAACTTTGCGAAAGTCTATGCCACCGTCAGCATTCCACGTGGCATTCCACCTGGCCAAGCTCCGCCGCAATCCATTTCATAATTTCACGGGGTTAATTAGTCATTTGGACTAATTAACAACCATTTCCGCCTATTAACTTTTCCCCGGGGTGATTAGATTTCGCATTAAAACCTTTTTAAACCCCGACGGGCCCACCTTTGAAATCGCACAAGTCCCCATCCCTTTCAGCCGTTGGATCATCCGTTCGTTGATCAACGGTGATCATCAATCCCACTGCACATCCCTTGCCAGCATGTTAACCAGCGGGGGATGGGCGGTTTTTGAAAAGTCAGCGTTCCACGTGGCGTTAAAACTATGGAATCGCTCCCCCCGCGTCCTTTACCGCCTTCGTCCATAAGCGGTGCGGGCTCACCGCTTACCGCTTACCGCATACCGCCGGCCCCACTTCCCTACGTCACCCTGTACGTCAAATGACGTCATCACCTCGAAAAAGACAAAAACCCTTTTGACTTGTAAATAAGCCATTTTCATGTTTTTTCGGTTATTTTTAGTTTCTGAAAGAGACAGAGCTCCCGCTGCAATTTTCAAATTCCACTGCAAATACACCAATTTACTCCGAAATTCAGCTGCGCCCGTGTTGAAGAACGTCCCCGCCATTGTTCATTACCTGTTAAAGAACCAGTTTCCATCTAAAAACAGGTATTTATTTTTTCGCGCCCCGACTGCAAGACAAGCTTAGTTTCCTTTGTTTTTTCTCTGAAAAAATGGTTAAAAATCCTCTCTGAGTCCTCATTAAAGATTTAAAACCTGTGAATTTGCTTCCCAAACCTGCGAATTGTTCCAATTTCCTCTTTTGTCAGATATCCCGCCCGGTCTGCAAGAAAAAAACGAAAACCTCCATTTTGAATCCACAAGAACCAAAATGGAGGTCCCGACAACTTTAAATATCACTCCATTGAATGCTCCTCACCGGGAATTAGACTATTTACCTCTAATAGATGAAGATTTCCAAATTAAAGACCTGCATTTTGATGAAAGTCCCCGTTTGAGTTTCTGTCGCTGCAGAGACGAACACTCAAAGGGGCAAGATCTTATAGGGTTGTGGGAATCCAATCTCCCAAGGTATCTCATCCCCTCAGTCATTATTTTCCCAGAAATTGTCCACTATTGCCAGTCTAACTATGATCCAACTCAAAGAGCAGTAATTTCCCCTAACCAGAATGTTCTTTTCCCAATTACTGCTCAGTCTAACACAGTAAAGAACAATCAAAGAGTATCAGGATTAAAGAGTATCAGTGGTTAGAGTGTATCAGGTAAAAGTCAGAGTGAAAGTAAAAATGAAGTTACAGAGCGGTCAAAGGTAAAACAGTAAAAGTAGTTACAGAGGCAGTAAAATGGTAAAAAGAGATGAAAATACTTTCACCAACATTGAAGTTTATCTAAAGTGAAAGTAAAACAGTCAAAGGAACAAAAAAGTGAAAAGATGAAAAATACAACAAGAAGGAACATTTTTGCATAAATTGCATATTTTAGTCATAGTTTTGCAGAAACTATTGTGATCAATCCAAGATGAATTTTACAAAACTGAAGGAGGTTTATCTTCTTAAGAGGACCATCTACAAAAACCTCTCTCACTTTTCTAACAGATATTATGGTTTTGGAAATATTAAACAAAGTTGGAAAGCACTTTTTGCAGAAAATTACAGTCAAGTCATCATTTTGCAGAGAATATTGTGGCCAATTAGAAATACATTTTACAAAACTGAAGGAGGTTTTTGTTCCTAAGAGAACCATCTACAAAAACCTATCTCAGTTTTTGCACAGTGGTTTTATAATGAGAGATACATGCGCATCTTTACAGGCCATTTTTCAGACTCTGTAAAACTCTGTTTTATGCATATTTTTTACAGAGAATATTATGCACAGCTGGAGAGGAATTTTGGGAAACTGAAAGAGGTTTATCTCACCAACATATTAATCCACAATAACCTCTTTCACTTTTTACATATCTATTACGGATTGAGAAATACAAAGATATCATTGGACCCTAAGTTTGCAGAATTGTTGGAGCAGATTGCACAAAGAAAGGAAGCAGTTAGTGACTTGGATGCCTCATCATCAACTAAGATTTGGATAAAATTCGAATTCTCCTCTTTGTCATCACCTATCCATCAAAAATAATGCCAAATAGTTTGAGTGTCCTTTACTTTAGTTCTATTTATGTAAATAGTTGGAGAGATTTGTGAACCAATTTTGATATTTGTTTCAAGATATTTTAGTTTAGAATTTGTATAAATACTCCACTCTTGGAAGCATTTGGGGTGGATTCTATTACTCTGCTGTAACACTGAGATTTTCGGAATAAAAACTTTTGGAGAAATTTACTTGTGGCTTACTGGATGACGATTTGAAGCACTGGACTTGTTGCAGGATTCATGTGTTGGACTACAGTTCAATAAGTGTTTCTACCCTTGGTTTGAAATTTTATATTAGTTTATAATACCATCATATCCATTTCTGAATAATTTACATAAAGGATTGAAACAGAATTTGCTTAATTGTACTCTGTTTTCAAATGTGGTTGTTCTTAATGTTTTCTTCTAAATTAGTTATAAGCATGAATTCTTAAATGCTCTTGCTTTGCTAATTTAAAAATTGTTGATTACTATAATAAAGAATTCTTCATTGCTCTTTGTTTGTAGTCATCTCATTTCTTTCTTTTGAACATGGTGAAAGATTCTTAGCTACCTTTCATCCCTTCAAGATCATCCCTTCCACTTTAAATTTTAAGGATTGTTCTCTGTCTAGCTATCTTGCCCTGTAATACCATCTTGTGTTTAGAATAGAAATCCAGTAAAGCCATCCTTTGACTCCATAGCCCAATGGACTGAAAGCTCTCAACCTTGCCCTTAGTTTGTGGATTCCACCATTTTCCCAAACAAACTCTTGAAACTATAACTAGCCTAAAATCTTCTAAGAACAAAGATAAATTATAAAGAGAGAGCCCTCTCTGGATGCACATTGGCTAGATTCTGCATCTAAAAGGTTGGTTTGTGGTTACCTCGGGTATACTTTCCTCTTACACAACTTCTAGGAAAACCTGAGTGATAACATAGTGGCGACCATACTGGGGATCTGAATCATTTTATTGATACTATTGTTTGATTTATAAGCTATGGACAGAGTCTGAAGATCAGCCAGGTAGCCTTTGAAATTGCTTTTGCTCTGCAATTGCAAAAGTAAATAAATGTTGCTTCAGTCTATCTCTGATTTAGCTTATATACTGAACCTTAGATTCAAAACATTCAATCAGACTCTCTAGTTCAATAAATCTTTAAGAAAATTTTAATTGAAAATCTTAAATTTCTTAAAGAAATCATAGAAGTTGTTTTGAAAATTCACAAAAAATTTGGTTTCCTGAAAAACTAACTTTTTCTTCAAAATTGTTTTACAGGTTCAGATCTGATCTATGATGGTGGACAGGGATCAGACACACAAAAGTTAAAATCATCCACCTGGCGACTCCAAATCCATTTCACAATTAAGACTCCACTGGAGGAATGAACCTGGAAGAACAATATGGAAAGATCAGGCTTTCAACTTGGATTGTTATCCAAGACATTATGTTCTTTCTAAATTGATAGAGTTTTCCAATGTATATTGTATTTTAGAGAAGATTTTAGTGTAGTTTTTAATTTATCTCTTTTGAAAATTGTAAATATAAAATCTCCATGCATATTTGAGCATCATTCTTCTGACTCTTTTGATATCATTTTCCAATCAAGACACTGTTGATCAGAGGTCTACAACTTCAAATTTCAGAGCAATTCCACAACCAAATAATCCATATTCCAAAGCATTAATAGTGATACTGGATGACAGGGTTTGTGGAAAATCTTTCATTTGATGAAATTTTAAATGAATTCAGGGATGAGTTATCAACACTTCAGTTTGATGAGGATTTTCTAAGAGATTTCTTTCTTCTTTTTAAATCAAGAAAATGTTCTCCTCAAGTTAAAAAATGGCTTCTTGATATAATTTGCGAAAATTATGAAAATGAAATCAAACTTTTGCATTTTCAAATTGAGTCATACAATTTCCGAAATCCTAAAGAATTCTTTGAAAATCTTCCTTCTCCAAAGCAAGAGGAAATTGTACTATCTTTTGACTTGCATATTGAATATGATTATTCTTTCAAACACAAGACTGAAGAAATAAGTTCATGGTCTAATATTCATAATTCAATTGAACAATTAGTCGTTGAAGGCCTAGAAGTAAATAACATACATCATGCTTTTAATGATCCTATAGCAAATTATATGGAGAATATTTTTACCTCAAATCTGCAAACATGTTTTATCTATGAAGATCAAATACATCAAAAGTGGCCTTTACACATCATATCATTTATTATAAAGGCACATGATCATAACATGCTTCCAATTTTGATCACAAGCAATCAAGTTATCCATTTATTTTTACAGCTACTTGATTGGCTTCATTGGCATTTTTGTATTACCTGATTCAATAAGATTTTTAGTAGATTAGAGTAGGTAAATGAGTGCTAATAAGCTTAGAATTTTGAGCATTTTTTTTTAGTTTTCAATTTTCAGCTAGTTTTTCATTAAGTTGGTTTGAAAATTTTTGTGTGTTGTTTTAGTTTCAGATCAGATTTCAGGTTGGAGAAAAAGGACTATATTCAATTAAAGATTTTCAACCACAGTAAATGCATGTTTGGGATTGGAACAATGCAGAAGATTTCCAACTGGGAAACAAAGTTTTAAGTTTTGAATGGATAGTAACTTACTGGAGTTGAAGCCCGAGGAGAAGGCCCTAAGCTTCAGAAGTTGTACCATCATATATACAATAAAGCTACCAGAAGAAGGAGATTACATGTTCAAACTGAAGACATTTTTGAGGCATCTGACCTGCTGTTCTTGACTTTTCACAAGGAAAAGCCATCCCCAAGTGGAGCCAGTGTTAGACTCCTATACCAATAGGTGTCATTTTTCATGATTGTCTTGATTGAACTACGGAATATGTTCAAACCTTCTTTCTTTAGCAAAGGTGTTCCATATTCTTGAAAAACCAAAAAAAAGTCAAAAAATTTAAAAAATGTAAAGAGGGTATACCCTAAAAGAAAAATCAAAGGGTAAGAAAAATAAAGTGGTAAAAAAAGTGAAAGAAATGAACCCCAAGCAAAAAATAGACCAAGGAAAGTGTGCAAATCCAAATGCCACTACTATTTCATTTTTGTAATAAAACAATTGTGTGCAGCTTGTCCAACCTTTGCCACAATTCATGAATAAGTCAAACTGTTTAAACTTGGCTTACTCATATTTCAATTTCATGTTGTAGATTAGAGAATAAATATCTGACCAAACAGTTTAATCTTGGCAGATAAGTAGATAGGTAGAGTGAATAAAGGTGCTCAACAGTTTAATCTGAGCCCTTGGAGGTAATAAGGGTAGAAATAGATAGATTTATCATGTAAAAAGAAAAGATTGATAAGGGTTTGCAAGTCTAAATGCACCCTAATAAAAAAGAGAAAATGGTAGTGTCAAGTAGATAGGGTAGGTAGATGGTGCTGCAAAGTGTTATCTGATGAATGATGCTGCTACATGTTTTTGATCCTTTACTTTCATCACAAATACTAAAGCAGGAAATACACTGGAAAATCACAGCAAGCAAAGTCAAACTCATTAACTTCCCTCATCACTTTCCCCTCAAAAGTTTTACTAATTTCCCCCAAAAGTACTAAGGTATTTGGAGATCAAAAGGGCTCAAGGCATTTCCTTGACTTCTGGAGGGACCGGACCCTCGGCCTAATGATCAAAAAGACCTAAGCACTTGAGATAATTCATCATTGTTATCTTCCATTTTTAACTTTCTCCTAAGTAAAATCACATTTTACTTAGGAAAGTGATGCAAAATTCCATAAAAATCCCTCAAGATTAAATTGCTATTCTAAGAAGTGTTGGAGATAAAATGTTGCAATTTACTTCACAAGTGATCACTTTCTTAGACATGTAAAAATATTTTGAGTTTCCTTGTCCTTTGCCATATTAACATTTAATTCTACTATATTAAATCCCTAGTGAAATCCCTTTTCCTGAGTATATAACTCCCTTTTTATAAATATCCCCAAAACCCATTTATTATAATGTTTACCAAAGTATATATTCCCGCACATTGAAAATAAACATCCCGCTTTATAAGCCCTTTGGTTTAAACTATAGCCTTACACATAAATTCCGCCCCTATGATGAATTAATTTTATTAATTCATTCATCATATAATACTATAAGTATGTTTAATACCAAAACATACTAATAAACTTTGCAAAAGTCTATGCCACCATGGTCCGTTCACGTGGCATTCCACCTGGCCAAACTCCGTCGCAATCCATTTCATAATATTCATGGGGTTAATTAATCATTTGGACTAATTAACAACCATTTCCGCCTATTAACTTTTCCCCGGGGGGATTAGATTACGCATTAAAACCTTTTTAAACCCCGACGGGCCCACCTTTGAAATCGCACAAGTTCCCCTCCCTTTCAGCCGTTGGATCGTCCGTTCGTTGATCAACGGTGATCGTTAATCCCGCTGCCCATCCCTTGCCAGCATGTTAACCAGCGGGGGATGGGCGGTTTTTGAAAAGTCAGCATTCCACGTGGCGTTAAAACTATGGAATCGCTCCCCCCGCGTCCTTTACCGCCTTCGTCCATAAGCGGTGCGGGCTCACCGCTTACCGCTTACCGCATACCGCCAGCCCCACTTCCCTACGTTCACCTCGAAAAAGACAAAAACCCTTTTGACTTGCAAATAAGCCATTTTTCGTGTTTTTTCGGTTATTTTTAGTTTCTGAAAGAGACAGAGCTCCTGCTGCAATTTTCAAATTCCACTGCAAATACACCAATTTACTCCGAAATTCAGCTGCGCCCGTGTTGAAGAACGTCCCCGCCATTGTTCATTACCTGTTAAAGAACCAGTTTCCATCTAAAAACAGGTATTTATCATTTCGCGCCCCGACTGCAAGTCAAGCTTAGTTTCCTTTGTTTTTTCTCTGAAAAAGTGGTTAAAAATCATCGCTGAGTCCACCCTGAAGATTTTAAACCTGTGAAATTGCCCCCAAAACCTGCAAATTGTTCCAATTTCCTCTTTTGTCAGATATCCCGTCCGGTCTGCAAGAAAAAAACTAAAACCTCCATTTTGAATCCACAATAACCAAAATGGAGGCCCCGACAGCTCTAAATATCACTCCATTGAATGCTCCTCACCGAGATTTGGACTATTTACCTCTGATAGATGAAGATTTCCAAATACAAGACCTGTATTTTGATGAAAGTCCCCGTTTGAGCTTCTGTCGCTGCAGAGACGAACACTCAAAGGGGCAAGATCTTATAGGGTTGTGGGAATCCAATCTCCCAAGGTATCTCATCACCTCAGTCATTATTTTCCCAGAAATTGTCCACTATTGCCATTCTAACTATGATCCAACTCAAAGAGCAGTAATGTCCCCTAACCAGAATGTCCTTTTCCCAATTACTGCTCAGTCTAACACAGTAAAGAACAATCAAAGAGTATCAGGATTAAAGAGTATCAGTAGTTAAAGTGTATCAGGTAAAAGTCAAAGTGAAAGTAAAAATGAAGTTACAGAGCGGTCAAAGGTAAAACAGTAAAAGTAATTACAGAGGCAGTAAAATGGTAAAAAGAGATGAAAATACTTTCACCAACATTGAAGTTTATCTAAAGTGAAATTAAAACAGTCAAAGGAACAAAAAGGTGAAAAGATGAAAAATACAACAAGAAGGAACATTTTTGCAGAAATTGCATATTTTAGTCATAGTTTTGCAGAAACTATTGTGATCAATCAAAGATTAATTTTACAAAACTGAAGGAGGTTTATGTTCTTAAGAGGACCATCTACAAAAACCTCTCTCACTTTTCTAACAGCTATTATGGTTTTGGAAATATTAAACAAAGTTGGAAAGCACTTTTTGCAGAAAATTACAGTCAAGTCATCATTTTGCAGAGAATATTGTGGCCAATTAAAAATACATTTTACAAAACGGAAGGAGGTTTTTGTTCCTAAGGAACCCGTATACAAAAACCTATCTCACTTTTTTCACAGTGATTTCGGAATGATAGATACATGCACATCTTTAGAGGCTATTTTTCAGACTCTGTAAAACTCTGTTTTACACAT
Organism: Pinus albicaulis; assembly: GCA_034641835.2. Classification (NCBI taxonomy): domain Eukaryota; kingdom Viridiplantae; phylum Streptophyta; class Pinopsida; order Pinales; family Pinaceae; genus Pinus; species Pinus albicaulis. The sequence continues at coordinate 375,961,485 of CM076577.1, forward strand.
ATTTTTTACAGAGAATATTATGTACAGCTGGAGAGGAATTTTGGGAAACTGAAAGAGGTTTATCTCACCAACATATTAATACACAATAACCTCTTTCACTTTTTACATATCTATTACGGATTGAGAAATACAAAGATATCATTGGACCCTAAGTTTGCAGAATTGTTGGAGCAGATTGCACAAAGAAAGGAAGCAGTTAGTGACTTGGATGCCTCATCATCAACTAAGAGTTGGATCATATTCGAATTATCCTCTTTGTCATCACCTATCCATCAAAAATAGTGCCAAATAGTTTGAGTGTCCTTTACTTTAGTTCTATTTATGTAAATAGTTGGAGAGATTTGTGAACCAATTTTGATATTTGTTTCAAGATATTTTAGTTTAGAATTTGTATAAATACTCCACTCTTGGAAGCATTTGGGGGTGGATTCTATTACTCTGCTGTAACACTGAGATTTTCGGAATAAAAGCTTTTGGAGAAATTTACTTGTGGCTTACTGGATGACGATTTGAAGCACTGGACTTGTTGCAGGATTCATGTGTTGGACTACAGTTCAATAAGTGTTTATACCCTTTGTTTGAAATTTTATATTAGTTTATAATACCATCATATCCATTTCTGAATAATTTACATAAAGGATTGAAACAGAATTTGCTTAATTGTACTCTGTTTTCAAATGTGATTGTTCTTAATGTTTTCTTCTAAATTAGCTATAAGCATGAATTCTTAAATGCTCCTGCTTTGCTAATTTAAACATTGTTTGATTACTATAACACGGAATTCTTCATCGCTCTTTGTTTGTAGTCATTTCACTTCTTTCTTTTGAACATGGTGAAAGATTCTTAATTGCCTTTCATCCCTTCAAGATCATCCCATCCACTTTAAATTTTAAGGATTGTTCTCTGTCTAGCTATCTTGCCCTGTAATACCATCTTGTGCCTAGAATAGAAATCCAGTAAAGCCATCCTTTGATTCCATAGCCCAATGGACTGAAAGCCCTCAACCTTGCCCTTAGTTTGTGGATTCCACCATTTTCCCAAAACAAACTCTTGAATCTATAACTAGCCTAAAACCTTCCAAGAACAAAGATAAATCATAAAGAGAGAGCCCTCTCTGGATGCAGATTGGCTAGATTCTGCATCTAAAAGGTTGGTTTGTGGTTACCTCGGGTATACTTTCCTCTTACGCAACTTCTAGGAAAACCTGAGTGATAACAGATCTATAAGGTGAAGCAAGCAGAATATGGGAGTGTGGAGAAATACAAGGATAGATTTGTGGCCAGAGGATTATTATAGGCAGAGGGGATTGACTATTAGGAAACGTTTTCACTGGTTGCAAGGTACTCATCGATTAGATCCATCCTTGCACTCTCAGCACAGATGGGGTGGCAGATACATTAGATAGATGTAAATAAAACCTTTCTCAATGGAGATATTGAGGAAGAAGTGTACATTGATAATCCAGAAGGTTTTGAGACCTTTGATAAGGAGTCACATGTGTGCAAACTCAAGAGAGCATTGTCTAGTATCAACGACTATTTCACTGGGTTGGGCTTCACAAAGAGTAAATGGATGTGAACCTATATCATATTGTGGTTGATGGTAATATTTTTATTATTTTACTTTATTTTGATGATCTTATACTGACAAGTGACGAGCATCTCATAACTTCTTGCAAGGAGGATCTTGCATGTAATATTCCAAAATGGAAAAGACAAGAATATAGAAAAAAATACTGGAAATAGAAGTGATAAATATAAATACACCAACATGTGAGACAAATGTATAGCCATATTATTAAACATATTATCCATAATGAGCATAAGATCTTGAGGATCAAGTCACTCAAGCAATACAACACAAGCATCCACTAAGAAAATATGCCAATACACTTATAGCTTCTATACAAATTCCATGAGCCAAGACAGTGCAATTTTGGGCATAAAATACTACATGAAATATATAACAATATGGATCTGCTTTTTTATAGCTCAAATAATTCTGGGAGTGAAGGTCTAGGCTCCCAAACACTTTTCCTAGACAACCCAGAAAGGGTTTTCGGAAATACCCAAAAACAAAAAATGTTGGAATGCAGCCCTAGGGCTGAAGACCTACTGCAACTGAATACTGGAAAGGAGGTGGTTGAAACTGATATAGAAATGTATGGAGCTCCTCCAATATATCCTCCAAGTGAAAGGCTGATCCCTTCCTTGAATATCTCACCCTCCAAGTCAAGGATTGAATCCTCCACTGCAAGTGCTCACTGAAATAACGCAGTCTATGAGGGGATCTATGTTGTACGAGATGGAAATAGGTTGGTCTGGTGCCAAAATATGAAATTAAGCCGAATGACCTTCCTTGTTGGCCTCCCAATGGAAAAAATTCTTCCTCCACTGAAAAATAGCTCAGACAATGGCCCTTTCAAACCCTCCACTACAACACCCTGCAACACAACACAACTATGAACAGAAACTGCGTTGTAGCTGAAGACTAAAGCTTGGCCTCATGCCAAAATGTGGATATGAAACTCAATAATAACTCTCCTGAGTAGGCACTTGAATTCCCCCGAGGATGAGTGTGGGATTCCTGCTCGGGAACACCCTTGTACTAAACGGTACAACAGACTCTACTAAATAGCAAAAGCATGCATAGATATGTCACCTGACAAATCTAGATCTAAAAATATAAAAATCAATAATCAATCAAAATATCCTCTATGGCTGTTGTAATGTTCCAAATTTTTAGCTTCCAAACTAAATGGAACATTAGAGTTAGCAGTAGCTATACTCAGCAAATAAATGGGTAGAAAAGCCCATAAGTCTCCTAAGAAGGATAAAAACACTCCAAGTGTGAAAGGAGACATTATTTCAAGCCTAATAAAACACCTCTATGTGTGAACAAGGATAAAATGAAGTTACTTTGACTTGGTCAACTGCGCAGCCTTGGAGGAGAAGAAACCCTAGGAAGAATAACGCAATTTTGGAGGGAAGTGCATCTTTTGAATGAGGAGACCTAATTGGGTGAGCCCAAGGAGAAGAAAACTTGTATTATATATGAGGAAGAGGATGGCAGCATTTTTCTTCATGCTTTAGATCATTATTCATGTCTCTCTAGACATTTGCTTACTCTTGTTGTTCAGTAGAGTAGCAGTGTTGTTTAGCACTTGGGTGTTCCCATGCGGGAATCCCACCTCTTCCTTTGAGGAGCCTCATTGGGAGAGCTTGAATTCATAATTCCGCATCAGGTTTTCAGGCCAAGCTTCATCCATCTTGATCAGTGCAGTTTCTGCAGCAAATATTGTGCAGTGTAGCTGGGTGCAGCAGTGGAAGGGATTGATATCCCACTTTCTGAGCTAATATTTGTTGGAGGGAGATTTTCTTTCATCCAGAGATCTATTTGGAGGGACTTGGAGTAGATTTTAGATCATTGGTATCAGAACACACCCTTCTCAGAGTTTCCAGCGCAGTTTTAGCTGGGAACTGCATTATTTTGGGAGGCAGATTTCATTGCAGGGTTTGGTGGCTTCTTTGTGGTTTTTCCTTGTGATTGAGAGGTTCATTCTCTCATGGGAGGAAGGCTTCGAAGGATCTGCATCAGATAAGATTTATATCAGTATCTTACACTCTCATTATTCATGTTGCAGTGAGTATTCAGAGGTTTCTGAATATTACATTTTCTATTTAGAGTGTTTGACAAGAAACCCTTGTCGGGTTGTCTTTATTTTTGTATAAGGAGACTAGATCTCATTCCTTGAGAATTTATGATTAATATATGAGTATATCTATTGTTATCTGATAATTTTATGTGTAAACCCTCTCTTAGACTGCGCATTCCCTTGAGCAGCTACTACGACATTTTGCAGTCTTGGGGTTTTTCACTAGTTTTGACTACACTAGTGTGGGAGGCCTGTTTAGCCCACCTAGTTTGATTTTTTTCAGCTCTATTCTTGGATTTGTATTTTTTATTGCTGTATCTATGGGATTCAAGAGTTCATTTCAGTATTTTATTTCATGCATGGCTAGAAATGTGTTTTTTCTTCTTGCTTCCTGAGTTTTCCCAAGGAGGAATATTTACATAGCTATAAACAGAGCCTGAGAAGGGGCCAACTAGCCTCCGGATCTCATCCTCTTTTTAGAGGTGACATATCCAGTAAATTTCCACTCATTCCATCTCTGAAATAGCCTTGTTCATATTTCCGAAAAAGGAACACTTAAGTGGAGAAAAATCTACTGATTTCCATTTCGAAACATTACAGCTGCCTTGCCCTTCCTTATATGCATTGTGAGCCTTCTCATCTTGGGTCCCACTCATTAAAGCCACTACTCTCATGGATACTTTCTCCCATTAACATTGCATTGTATCCCATTAATGATTCACTCTCTCCATACTGGCATTGTTGATTTAGTCAACATTGACCTTGTCCACATGCTTTAGCCCCTGTTCACACATGGAGGTGCTTTATCCAGCTGTTAAGATGATCCATTTTCACATTAAGAGGGATTTTATTCCTACTAAAGAGATTTATGGGCCTCCCTACCCACTTATTCATCTATCTAAATGAGAAAATAAAAATTAATATTCCAATTAGTTGCATGCTAATTTTGGAATATTACAGTCCTCCCCTCCCAAATGTTGCTTTTCCTAAGAAAATGCAAGGATAGAACTGAAGAGCCTCCTCTCCTCCTCTTGTAGCATCCTCATATGATAAGCTTCTCCAATGCACAAGATACTTTCTCATCAATATGTCTCCAAGTTGCTCCTCCCAAGTGTATAAGCTAGCCTTTGGTGACAAACCCAAATGGCTCTCATCATAAAGTAGTGGGATATACATGGAGGCAACTATATGTTGTTTAGAGGCCTTCTTGATGCATGGAATCTGAAAAATGTTAGGAACCATCATTCCCATGTGAAGCTCCAATCCCCAAGCTATCATCCAAACAAAGTGAGTCACCCTCCAAAGTGGTAACTCATAGTGAAAATCTTCCACCTTATGCTCCTATAATGTAGGTGGGCTGTATGGCTGAACATGATAGACAGGTTTGTCTATCCCATGTTGTCTCTCTCTCCACTTATGAAAAGTGTAGATCTGTTGTTGATATTGGGCTACAATAATGTTGCCTTCAAGAGGCAAAAAGACAACTGGATCTTCAAAGACCCATTCTCTGATTTTATGGACCTTGCTTGCCCAAGTCATTCCACATAAAATGAATAGTACATCATCACAACATGGCATCAATATGATACTAATTTTTATGTGAGGTATTGGATGGTACTGATAGTTTCCCATGTGGTAACAATGCAGTTTTGCTAACTTTTGTTTCAGAACATCATGTGGCAAGTTGTCTCCCAACAATTTGCTAGTGGTGCATGCTATCTAATCTACTAGAAAATAGTAAATGGAATTGTGTTAAAAGAGTTTGACTAAACAAAATATTTTTGTTTTAATAGTTCCAAGAGAAAATTTAAGTTATGTCAGTCTAGAGATAGTGGAAAAGTGTAAGTTAAAATCAGAAAAATTTCAGCAAGAATGGTTAGTGCAGTTAGCTATAGGAACAAAAATAAAAGTGACACATAAACTTCCAAAAACTGCTGTAAATTTAAATGGATATGGAACTGAACTTCATTTAAATATTTTTCCTCTAGGATCCTATGATTTATTAATAGGAATGGAATAGTTGGAGAAGCAAAAAGCAATAGTAAATTTATTACATAAAACAATACATTTTATAGATGATGACGGAAAAATTATGATAGTAAAAGGAAAAACAAAACCAATATCTGTTGGAAAAATTTTTGCATTACAATTAAAAAGGACAGCAAGAAGAGGTTTTAAAAGTGGAAGAGTTCGGACAGAAAACAAAAAAATAGGTTGTAGAAAACTTACCAGTGATCAGAGAGTTAAAGGATGTATTTCCAGAAGAAATCCCCCATCTATCCCCTAAAAGAGACATTGATTTTTCAATTGGACTAGTACTAGGAGCTACACCTATTTCCAAAGCACCCTTTAGACTCCTAAACTACTAGAACTGCAACTTAAATTGCAATAATTGTTAGACAGAGGGTACATCAGACCAAGTGTGTCTTGTTGGGGAGAACCTGTGTTGTTTTTCAAGAAGAAAGATGGTGCATTCAGAATGTGTATAGATTACAGATATCTGAATAACTTAACTATTAATAACAAATATCCTCTTCCAAGAATAGATGATTAATTTAACCAAGTAAGAGGATCTACTATCTTCTCTGAAATTGATTTGAGAACAGGAAATAACCAACTCAGAATCAAAGATGAAGGCATAAAAAAAATAGCATTTAGAACTAGATATGGAAAATATGAATTTGTAGTCCTACCCTTTGGACTTACAAATGCCCCTGCTATGTTCATGTGTTTAATGAATAGTGTTCTGCATAAATATCTAGACAAGTTTATATTAGTGTTCATTGATGACATTTTATTGTATTCCAAAAATTAAGAAGAACACCAAGAACATCTCAGGATAGTACTACAAACAGTTAGAGAACATCAATTATATGCAAAACTAATCAAATGTGAATTTTACAAAGATAAAATTTAGTATCTCGGTCATGTGATTTCAAAGGATGTATTAGCAGTAGATCCAGAAAAAGTACAATAAATCATGAATTAGCCTTAACCCACGGATGTATCAACAATACGGTCATTTATGGGTATTTCCAGATACTACCATAGATTTTTTGAAGGATTTTCAGCATTAATCTATCCTATTACTTCATTACAGAAAAAAGGAGTAAAGTTAGAGTGGACAGAAAAGTGTCAAAGTAGTTTTGAGAAACTAGCATTGAAATTAAGTACTGCCCCCATATTGAAAATTGCTAATCCAAACAAAGAATTTGTAGTGTGTACAGATGCTTGTGTAGAAGGGCCAGGAGGAGTATTACTGCAAGATAGTTTAGTAATAGCATATGAGTCAATAAAACTGAAGAAGCATGAACAAAATTATGTTTTGTATGATTTAGAACTAGTTGTTGTTATATATGCATTAAATATGTCGAGACATTATTTGTTGGGAAAGAATTTCATATTAATGACAGATGACATAAGCCTGAAATACGTCTTTACTTGACCAGATCTAAATGATAGACAATATAGATGGTTAGCTTTCCTTAGAGAGTTTGATATGGAAATAAAACACATGAAAGGAAAGGAAAACAAAATTGATGATGCCTTGAGTGAAATTTGATGTGGAAGAGTAGATTCACTGAAGTGTTGATGCAAGGTCATCAAGATGTAAAATTGCAAGAGAAATTACAAAAAATTGAGGTTGTGGTATATACCATAAACTAGAAAGGATGGATTTATTATACACAAAGATTGTATATTCCTAACGTGACATCTTTAAAACAATAAATTTTATATGAATACCATAATAGACCTTATGTAGGTCATCCTGGTTGTGAAAAAATGATTACAGCATAAGGAAGAACATGTTTTGGCGAGGTATGAAAAAGGATGTAGATGATTATTTGGCAAGGTGTTTAGAATGTCAGAAGGTAAAAGTAGAACATAAACATCCTACAAGACTAGTGAATCCTCTCCCTATTCTGGAATGGAAGTGGGAAGTGGTTTCAATAGATTCATTACCAGATTTCCATGAACTAAGTATCAACATGAATATATAATGGTGGTAGTATACACTTTAACTGAGCATATAAAGAATATAAAAACACTTACCCAAATCCATACAAGAAATGTCTATCTCCATCATATATGTTGGTCTTAGAAATACCATGAAGCCCAAATATAATCTTGCCCTCTTGTGGAGCAATGCACTATAAATAAATGGAAAGAGAATGTAAATACTGTGTTAGATGATCAATAAGTGCAATAACACAACTCTTACTATGTACTAAGAGTAGGATGAAAATGAGGTCCATGGATGAGCCCTCCCATGAGAATCTACTCATAGTGGTTTGAAATGTGAAGTGATACATACCCCCCTTGGAACACTCCATCAATAGATACATACTCCCAAGTGACAACGTTGTTGGCCTTTGAGATAAGGCTCATGTCATCTCATAGCTACATTCTTTGACATGCCACATGCCAAAGTCATCTTCCATAATGCTGATACATATGGGAGACTCCTTCCTATGTGGAAGTACCTCCTGATTCTTGAAAACTAAGGAGTAGCCCCTTTGCACCATGATTGTGCCACCATCTACTCCTGAAACATCATGCAAGGTATGTGAGAAAATTAACCCATACTCTCCCAAGAGTATCCAAAGAAAAAATAGCTCTTGCTACCTCCTCACACCATCATCATACAAGCCATGAAGTAACATCATGATAGTCATGGAAAATTTTAGGGGCTAATATTCGCATGTGGGCTAATTTTCCATGCTTTTTCCAAAAAAAAGATTCACCAATTCCCATTTTTTTTTTAATTGATTTGCTCAAATTTTATAGTATAAAAGTATATTACCCTAAAAATCACCAAATATATATATATATATATATATATATATATATATATATATATATATATATATATATATATATATTACAAAACTAAATATTTTTACAAAAACAACATCAAAAATTTTACAATTCACGTATTTGGGACTACTAAGATTCGCCAAGTTTTTAAACTTTAATATAAACGTCCATCCTTAAAATTTACCCTGATGATAGTTGACTTGTAGAATTCCCCATACAACCAAATATTTTGCTTCCATAACATATGGGTGCCATGCAATGACCCAAACCATAACATGCCCTTGGACATAGAATGTGTCACATGATGGCCAAACACTTTCAAGAGTAACCAACATAGCCATGCCTCCTGTTGCCTTGTGTCATAGATTTGTAAGTGGCCCATCAACCTCTTGCTCACCATCCTCACCCATCCATCCAAATGTGGGTGTCTCATATCATGCTCCAAATTGGTACCCCTCCAATGGAGAATACCATCCTCCCAAATTAGATCACTACCTTTGTACTTCATGGGATGTTGAAGTGTGACCTCCTGGAGATCTCTAAATGAAGACACTCATCAATTACCAAGTGAACCCATAAGGATCCAAATCTGTTGTAGGAAAAAGCTTCTCATTGAGATGTGAAGTGCTCATCAAGAAGGATCCATCAAAATAATGGGGGATGTCTTCCATCAACCATATGCCTATCCAATGCTACACAAGTGTAATGGTCATCAGAATGCCCCAATAATAGTTGGGCCCCCAACTCATCACTGCTGCTTAATGATAGCGGTATTGATCTCCATGATGGTGCATATGTTGTCTCATGATCATGCACAATGTTGAACATATAGTTCTGCATTGGATTGATTAGGATAATGCTCATCCTATCCTCCAAAATTATACACTCCAACCCAAAGTGTTTTGTGCAGCTCAACAATGAGAAACTAGGATGACTATATATCTCCTCCTTGAACCAGTCAAGGGTCCTCTATGCAGTGATAGTTTGCTGTTATAAATCATCAATGTGATTTGAATCTAGGTCATGCATTTGCCTTGATGGCATGTTCCCACAATCCTCCATATGATGTGCTAAAATAATAGGAAGTGGAAATGTTTTCATACCTTGGTAAAGCTTGGGAACATCTTGTGCTACTACAAGGGCTCCTCCCTCTGGTGTGATGGCTTCCCCAACTGCTGGTGATGATGGCTGCTGCTCTACTGCTGCACCAGTGCTGGTATAAGTCTCCTCGTCCTCATGCATCTCCTGAATAATGCATGGGACTCTAAATGTCAAGAGATCAATACCACTTTGAAATGATGCAAGTGTTCCTTCTCCTGATGCAAGTACTCCTGCAACAAGTGGTGGTGGAAGTTTCTCTTCCTCTGGAATAATAATATGGATATATTCCATTGGCTTCTCCAGTTTCTTCTTATCAAAAATTTTGATCAACCTTTGAGTAAAATTTTCATATGCAGTCACTCTTGCAGGTCTCAAATGGCTGAACCACCAAATGTTTTCTTCACTCTCAAGGTGCAGCACTACAATCTCAACAATTTCTCTTTCTACTACTATATGTAGTAGGAATAATGCATCCAAATCCTTTCTCCAGGCCATTTCTGTGCATGTGGATGACCCATCAAATGTGGACAATAGAAATATATTTTTCTTCCTCCTTTTATACCTGCAAGGTCTCCTCTCTTCTTTGATCTCAATAAACTGTGGGAGAGTTAGATTCTCTTTGAAAGCCCTTGATTGAGACTTGTACTCTACAACATAATCACGTAGAAACTCATGATATAATTTTCCTCCATATTCATGCATTTAATCTTCTTCCTCAAAGGAAAAGAGCATAGTATAATGCTTTGGAGCTCGATGCAATATTGGTTTCTTTGGTTGTTGATAGGAAGTGCATGGACCTTCCTCATCTTGAAAACCTATAGAGGTCTCATTGCATCTCTCCATTCTCATTTTCTTGACCTCCTTGGAGACGTCCTTCATATATCTAAAAATATATGAGACAAAGCTCATTCCATCCATCATTTTAGATCTCTTCTTCTTCTTATTCTCTTGAGAGCATATTGGCTGAAACTCACAGGCTGAGCCAAGATTATGCTCTGATACCACTGTAATATCCCAAAATGGAATAGACAGGAATATAGAAAAAAATATAAATACAACAACATGTGAGACAAATGTACAACCATATTATTAAACATATTAGCCATATTGAGCATAAGATCTTGATGATCAAGTCACTCAATAAATACAACACAAGCATCCACTAAGAAAATATGCCAATACATGAATTATAGCTGCTATACAAATTCCATTAGCTAATACAGTGTAGTTTTAGGGCATAAACTGCTACAGGAAAGATATAAAAATATGGATCTATTGTTATATAGCTCAAATAATGTTAGGAGTGAATATCTAGGTTCCCAAACAGTTTTACTAGACAACCCAGAAAGGCTTTCTAGAAATACCCAAAAATGAAAAATGTCAGAATGCATCGCTAGGGTTGAATAGCAGCTGCAATTGAATATTGTAAAGGAGGTGGCTGAAAATTATATAGAAATGTATGGAGCTCCTCCAATATATCCTCCAAGTGAAAGGTTGATCCCTTCCTTGAAGATCTCACCCTCCAAATCAAGCATTGAATCCTCCACTGCAAGTGCTCACTGAAATAACACAGTATATGAGGGGATCTACATTGTAAGAGATGGAAATAGGTTGGCCTGGAACCAAAATATGAAATGAAGCCCAAGGACCTTCCTTGTTGGCCTCCCAATGTAAATAATTCTTCCTCCATTGAAAACTATCTCAGACAATGGCCCTGTCAAACCCTCCACTGCAACACCCTGCAACACAACACAACTCTAAATAGAAACTGCGTTGTAGTTGAATACTGAAGCTTGGCCTAATGCCGAAATGTAGATATGCAGATAAATAATAACTTTCCTTAGTAGGCACTCTAAGTCCCTCGAGGATGAGTGTGGGATTCCTGCTCGAGAACACCCTTGTACTAAACAGTATAACAGACTCTGCTAAATAGCAAAAGCATGCATAGATATGTCACCTGAAAAATCCAGATCTAAAAAGATCAAAAAAAATAATCAAAAAAAATATCCTCTATGGCTTCCTTGCCCTTCCTTATATGCATTGTGAGCCTTCTCATCTTGGGTCCCACTCATTAAAGCCACTACCCTCATGGAGACTTTCTCCTATTAACACTACATTGTATCCCATTAATGATCCACTCTCTCCATACCAGCGCTATTGATTTGGTCAAAATTGACCTTGTCCACATGATTTAGCCCCTGTTCACACATGGAGGTGCTTTATCCAGATGTTAAGATGATCCCTTTTCACATTAAGAGGGATTTTATTCCTACTAAAGAGATTTATGGGCCTCCCTACCCACTTATTCATCTATCTAAATGACAAAAGCAAAAATTAGTATTCCAATTAGTTGCATGATAATTTTGGAATATTACATTGCAAGAGAGTTTGAGATGAAGGACATGGGGCTCTTGCACTATTTCATTGGCTTAGAAATATGGAAAAGATGTGGGGAGCTATTTGTATCTCAGGGCAAGTTTTCCAAGGAGATTCTGAGGAAGTTCAACATGGAGGGAATCAAACCCATGGAGAATCCTCTTGCAGGAAACTGGAGGAAGGAGGAAAACATGGCTAGAAATCTTGTGGGTTCACTTTTTTATTTGGTGAAAACATGACCAGACATACGCTACGCAATTAACCATCTTATTAAAGCTATGGTAAATCCTACCAAGCTCTTTTGGAAGGTGGGGAAGCATGTTTTGAGATATCTCAGGGGCACTATAGAGTATTTTTTATGGTATAGACGGAAAGAGGGAGTGAAGCTTCAAGGCTTCACTGATGCAGATTGGGTAGGTAATCCCTCAGATAGGAAGATCACATTAAGGTGCATCTTCATCGTAGGATCACCAATAGTTTCTTGGTACAACAGGAAGCAGATATCAGTTTCACTCATTTCAGCCGAGGCAGAGTACATGGAAGCTATTCAGGCTGCATGAAAGGCCATCTGGATGATAAAGATACTTGTTGGTTTGTTTGATCATTAGATGGATCTGATGGTGATACATTGTGATAACCATAGTTTCATAAAAATATCGATTAATCCAGTATTCCATGACAGGTCCAAGCATATTGATATTCGTTACCACCATCTCAAATATTGTGTTCAAAGGTGAATTATGTTGTTGCATTACATTCCCATGGAAAATAAAGATGCAGATATATTGATGAAGGCACTGGTGAAGAGCAAATTTGAATACCACAAAGGTAGGATCGGGGTAGCTGATAATCCCTCTCTTGTTGAGAGGGAGTGTAATCTTATCTCATAACAAATTGTATTAGTTAACTAAGTAAGAAATATTATCTCATAACAACTTGTATTAGTTAAGTAAGTAAGAAATATTGAGTTAGCTCAAGAATTCCGAGTTGAGGGTTAAAGGTGAGGCATGTAGAGTGATTCTATTATTTTGGGGGTCCAGTTGCGGTTAATGCGCTAATGTAGTGTGAGTGTAATCAGTTAACTTAAATTAATTGATTTAAAATTAGTTTAACTAGTTCTAACTAAGTGATGAGCTAGTGAGAGGTTAGGTGAATTAAATTATATTTAATTCACAAGTAGTAATCTATCAAATAACTGATGATTTTCTATTATTAGCTGCATGCATGCCAATTCTAATGAATTCCTAATTGAGACAAAGGTTAAAGGGAAGATAACTATCACTTGTATTATTAGTGAACTCCCGGAGGTGCAGTTATAAAGCCACATGATGCTCATGATGGATTGTGTAATCAAGGAAGGTTGTAATTCCTATTTAATAGGGATTCATTTACCTAAGAATTGGGTGAGCAAGGAAGGCTGAAGGTGGTTAGGAAATTGGCTATCAGTTTGTCCAATCTTGCCTAGATCAGTGTGAGACAATTGATAGAGTGCATGAGATTATTGTGAGCAAGAATTCATTGTATTGTTTCATGATTCCTTGGCTTATTATGCAATAGAGATAGAGGGGTTTTGAGTAGTTTCTTTCCCCAGGAACAAATTGTGTTGTGCGATTGATTTACTTATTTCTCTTACTTGCATGTGATTGAGCAATCGTTTTTTATATTTCACAAATATTTTAGAAGAATTTAGTATATTTTTTTAGTACATTGCATGATCGGATTGAATCCATTGGTATAGTTTCTACAAGGCAGAGAATATCCTAGAGCGGTACACTGGATACATAACTCTTATGAGCGAAGGTGTAGATATAGAACCATCCTCTTTTGAGGAACTAGTGTAGCGACTAATTTGGGTTGATTCAATGTTTGAGGAGTATGAATCCATTATTAGAAAAGTGCATGGCCAGTTGTCCCAAGACCAGAGGGGAAGTTATTTGTAGGATCCCAGTGGATCTACAAGGTGAAGCAGGCAATAGATGGGGGTGTGGAGAAACACAAGGCAAAATTTGTGGTTAGAGGGTTCTCTCAGGTGGAGGGGATAGATTATGATGAGAATTTTGCACCAGTCATAAGGCATTGATCAATCAGATCCATCCTTGCACTCTCAACATAGATGGGATGGTGGATACATCAAATGGATTCAAATATAACCTTCCTCAATGGGGCAATTGAGGAAGAGGTGTACATTGAGCAGCTGTAAGGTTTTGATACCTTAGATAGGGAGTCACATGTGTGCAGACTCAAGAGATAAATGTACAGGTTGAAGTAATAACCTCATGCTTGGTAAACCATGATGAACAACTATTTCACCGAGTTGGGATTCACCGAGAGTGAAGAATATGTGAACCTTTATCATATTGTGGTAGAAGGTAAAATTTTGACTATTTTACTTTATGTCTAGGATCTGATACTAATAAGTGATGAGTAGCTCATCAAGTCTTGCAAAGAGTATCTTGAAATACAATTTGGGATGAAGGGCATGGGGCTCTTGCACTATTTTCTGGGATTGGAAATATGGCAAAGAGATGGGGAGATATTTGTGTCTTAGGGAAAGTATGCCAATGAGATCCTCAGGAAGTTCCACATGGAGGGAAGTAAACCCATGGAGACTCCTCTAGCCGGAAACTAGAGGAAGGAGGATGCTACTTCATGCAAAGTAGTAGACGTTGCAGTCTATAGGAATATTGTGGGTTCACTCATGTATTTGATGAACACACAACCAAAAATATGCTATGCGGTTAACCATCTTATTCAAGCTATGGTTAATCCTACCAATATATTTAGTAAGGAAGGAAAGAATGTGTTTAGATACCTTAGAGGCACTACAGAGTATGGGATATGGTAAAGATGGAAAAACGGAGTGAATCTTTAAGGCTTCACCGATGCATATTTGGCAGGGAGTCCATCCGACAAGAAGAGCACATCAAGGGGAATCTTCAACATAGGATGAACAACCATTTCCTGGTACAACAAGAAAGAGAGATCAGTTGCACTCAATTCAACAAAGGCAGAGTTCATGGTGACTAGTCAAGTAGCATGTGAGGACATATGGATGAGGAAGATAATTGTTGGTTTGTTTGGTCAACAAATAAATCTGGCAGTGATATATTGTGATAACTAGAGTTGTATCAAACTCTCAGTTAATCTAGTTTTTCATGAAAAGTACAAGCATATTGATATCCAGTATCACCATCTCATATATTGTGTGCAAAGGCAGATTATTTCATTAGAGTACATTCCCATGAAGGAGAAAGATGCATAAATTTTCATGAAGGCACTCTCAAGAAGCAAATTATAGTTCCATAGAGACATGATAGGGGTAGTAGATAACCTCTTTCTTGTTGAGAGGGTGTGTTGAAATGGCACCAAGAGGAAGTGTTGTTGTAGTACATTCCCATAGAGGATCAGGATATAGATATCTTGACGAAGGCGTTGGCAAAGAGAAAATTTGAATACCATAGAGGCAGGATCGAGGTAGCTGATAATCCCTTTCTTATGGAGAGGGAGTGTTGAAAATCAACAATAAAATGTATGTCTAATTTATTTTCCCCTTAAATAAATTAGTCAATAAATTGTAATCTTATCTCACAACCACTTGTATTAGTTAAAAAGGTTAGAAATACTGATTTATCTCAAGAATTACGAGTTGAGGGTCAAAGGTGAGGCATGTAAAGTGAGTTTATTATTTTGGGGGTCCAATTGCAGTTAATGCACTGGTGTAGTGTCGGTGTAATTAGGTAACTCAATTTAATTGAGTTAAAATCAGTTTAACTAGTTCTAATTGAATGATGAGCTAGTGAGAGGTCAAGTGAATTAAATTTTATTTAATTCACAAGTAGTGAAATATCAAATAACTGATGATTTTCTATTATTAGTTACACGCTTGTCAATTCTGATGAAGACCTGGTTGAGACAAAGGTTAAAGGGAAGATAACTATCAATTTTATTATTAGCGAATTGCCCAGGTGCAATTATAAAGCCACGAGATTCCCATGATGGATCACACAGTCAAGGAAGGTTAGAATTCCTATTTAATAAGGATTTCTTTTCCTAGGAATTGTGTGAGCAAGGCAGGCTGAAGGTGGGCAGGAAATTTTCTATATGTTTGTCCAATTTTTGCCTAGATTAGTGTGAGATGATTGGTATAGTGCATGTGATTCTTGTGAGAAAGAATGCATTGTATTGTTTCATGATTCCTCATCTTATTATACAATAGAGATAGAGGGGTTTTGAGTAGTTTCTTTCCCCAGGAAAATATTGTGTTGTGTGATTAATTTACTTCTTTCTTTTACTTGCATGTGACTGAGCAATCGTGTTTTATATTCCACAAATATTGTAGAAGGATTCAACATCTTTTTTTAGTGCATTGCATGATTGGATTGAATCCATTGGTATAATTTCTACAAGGAAGAGAACTTACTCAAAGCAATACACTAGATACATGGCTCTTATCAGTTAAGATGTAGAGATAGAACCATCATATTTTGTGGAACCAGTGTAGCAACTAATTTGGGTTGATGCCATGTTTGAGGATTATGATTCCATTATCAAAAAAATTGCATGGGAAGTTGTCCCAAGACCAAAGGGGAAGTTAGTTGTAGGATCCAAGTGGATCTACAAGGTGAAGCAGGCAATGGATGGGAGTGTGGAGAAACACAAGGCCAAATTTGTGGTCAAAGGGTTCTCTCAGGTGGAGGGGATAGATTATGATGATATTTTTTCACCAGTCATAAGGTACTCATCAATCAAATCCATCCTTGCACTCTTATCACATATGGTATGGTTGATACATAAAACCAGGATGTAAAGACAACCTTCCTCAATGGGGTAATTGAGGAAGAGGCGTAAATTGAGCAGCCAGAAAGTTTTGAGACCTTAGATAGGGAGTCACATGTGTGCAAACTCAAGAGAGCATTGTATGGGTTGAAGAAAGCACCTTGTTCTTGGTACACCAGGATTGACAACTATTTCACCAAGTTGGGATTCACTAGGAATGAAGAAGATGTGAACCTTTATCATATTGTGGTAGAAGGTAAACTTTTGATTATTGTACTTTTTGTTGATGATCTGACACTGATAGGTGTTGAGTAGCTCATAAAGTCGTGAAAAGAGCATCTTGCAAGAGATTTTGAGATGAAGGACATGGGGCTCTTGCACTATTTCTTAGGATTAAAAATATGGAAAAGAGATGGGGAGATATTTGTATCTTAAGGAAAGTATGCTAATGAGAACCTTAGGAAGTTCCACATAGATGGAAGAAAACCCATGGAGACTCCTCTAGTAGGAAACTAGAGGAAGGATGATGCTAATTAAGGTGAAGTAGTAGATTTTTCTGTCTACAGGCATCTTGTGGGTTCAATCATGTATTTGGTGTAGACACAACCAAAAATATTCTATGCGGTTAACCAACTTAGTCAAGATATGATTAATTCCACCAACATCTTTAGTAAGGAAGGCAAGCATGTGGTGGGATACCTCTTAGGCACTACAGAGTATGGGATATGGTACATATGGACAGAGGGAGAGAAGCTTCAAGGCAGGGAGTCCATCCTAAATTAAGAGCACATCAGGGGGCATCTTCAACATAGGATAATCAACAATTTCCTGGTACAAAAAGAAACAAAGATTAGTTGCACTCAGTTTAGTAAAGGAAAAGTACATGGCGAACAATCACAAAGCATGTGAGGCCATCTAGATGAGGAAGATAATTTTTGGTTTGTTTGGTAAATAGATGGATCTGGCGGTGATTAATTGTGATAAATAGAGTTGTATCAAACTCTCGGTTAATCCGTCTTTTCATGACAGGTCTAAGCATATTGATATCCAATATCACCATCTCAAAGATTGTGTGAAGAGGCAAATTATTTCATTAGATTTCCCACGAAGGATTAGGATGCAGACATATTCATGAAGGCTCTCTCAAGAACAAATGGGATCCCTTTCTTGTTGAGAGAGAGTGTTGAAATGACACAAAGAGGGAGTGTTATTGTAGTACACTCCCATGGAGGATCAAAATGCAGATATCTTGATGAAGGCGTTGGCGAAGAGAAAATTCGAATACCACAGAGGCAAGATCGGGGTAGCTAATAATCCCTTTCTTGTTGAGAGGGAGTGTTGAAAATCAACAAGAAAATGTGTGTCTAATTTATTTTTCCCCTAAATAAATTAGACGATAAATTTTAATCTTATCCCATAACAAGTATTAGTTAACTAAGTCAGAAATAATGAGTTAGCTCTGCATAAATTATACAAAAAATATGTATCTCAATGGATTCAATCTGATCATGCGATATGCTAAAGCAAGATACTGAATCATGCGAAAAATAAACATGATCGCCAATCACAACAATTAAAGAAATAAGCAAATCAAACCACAACACATATATTTTCTTGGGGAAAAATTTCCCCTTAAAACCCCTCTATCTTCTATTGTATATTCACCAAGAAATCATGAAACAATTACAATGCACTCTTCTCACAAGAGTCTCTTGCACTCTCACAACTGTCTCACACTGATTCGGACAAAATTGACCAACACTTATCCAATTTTTAGCCTCCACTCAGCCTGCCTTTCTTGCGCAATTCATGTGGAATGCAATCCCTATTCTTTAGGAAATTCAGCCTTCCAAAACTGTGCAATGCTCATGGGCAATCCTATCGTTATTTTACTGCATGCGGGTAACCTACTAATAATACAACTGATAGTTAACATCCCTTTAAACTTTGTCTCAACTGGGTCTCCACTGGAACTGAAATGCATGCAGCTATTAATAGTAAATCATTAGTTGCATGACATATCACTGCATGTGAATTAAATCTGATTTAATTCACTTGGTCTCTCACTAGTGCAGCAAATAGTTACAACTATTTCAACTGATTTAAACTCACTTAATTGAGCTAGCTAATTTTTGATGCATTAAACTAATAAAATAACTGAAACTTGGAGTCTAAAACAAATAGAATCACTCTACATGCCTCACCAACCACCCTGAACTCAAAATTCATGAGAAAATTGAGTTTATCACACTCAGTTAACTAATACAAGTGATTATGAGATAAGATTACATTTTATTCTACAATTTAATTAAGGGGAAATTAAATTAGACACACATTTCTTGTTTAATGTTAAACACTCCCTCTCAACAAGAAAGGGATTATCTGCCACCCTGATCTTGCCTCTATGGTATTCACATTTTCTCCTGGCAAGTGCCTTCGTCAGAATATCTGCGTCCTAATCTTCCATGGGAATGTACTGAAGTAACATAATGTGCCTTTGAACATAATCTCTCATATTGTGGTATCGGATGTCTATATGATTATACCTATCATGGAATATTGGATTAACCAAGATTTTAATGCAAATCTAGTTATCACAATGTATCACCATCGAATCCATCTGAGAACAAAACAAACCAACCAAAATCTTCCTCATCCAAATGGCCTCACATGTAGCCTGATTTTCTGCCATGTACTCTGCCTCGGCTGAACTAAGTGCCACAAATATTTGCTTTCTATTGTACCAAGAAACTATTGTCGATCCTATGTTGAAGATTCCTCCTGATGTGATTTTTCTGTCTGATGGACTTCCTGCCCAATCTGCATCGTTGAAGCCTAGAAGCTTCACTCCCTATGTCCGTCTATACCGTAATCCATACTCTATAGTGCCCCTAAGATATCTCAAGACATGCTTCCCTGCCTTCCAAAATATCTTGGTCAACTTAACCATAGCTTGACTCAGTTGGTTAACTATGTAGAAAATGTCTAGTGTGGTGTTCACCAAGTACATCAGTGAACCCACTAGATGCCTGTAAACCATTAGGGGAATTTTGAGGTCTAAAATGGGCCTCCAAAGAAAAATGTAAAACTAAAACAAACTTTATAAGAACCAATAGGATGCAAGATGATGATGTCAACCATGAGGGATGATTCACCATTTTTGGAGTAAAAAAATAGAAAGATTAAAAAATAATAAAATAATAAAAGTACTTTTTCAAATTGTATTTTCAACTTATCTCCATAAGGGTTTACTCAAATTTCGAGTGGGAATACTCGTTGGATGCAAAATTTAATTTCTCATCCAAGGAGTACCCATGTGTCATACTTTTGATGGACCCTTCTACACGAAAAATGAGAAATACATAAAAAAACGTGATTGCAATCATGTTTTTTATGTATTTCTCATTTTTCGTTTAGAAAAGTCCATCAAAAGTATGCAACATGGATACTTCTTGGATGAGGAATTAAATTTTGCATCCAACGAGTATTCCCGCTCGAAACTTGAGTAAAACCTTAGGGAGATAAGTTCAAAATACGAGTTGAAAAAGTAGTTTTTTATTTTTTTCCTCTAAATTTAATGATGTAATTAAATATTATTTTATTATTTCCACTATTATTTTCTAATTTTCTTAGGAGGCCCATTTTAGACCTCAAAATTCCCCTAATGAAATAGTGTCCACTACCTCACCAGAAGTAGCATCCTCCCTCCAGTTTCCTGGAAGAGGAGTTTCCATGGGTTTACAGCTCTCCATGTGAAACTTACTCAGAATCTCTTTGGCATACTTTCCTTGAGAAACAAATAGCTCACTATCCTGCTGCCATATTTCCAAACCAAGGAAATAGTGAAGGAATCCCATGTCCTTCATCTCAAACTCTCTTGAAAGATCCTCTTTTCAAGAAATTATGAGCTTCTCATCACCTATCAAAATTAGATCATCAACATAAAGTATGATAATAAAGAACTTACCATCAACCACAATCTGGTATAGGTTCGCATCTGATTCACTCTTCGTGAAGCCCAACTCGGTGAAATAGCTATCAATCTTGGTGTACCAAGCACGAGGTGCTTTCTTTAGCCCATACAATGCTATCTTGAGTCTGCACACTTGCGACTCACTGTCAAAGGTATCAAAACCTTATGGCTTATATATGTACACTTATTCCTCAAAAACTCCATTGAGAAACACAATCTTCACATCCATCTGATGCATTTGCCACCCCATCTGCACTAAGAGTGCAAGGATATATCTAATCGATGAGTACCTTGCAACAGGTGCAAAAATATCCTCATAGTCGATCCCCTCAAATTGTGAGAATCCCTAGGCTACAAATCTAGCCTTGTACTTCTCCACACTCCCATATGTTGCTTGCTTCACCTTATAGATCCATTTAGATCCAACCATTAATTTTCTGACTGGTCCTGGGAAAACTTCCCATGCACTGTTCTTGACGATGGAATCATACTCCTCAACCATTGCGTCAACCCAAATTGGTTGTTGCACTGCTTCCTCAAAAGAGGATGGTTTTGTCACAATACACTTGCTCATAAGGGTCATGTATCCAGTAAACTTGTATGGAGACTGTCTCTGTCTGCACAGTGAAGTAGGTGCTCCTAAATGTTCTGCCACATCAAGTCTCAATCTATCATCTTCCTTGGTGTGTCATCTACCATTTCTAGTGGATAGTTTTGCATGAGTGTTTTCTGCCACTCCATGATCCTCTGCATGTGGTTGTTCCACATCTTGAGGTTCATCCTTTGGAACCAAGGGTTCCTCATTTTCATGCAAATCAAGCTCCCTCTCAAAGGTCAATTGCATGGCTTTCTCCTCATCAAAGTTTATATCCCATCTCACAACAGTCATCTTGTTGTTTGGAAAATACACCTGATAGTTGTGGGGAGTATCAGTGTACCCCACAAATATCTGAATCTCAATTGTTGGTTCGATCTTCTTCCTAGAATCTTTGGTCGCATGGAAATAGAAAGATGAGCCAAAAATCTTAAAATATGAAACATCATGTTTCTTACCAGAAAAAACCTCCTATGGTGTACTCATTCCAAGTATCTGATGAGGACTATGATTTTGCACAAATACCACTGTATTGCATGCCTATGCCCACAGAATCAATGGTAGGCCCTGATCATGCAACATCGCTCATGCCTCACCCACAATTTTTCTATTTTTTTTCTTTCTGTGACCCCATTCTTTGCTACAAAATTTATTGAATTCATTGGAGATTTACTCACCACCATTGTCGCTCCTAAGAGCCTTCACATGATTCCCCATGTCCTTCTCCACTAGTGCTTTGAACTAACAAAATTTTGAGAACGTATGATCTTTCTTCTGTATGAAGTAGATCCAACACTTTTTAGAAAAATCATCAACAAAGATCACATAATACCTGTGCTTTGTTGTCGAAGTTATAGAGAATGGTCCATACACGTATGGGTGAACTCTCTCAAGGATTTATGCTACTCAATTATCCTTCTCGTGAAAATTAGCCTTTTCATACTTCCCCATGGTACATCCCTTGCATGTGTCTATCTATTCAGGAGTACCCTTTAGAAGCCCCATAGAAACATGTTTCATGACCTTCAAGGCTTCGTGGTGTAGATGTCCCAATATCCTATGCCATAACTAACTCTCATCCCAGCTCACCAATTTTTCTACCTTACCCATAAATTTTGCGCAACCATCTACATCAATTTTGTAGATATTCTTCACTTGAATCCAAATATTCTTGGCTTGTCTTGTGGCTTTGTGTCGAAGGAAATATTTCCCTTCACCGAAAACCACATCATAACCTCTATCCTCCAACATTGCGACTGAAACTAAATTATTTTTCAAGCCTCATACATGCATTAAATATTTTAATAAGAAGGTTTTACTTGACTCTCTCTGGAAGGTCACTATACCAATCCCGATAGCACTATACCTCCCGTCATCACCCATTTCAATATGCATATGGAGGTCCTTCTCCTCCAAGGTACTGAAAATTTCTTTGTCTCCCATCATGTGGAAAGATGCACCACTATCCAAGTACCACACTGATCCCATCACACTTGATACCATGCATGCGATGAGTGAGAATTCCAACTCAAATTGCGAGGCCAAAGCCTCACCATATGTAGATCTTGAAGCCTTCTTGTTCTTCTTCTTTTGTGGATAGTTAGTGGCATAATTTCCATGCTCGTTATAGTGAAAACACTTCACTCTGGACATGTCCCGCTTCTTGCCTTCTTTGTCGGTCTCAAATTTGGAATAGGATTTCTTTCCTTTCCCCTTCTTCACCTTACCAGCTAAGTCACAATTTTCCTCATCATCTGTCCTAGATGAGGATCCATCCTTGGTATTCCGCCTGAATTCTTCTTGCACCAAATCCGACCAAAGTCGCTCCCAATCTCACAACTTCTCCCTCCCATTGACAAAGTCCTGATAACTATGCCAAATCTTGGGAAGGCCTAGAAGAGCTAGGCTCACCAATTCATCATCCGCGATAGTAATTCTAACACTCCCAAGCTCATATCAACATTGGAAAAACTTGGTTAAATATTTCAGAATAATGTCTCCTTTCTCCATTTTCATTTTCCAGAGCTTGTCCTTTAGTGCCAATTTTATGTGGTCAATGCTACTCTGAAACAGATCTGTCAAAGCCTTCCACATTTCTAATGGATTTTATTTTCCATCGATACTTGAGACAATGTGGTCTCATACTCCCTCGAGTAAGATCCTCCTCACCTTTGCAACCTTCTTTTGCCAAGCATCAAGAAGAGCAGCGTCTGTTGCTGCGGGTTTGGGAATGTTGTTATCAATGAATTCTTTCAACCTGTTGTCCTACCTCCATCCTGTCTTTCCATGCAATATAATTAGAGCTACCCTCAAGTGCATACTCCAATCTCAAGCCATTGAAAGCCATATTGATCTGTTGTCACACCAAAGAATACTTTTACAAATTCGAATGCTATTCAGTCAAAAACTCAATTATTCTCCACTATAGTAATTTCTTGTGCTCTGATACCATGTATAAATTATACAAATAATATTTATATCAATGGATTCAATCCGATTATGCGATATGCTAAATAAAGATACTGAATCCTTCTACAAATCAACTACGGAAAATAAACATGATCGCCAATTACAACAAGTAAATAAATAAGAAAATCAAACCACAACACAAATATTTTCCTGGGGAAATATTGCTGCTCAAAATACCTCTATCTTCTATTGTATATTCATCAAGGAATCATGAAACAATTACAATGCACTCTTCTCACAAGAGTCTCTTTCACTCTCACAACTGTCTCACACTTATCCAGAAAAAATCAACCAACACTTAGCCAATTTTTAGCCTCTTCTCAGCCTACCTTTATTGCACAATTCATGTGGAATGCAATCCCTATTCTTTAGGAAATTCAACCTTCCAAAATTGCGCAATTCTCATGGGAAATCCTATGGTTTTTTTAGTGCATGCAGGCAGCCTACTAGTAATACAACTGATAATTAACATCCCTTTAACCTTTGTCTCAACTGGGTCTCCACTGGAACTAAAATGCATGCAGATATTAATAGTAAATCATCAATTGCATGACAGATCACTGCATATGAATTAAATTTGATTTAATTCACTTGATCTCTCACTAGTGCAACAAACAATTACAACTAGTTTAACTTCTTTTAACTCACTTAATTGAGTTAACTTCTTTCTCATGCATTAAACTAATAGAATAACTGCAAATTGAACTCTAAACCAAATAGAATCACTCTACATGCCTCACCAACCACCCTGAACTCGAAATTCATGAGCTAACTGAGTTTATCACACTTAGTTAACTATTGCAAGTGATTATGAGATAATATTACCGTTGGCCCTCGTTTTTTATCTCTTTTTGTTTATGAAATACATTTTATTTGCCATAATATCAATCTATACACCATAATATCCACCTTATTTTGACCAAAAAAATTTCATATACAAGTATTTAAATTATGTTTTTCAATTATTAGAATTTTTTGTAAAAATTGAAATTTAAGTGCATTTTTGGACAACATAAAAAATTCCCGTAATGGCCTCATGGTTTGCATATTTGCAGGAAAATCGGGCTTGAGCTGGATATATTTATAGAAGGATTGGGAACTAAGATTAAGTGTACACCTATTGGTACATTCAAACCGAGCTTTAATAGGCCTGGTCAAAGGCGGTCAAACATGACCTGTCTTTATGGAGGATCCCTAGAAACTAGGTCAAAATTCTTATTTTGTGGGATTTTCTAGATTTTGATGGATCTAATGGATGAATTAGACTTGATTGGATAAGATAAGGATATTCATGACTGTAGGAGCTATTTTAGATGAATTTATTAGATACTTTATCTATTTAAGCCTCAAACTTTGAAGGCATTGATATGTAGAATTTGTATGACTTAACATTATTATTTCTGAGAATTTGGAGACACAATTGAAGATCTGTTCTATTCTATTTGTTGTTGTTATATGTTGGTTGATTGACTGACGTTTTAAGTAGTGGAAAACACCTTTAGTGTGCAAGGCAAGGGTGGAGAGCCCCCACACCGAGCTAAGTGCACTTCCTAGTTTATTTGTAGTTGCAATTTTTGAATTAGTTTTCTTATGCTTAACTTGTTTATGCTGATTGTTTATGAGTGTTGATGAATCTAATGATATTATTATTTTTCATATGAAAGGACAAACAAATTTTTAAGTTAAACATTATTTCTATTTAATTAAGATCTTAAGTTATAATTCATATTTTCATGCTTTTACATGCTTTTCTGAATCCCTATTTCTAACAATAGTATTACTGATAAATGAATATATGATGAAGGACAACCAGGACCTCTTCAGTGAAGAGCTTCTTCAATTATTGCTTCATGTATCTTAATCTATTTTTCAATTAGTAGTTTTTTATTTCTAACTCATGAGGTAATCTTGTTAGAGAAGGACAAAAAAATCTCTTAAGTTAGGAGATTCTTTCGCTTCTAATTGCACACTTGAATTTAGAAATTGTTTAAGTTAGATTTATATTTTCAATATGAATTTCCTAAGTAATTGATAAACCATCTTCTAAATTGATCATAACTTAAACCCATATACTTTGGGGATGCTTCTAAGTTCCACTAGCCTGGATTTATAATAAATACTTGCATTAGTTTACACAGTAAATTGACCCAACATTTTGGCGCCGTTGCCGGGGAAGCATATTTCAAAGTGGTCAAATAGGAAGATAAAAGGATAAAAAAATATATAAAATCACCAAAAACAAAAAAAACATAGTTTTTCTTTCAAGTAATGTTTTCTATGCCTAGAGATAGATATCAAAAAGGTAGATTTGTGAAACAAAACCCCCCAATAGCTCATTCATCCACAGAACTAACAACACTAGTTGCTAGAAGACCTACTATAGAAGAGTTATAGGAAAAACAAAGATCAGGACATAGATTAACTTTAGTTGAAAGACAAATCTTGTTAGCCTTTGAGGTAAAAAGAAAGCAATCACCTAATCAACCTCCTTCCATATGGAAACATAAAGATAAAAGAAAAATAAGTGTTGAACAACCTGTCCTTGAAGAAATCAAAGTAGTGGAAGAATACAAAATCAACCTCATATTGAAACACCACATATATCTGAACAAGAAATGGCTGAAGAAGGATAAGGATCAACTAGAACAAACATGACTCCTGAACAAAGAATTTAATGTGAAAGACAACAAAGGGAATGGCGAAGACAACAAGAGGAAGAAAGAATAATTGAGGAAGAAATAAAGGCAGAGGAACATAGAAGAGAAGAAGCACTTAGAAGGATAGAGGAAGAAGCAAGAAGAGAAAATCAAAATAGAAGAACACAAGAAAATGCACAAGAAATTAACAATTATTAGGAAACTACTTTTGGCTTTCCAATCTTAGATGCAAGAGCAATATTAGGAGAAGAAGTAAAAATGAGAAACATTCCACCTTCTGTATTGCCTAATTTCTATGGAATGTAAATAGAAGATCCTGATGCATTCATGTTTGAGTTTGATATCTTGTGTAGAACTTATGGATCTACTGATGACACAGACAAGCTTCAACTTTTTCCTGCTACCTTAAAAGAAGCAGCCTTGAAATGGTTTATTGGATTAGGAGAACATACAATAGCTTCTTGGGATGATATGAAGAAATTTTTTCTTAAAAAGTATCAAGATTACTGCAGGGCTAGAGACTCAAAAGAAGACATTTACAGAATGACACGACAAGAAGACGAAAGTTTGGAATAATATTTGGAAATATTTCTTTACAATTTACAGAAATCCAAACCTCATTCTCTTAGTCTCGATACCATCCGTACCATCTTTCTTAAGGGTATCAGAGATGAATATTTAGAAATCCTTAATGTGATGGGAGAAGCAGATATCTCCAATTTACCATTTGAAGGAATTGTTGAACTTTGTCAGAAATACTATAGGGGAAGAGCAAAGAGTGGAAAGAGAGATATTTCATAAAAAGCTTCCAAATATGCAGCAAGTGCAGTAACAAGAGAAGAGATAGGAAGTTTATTAGAAAAATTCAAAACAAATCTCTTGAGTAGTTTGCGAACACAAGTAGATGTCTTGAAATCTAAGAAAAATAAAGAAGAACAAGATGAAATCTTAGCAATTTTCTATCCAAAGTGTAGGCGAAAACATCCACTCAGGGAATTTCCTTTGCAAGGTATACAAGTGTGTGGACTATGTACAAAAAATCATGCAACAGAAAAATGTCCCAAATTAAAATAATTTCAAGGAGAAGAAGTGCAAGGAGTAGATTCTCTCTACTATATGACACCAAGGAGACCTTGGCAACCAAGGATGCCTCAACAATTTCCTCAACAAAAACCCCAAAATTTTCAATATCCTCAAAATACATGGAATACACCAATGCCATGGCAGGCTTGGCCACCACAACAATATCAAAACCAACCTGCACAAGGTTGGAGGGGATATGGTTATGGAAACCAACCACCACAGCATATGTATCCTCAACAGTATCAATATCAACAACCATACCCTCCACAACCATTTCCTCAATATCAACAATTCCAGCAACATCAACTAATGCCATATCCACCTCAAAATCAACCAATGCTAACTCATCCATAGCAATTTCAGCTGCCCACTAACCAACCACCTCCTAAACCAACATAATTACTAGCTCAGCCAGTAGCTAATCCAAGTAACAAGGTGGATAGACCAGCATATCATGTGGAAGAGGCAACATATTATCCTACTTATTCAATTCTTCCCATACAAGATGTCCACCTTGTTAGCCACCTGTAAAATTTGATTATACCAAAAGGTGGCTAAATCTATTTTGAGCCTTCAAGAAACAATTTTCTATGACAAAAAACTATTGGCTCTTGAAGGCTCTTGAAGGCCTCCTGCCTCTGCCAAAATCTGCACTGATATTTACTTCCTAAAATATTCTGAAGTTCTGCTGATTCCAAATGAAAGACTGTTGCAAGACCTTAATTTTTCCCCCTTCTCAAACCTTCATTTGCTCCACTTTTTCTCCATAAAAACTCCCTTGTTTTCATATATCCTTTTATTCCATTTATGAAAATCACTTTCCCATAGTTGAAAACCCATTTTTTAATTATACCGAAACCCTTGAAACCCTTTGAAAACATTGAAAAATCAATAAAAATGCATATTTTCTATGTATTGGAATTAAGCCCCCTTCAGCCAGGTCCTTAACACTTTTTGTCCATGAACCCTGGCGCAAGAATCTGGCATTGAGCCAGTCGAGCGCTTATCCGTCTTTTGTATTTAAATTTTTCCGAAAAATATTAAAAACCTTGAAAATTGATTTAAGCCGTCACATCATTTTATTAATTTTTCCGCCCGTGAAATTTTCCTTCAACCTAATATCATAATCCTGATCTATTAGATTCATTTCGGCAGAGAGCACGTCCATGTGGACCCCTCAATGGTATAAACCACTGCAAAACTGCACGGTATCCATCACACCGCCTTCGGGAAAAAGGTTGTTTTCCCTCGATGGCCAGCCATTCCATACACCTGTTGCCACGCGTCCAGTGTACTATTTGCAAACCGTCGTCCATCCGTTGTCCATCGCGCGTTAACGTTTCAACCTGGATGCCCAGCGATATCGCTGTGGGCCATCCGATCTGGGGCGGGCCATCCAATGGTGATCGCTCACCAAAGATGCCCGACAATTAATGAAGATTCCCGCTACTTAATGTGGTCCCGGCGCGAGGATTAAACCATTTTCCATCGTCGATCTGATCTACAGATCGACGGTTCATTTTTCGTCTCCCTGATTCGATTGCCCGATCAGCGACTCTCTGTTTTTGACTTCCCCATTTTCTCTCTACTGTCGATCTCTGTGTGATCGACGGACCTGATCTAATTTTCTTCCGCCCATTCTATGATCTCCCCGATTAATCCCAACCATTGGATGATGCCATCCAATGGCCCCGCTCC
Source organism: Pinus albicaulis (assembly GCA_034641835.2). Taxonomy (NCBI): domain Eukaryota; kingdom Viridiplantae; phylum Streptophyta; class Pinopsida; order Pinales; family Pinaceae; genus Pinus; species Pinus albicaulis. The sequence goes on from CM076577.1 coordinate 375,990,686, forward strand.
TTCCACACGCCCTTTGATGCAGTCAACCTATAAAAGTGGGATTTATTAATAAGTTTTCGTATTTTTCAGGGTTTTTATCATTTTTCTCAACATTTTCGAAGAAGATTCAGAGGCGGAGGGTGACAACCCTCCCGTCTTTGATTCATCAAAGGAAATCATTCACAGGGTAGAAATTCAAGTTTCCTCAGTGTTTCCTCAGGCATGGATGCTTTATGAACCCTGCGCAGCCCTGCATATCAGCAAGAAAACCATGGATTTAATACTGTCAAAGGGTATTAGTGCCGAAGACCTAAATATATCAGAACAGAGGAATAAAGAAAGTTTTATTGGGATTACGGCTAAGACTATTATCAAAAGCTTAACCCCAGATTTAAGACATAGTTAAAGAAGAAAGCACAAAGGATTATTAGGCAGGAAACCTCCACCGCCACATATGAGGTTAATCAATTTCTCCCAGCTACCACAGAGCCACCTGTTGCCTCAAACCTTTCAAATAGAGGCCGAAGTTATTGAAGAAGATCACATTTCGCCTCAGCACAGCCGGAAAAGTTACTTCTGCAATGAAACTTAATGCAAAAGATATCTGCAGAGTAACCCTAGCGTCACGCAGAGCCTCAAAGGTCAACAAAAGCTCTCACTGAGCTTAATCTTTATGTAAAAACATTTAATACAGAGTATCCCCATGTAAATTTCTTCATTGAGCCCCTCGAAGGCCAGAGACCATTAAATATGTATTAATTGTAATTGAGATATTTTATCAGATCTCACCTCCTCATTCTTCTATATATACTACAGTAGAAGATGAGTGAGGGGTTGGTTGTAGAACTTTGATATACATTTGAGCAAAAAATTCTGATTGTACATAGTGTTCACTGGCTCTTGGAGCTCTGCTGGTGATAGATAGGTTAGGCTGAGATGTGTAAATGGTTGCTAACCTAAAGCACTGGACTTAAAGCTATAACTGGTTTGAAGCATCAATACAAGCTGATTCATGGGATCCTAGTCTATGTTGACGGTGATGTTTCTCTAATTGTAACTTGTTATTTTTGTTTATGTTTTCATCTGTGTTTCATATTCTCTTATAAAGAACAACATGCATAGAGTTAGGACCTACTATATATCAGTAACCTTCTCTAACTGAAAATATTTATCTGAATGTTTTCTTCTAAATTGTGTTATTTAGGAATGATTTAATTCAGTTCAAGAATAGGAATGATGGCGTTCCCTCGTCTTATTGTCTTAGCTGAATGTTATTCTTAGATGTTATTTTTCAAGAAGGCACCATCCCCAAGTGGAGCCACTGTTAGCCACCTCTAAAATTTGATTATACCAAAAGGTGGCTAAATCTATTTTGAACCTTCAAGGAACAATTTTCTATGACAAAAAAATGTTGGCTCTTGAAGACTCTTGAAGGCCTCGTGCCTCTACCAAAATATGCATTGATATTTACTTCCTAAAAGATTCTGAAGTTCTGCTGATTCCAAATGAAAGACTGCTGCAAGACCTTCATTTTTCCCCCTTCTCAAACCTTCATTTGCTCCCCTTTTTCTCCATAAAAACTCCCTTGTTTTCATAAATCCTTTTCTTCCATTTATGAAAATCACTTTCCCATATTTGAAAACCCATTTTTTAACTATACTGAAACCATTGAACCCTTTGAAAACGTTGAAAAATCAATAAAAATGCATATTTTCTATGTATTGGACTTAAGCCCCCTTCGGCCAGGTCCTTAACCCTTTTTGTCCATGCGCCCTGGCGCTAGAACGTGGCATTGAGCCAGTCGGGCGCTTATCCGTTTTAACAAATTTTCCTCCCCGAAAATATTAAAAGCCTTTGAAAATTGATTTAAGCCGCCGAAGTATCATTTTATTAATTTTTCCGCCCATGAAATTTTTGGAGCAACCTACACCGTCGATCTTTGGCTCTTGAAGGCTCTTGAAGGCCTCCTGCCTCTGCCAAAATCTGCACTGATATTTACTTCCTAAAATATTCTGAAGTTCTGCTGATTCCAAATGAAAGACTGTTGCAAGACCTTCATTTTTCCCCCTTCTCAAACCTTCATTTGCTCCCCTTTTTCTCCATAAAAACTCCCTTGTTTTCATATATCCTTTTCTTCCATTTATGAAAATCACTTTCCCATAGTTGAAAACCCATTTTTTAATTATACCGAAACCCTTGAAACCCTTTGAAAACATTGAAAAATCAATAAAAATGCATATTTTCTATGTATTGGAATTAAGCCCCCTTCAGCCAGGTCCTTAACACTTTTTGTCCATGAACCCTGGCGCAAGAATCTGGCATTGAGCCAGTCGAGCGCTTATCTGTTTTAACAAATTTTCCTCCCCGAAAATATTAAAAACCTTTGAAAATTGATTTAAGCCGTCGAAGTATCATTTTATTAATTTTTCCGCCCGTGAAATTTTTGGAGCAACCTACATCGTTGATCTGATCCACAGATCCGACGGTGCGGAGCGCGCCCTCCATGTGGACCCCCCAGCTGTGCGCCGTTTTCCCAAAGCCAACGGTATCCATCGCACCGCCTTCGGGAAAAAGGTTGTTTTCCCTCGATGGCCAGCCATTCCATACACCTGTTGCCACGCGTCCAGTGTACTATTTGCAAACCGCCGTCCATCCGTTGTCCATCGCGCGTTAACGTTTGGACCTGGATGCCCAGCGATATCGCTATGGGCCATCCGATCTGGGGCGGGCCATCCAATGGTGATCGCTCACCAAAGATGCCCGACAATTAATGAAGATTCCCGCTACTTAATGTGGTCCCGGCGCGAGGATTAAACCATTTTCCATCGTCGATCTGATCTACAGATCGACGGTTCATTTTTCGTCTCCCTGATTCGATTGCCCGATCAACGACTCTCTGTTTTTTACTTCCCCATTCGCTCTCGACCGTCGATCTCTACGCGATCGACGACCCTGATCTAATTTTCTTCCGCCCATTCTATGATCTCCCCAATTAATCCCGACCGTTGGATGATGCCATCCAATAGCCCCGCTCCTTCCACACACCCTCCGATGCAATCAACCTATAAAATCAGGGTTTCTTAATAAGTTTTCGTATTTTGCAAGGTTTTTATCAATTTTCTCGCCATTTTCGAAGAAGATTCAGAGGCGGAGGGTGACGGCCCTCCCATCTTCGATTCGTCAAAGGAAATCATTCACAGGGTAGAAATTCAAGTTTCCTCAGTGTTTCCTCAAGCATGGATGCTTTATGAACCCTGCGCAGCCCTGCATACCAGCAAGAAAACCATGGATTTAACACTGTCAAAGGGTATCAGTGCCAAAGACCTAAATGTATCAGAACAGATGATTAGAGACAGCTTCACGGGGATTACGTCTAAGATGCTTATCAAAAGCCTAATCCCAAAATAAAACACAGTTTACAGAAAACCTAAAGTGTTTTATCAAGCTGGAATGCTTCCACTGCCACAATCTGAGCCAAATTGATTTCCTCAGCTACCACAGCGCCACCTGTTCCTCAAAGTACTCAATCAGAAGCCAAATTTATTGATCGAATGAAGATTTTTTCCTCAGCACAGCCAGAAGGTTACTTCTGCAATGAAATTTAATGCAAAATATATCTGCAGAATAACCCTAGCGTCACACAGAGCCTCAAAGGTCAACAAAGCTCCCACCGAGCTTAATTCATAAGTGTAAATCAATTAATACAGTGAGACACCTGTATAGTTTATTCATTGAGCCCCCAAGGGCCAAGAAGACATTAACTCAGCATTAATTGTAATTGAGATCTTTTATCAGATCTCACCTCCTCATCTTTCTATAAATACTTCTGCAGAAGATGAGTGAGGGGTTGGTTGTAGAACTTTGATATACATTTGAGCAAAAAACTTCTGATTGTACATAGTATTCACTGGCTCTTGGAGCTCTGCTGGTGATAGATAGGTTAGGCTGAGATGTGTAGATGGTTGCTAACCTAAAGCACTGGACTTAAAGCTGTAACTGGTTTGGAGCATCAATACAAGCTGATTTATGGGATCCTGGTCTATGTTGATGGTGATGTTTTTCTCATTGTAACTTGTTATTTTATTTATGTTTCCACTATGTTTCATTTTCTCTTATAAAGAACAACATGTATAGGGTTAGGACCTGTTGTATATCAGTACCCTTCTCTGACTGAAAATCTTTATCTGAATGTTTTCTTCCAATCTATGTTATTTAGGAATGATTTAATTCATTTCAAGCATAGGAATGCTGGCATTCCCTCGTCTTATTGTCTTAGTTGAATGTTATTCTTAGATGTTACTTTTCAAGAAGGCACCATCCCCAAGTGGGAGCCACCGTTAGCCACCTCTAAAATTTGATTATACCAAAAGGTGGCTAAATCTATTTTGAACCTTCAAGGAACAATTTTCTATGACAAAAACCGTTGGCTCTTGAAGACCTTGAAGGCTCCTTGCCTCTTTGCCTCTACCAAAATATGCACCGAATGCACCGATATTTACTTCCTAAAAGACTCGGGTTCCTCGTCTATTCCAAATGAAAGATCACACAAGACCTTCATTTTTCCCCAAACCTTCATTTGCTCCCCTTTTTCTCCATAAAAACTCCCTTGTTTTCATAAATCCTTTTCTTCCATTTATGAAAATCACTTTCCCATATTTGAAAACCCATTTTTTAACTATACTGAAACCATTGAACCCTTTGAAAACGTTGAAAAATCAATAAAAATGCATATTTTCTATGTATTGGACTTAAGCCCCCTTCGGCCAGGTCCTTAACCCTTTTTGTCCATGCGCCCTGGCGCCAGAACGTGGCATTGAGCCAGTCGGGCGCTTATCCGTTTTAACAAATTTTCCTCCCCGAAAATATTAAAAGCCTTTGAAAATTGATTTAAGCCGCCGAAGTATCATTTTATTAATTTTTCCGCCCATGAAATTTTTGGAGCAACCTACACCGTCGATCTGATCCATAGATCCGAAGGTGCGGAGCACGCCCTCCATGTGGACCCCCCCAGCCATGCGCCATTTTCCCAAAGCCGGCGGTATCCATCGCACTGCCTTCAGGCAAAAGGTTGTTTTCCCTCGATGGCCAGCGATTCCATACACCTGCTGCCACGCGTCCAGTGTACTATTTGCAAACCGCTGTCCATCCGTCGTCCATCACGTGTTAATGTTCGGACCTGGACACCCAAAGATATCGCTGTGGGCCGTCCGATCTGGGGCGGGCCATCCAACGGTGATCGCTCGCCAAAGATGCCCGAAAATTAATGAAGATGCCCACTACTTAATGTGGTCCCGGCGCGAGGATTAAACCATTTTCCACCGTCGATCTGATCTGCAGATCGACGGTTCATTTTTCATCTCCCTGATTCAATTTCCCGGTCAACAACTCTCTGTTTTTGACTTCCCAATTCGCTCCCAACCGTCGATCTCTGCGCGATCGACGGCCCTGATCTAATTTTCTTCCGCCCATTCTATGATCTCCCCGATTAATCCCGACTGTTGGATGATGCTATCCAACGGCCCCGCTCCTTCCACATGCCCTCCGATGCAGTCAACCTATAAAAGCAGGATTTCTTAATAAGTTTTCGTATTTTGCACGGTTTTTATCATTTTTCTCGCCATTTTCGAAGAAGATTCAGAGGCGGAGGGTGATGACCCTCCCGTCTTCGATTCGTCAAAGGAAATCATTCACAGGGTAGAAATTCAAGTTTCCTCAGTGTTTCCTCAGGCATGGATGCTTTATGAACCCTGCACAGCCCTACATATCAGCAAGAAAACCATGGATTTAACACTGTCAAAGGGTATCAGTGCCAAAGACCTAAATATATCAGAACAGAGGAATAAAGACAATTTTATTGGGATTACGGCTAAGACTGTTATCAAAAGCTTAACCCCCGATTTAAAACACAGTTAAAGAAGAAAGCACAAAGGATTATCAGACAGGAAACCTCCACTGCCACATATGAGGTTAGTCAATTTCTGCCAGCTACCACAGAGCCACCTGTTTCCTCAAACCTTTCAAATAGAGGCCAAAGTTATTGAAGAAGATCACATTTCACCTCAGCACAGCCGGAAAAGTTACTTCTGCAATGAAACTTAATGCAAAAGATATCTGCAGAGTAACCCTAGCATCACGCAGAGCCTCAAAGGTCAAAAAAAGCTCTCACTGAGCTTAATATTTATGTAAAAACATTTAATACAGAGTATCCCCATGCAAATTTCTTCATTGAGCCCCTCGAAGGCCAGAGACCATTAAATTTGTATTAATTGTAATTGATATCTTTTATCAGATCTCACCTCCTCATTCTTCTATAGATACTATAGTAGAAGATGAGTGAGAGGTTGGTTTTAGAACTTTGATATACATTTGAGCAAAAACTTCTAATTGTACATAGTGTTCACTGGCTCTTGGAGCTCTGCTGGTGATATATAGGTTAGTTTGAGATGTGTAGATAGTTGCTGACCTAAAGCACTGGACTTAAAGCTGTAACTGGTTTGAAGCATCAATACAAGCTGATTCATGGGATCCTGGTCTATGTTGACGGTGATGTTTCTCTAATTGTAACTTGTTATTTTTGTTTATGTTTTCATCTGTGTTTCATATTCTCTTATAAATAACAACATGCATAGAGTTAGGACCTATTGTATATCAATAACCTTCTCTAACTGAAAATCTTTATCTGAATGTTTTCTTCTAAATTGTATTATTTAGGAATGATTTAATTCAGTTCAAGCATAGGAATGTTGGCGTTCCCTCGTCTTATTGTCTTAGCTGAATGTTATTCTTAGATGTTATTTTTCAGTATATGTTTTGTGAAGATGAACTGAGGAAGATATGGTGAGCCCTGGTCCCAGAATGATCCCACAGAATATCTGATTGTTTCCCTTTGAATGTGTCAAAAGCTGGCTAGTTTCAAAGTACTTACCATATCTTAGGCCATTCTGTTGTTATCTTTGTATTTGTCTTGAAAGTAACCAAGTAAAGAAGAACTAGGAGAGGATTTGTGGTGAGCCCGGCCCGCTAGTTTCTAATCCAAAAGTTGCCTTCAAGTTTCCCTCTGTTTTAAGATGTTTTCTATTGAAAGTGTATCAAAGGCTGGCTAGTTTCAAAGTACTTACTAGATCCTAGTTTACTTTTATGTCTTTCTTGAGTCCATGTCAAAGGCTGACTAGTTTAAAAGTACTTATCAGATCCTGGGCTGCTCTTGTTTCTACATCTGTTTATTTCTCCTTCTTATTGAATCATTCCATTCCATAAATCAAATATTCAAAGAGATCCTTAGACAAAGATGACTTGCCCCATGGACCACTCTTGCCTCTTTCTATTCGAATTAAACCCTATTATGAATCCATAGCCCAATGGACTAAAACCTGCAATTTTATACCTTTTTGACCGAAGCTTACTCTGATTTCCTGCAACTTCTCACTTTTGAAACTTTTTGCACTCAGAACTTTCCACCTTGAACGGTAATCATGCTCAACCATCCAAAAAACAAACAAACACTTGGCCTTCATAACTAGCCTAATATCATTACCCAAAACTTTAAAGACAAATCCATCTTTGTACATATTGGAGAGATCCCTCTCCGGATTCAGGAGGGCTAGATCCTAGAATCCCAAAGTTGGTTGAAATGATGTTGTTTCTGTAATTGGACTCTGCCAATCTTGCTAATAAATTACGGAAACCTAACATTTCTGGCGACTCCGCTGGGGAAGTCCAAACCTTTTACCTTTGTTGTGTTCTCCCATACTCTTAGACAGAGTCTGGAAAGGGCCAGGTAGCCTTCGGATCTCATCCTCTCTTAGGGGTGACATATCTGGTGAATGCCCTCCCAGTCAATCTCTGGTTTGAGTTCCCTAGAAAAACTTCATAAAACCTTTGTGAGTAAAAAGAAGCCTTTTCAAGCACTACCAAAATCAATGGTAATCATGATAAAACTTTTTTGAATCAATGACAATCTAGGTAAACCCTAGGATTCTCTGAAGACTTTATCTTACCTTGAAAAATCAGCTGGCTTAGCCATAAGAGTAAACTCTCTTTGTCTCATAACCATAGCTAAGTTTTGAAATAAAGTTAAGATATTCTTAAAAACCATACAATTGAAAAATAACTTATAAAAACCAAAAATATTTCAGATTGGTATTCAATAAACATGGTGGTGGACCATAAAACCTTTTACCTCCTTAGGAGCTAAAAAATTCCACTTGGCGACTCCACAATCCTTAGCAGACCTTAAGACTCAACTACGAAGAACCCAAATTATTGTAGCATCATTCAAACTCAGTTAGAGGACTGTAGGATTAATATTTGTGAAAACAGATTAGTTAAACCTCTCAAATATTTTCATACCTGGTTCAAATTTTCCTGTTTGTTTGGGTCTGAAAAACACAACATAGTGGCTCCTAGAAATATTCATACTAGAGCCCATCCTAAACCTGATCCACCTAATTTAGTTGATAACCCAGAAAGTATCCTTAGGAAGTCTCCTAAGATTAAATTATCAACTGTTTTCATATCACCCTTGAGAGCTAAATCAGTTCCTGAAAATATTTCAGCTCTACAACAATCATAAGCCGACTTAGTAAATCCTTTTAGAACTAGGTCATTTGATGATATTATTCAGCTAGATTCTAATTCTTCACTTTCATCCCCATAGGCAAGTAAACCTCCTGGTGGTAAAGAAACGACACCACCTGATCTACACTTCCTGTTGAATTTAGGTGTCTCTCATCCAAGGTTAGCTCAACAATCTACTGCTTTTCCATCCACATCTACTCATCCTTCATCACTTGTTCCAACCACTCCACTTCAGCCCACCTTCCCTTTTGTCAACCCACCTGTGAATCCATTTCCACCTCCTGCCATGGCTGCATGGTATGCTCCCCTAGTCCTTCCTACACTATTAGTCAATCTTCCATAGGACTATCAGTCCAAAATTCCATTATATGATGCTAGCAATGCTACAACTGCATCACAACATGTGGATAAGATGAATGACTACTTTTACAAAAATGAAATTGATGATGATTCTGTCAAGCTTAGATTATTTGCTCAAAGCTTAGGGGGAGAAGTAAGAAAATGGTTTAAAAGCTTAGCCCCCCATAGTATAAACGATCTCCCAGGCTTCCATCAAACTTTCTTAAACAAATGGGAAGTGAAGAAGAATCCTCTCCAAGTCCTTTCTGATTACAAGAACCTCCATAGAAACCCTGGGGAAAGTGTCCAAGCTTATTGCACTAGGTTTAATAGTGTGTATAATGCACTTTCCCCAAATCTAAAACCTCTACAAGGCTCGGCTTTAAACAATTTTCTTGAATGGTTTGACTCTGACATGACCTATTCGCTAAGAGAGAGAGATTTTGCAACTCTTGAAGATATGAAAAGAGGGGCTCTTTCTGTGGAAGTCAAATTAATGGAGAAGAGAGCAAGGATGAAAGCTGAGAAGAGAGTATCTTTTAAAGAGGAATCCACGCCATCTACTTCAAGCTCAAAGATGAAAAGAATGATGGAAGAAATGATGAAAGAGATGAGCATAATCAAGAGAGCACAAGCAAGCCAAAACCAAAGTGCTCCTCAAAACAGAAACCAAAACCAGAATCAGAATGTTAGAAGGAGCCAACCTCCAAACAGACCTAGGGAAGATGATCAGCAGATCACTCCTCCCTTTCATCAAAATTATGTGAGTGAGGTTGAGGAAGCAGATCAAATAACAGAGGAAGATGATATCAACCTGTTCGGGGTAGATGATGATGACCTTGAGGTTCATTATGATAGAAAACAAGGTCTTTATATGCCTTATGATGACAAAAGAGATGATAATGAAAATTGTTGTCAAGACATGGAAAATTCCATCACCGAACCTCGAAGTGAATATGACCTTAGAAGTAAATCTAGTCAACAAACCCCCAACAACAAAACCTCTGACAAATCTTCACAAAACATCACTGCAACCAAGCCTAAAGTGGTCAAACAAAAGTAAAAAACGGTGGCTGTCAATTCTGATAAAGGTAAAGAAAAAAGCACTACAGACAATGAAAAACAGAGTGCAGACATTAGTAGTACTAACACATCAGCTAGTACTCCTGTTAAAACAGTTTTATCAAGTGTAAATAAAACAAATCAGCAAGCTAACATTGCTGATAAAGTGGCAGTTAATAAAGCTGAAACCAGCACTTTAAAGAACCAAATTCCTTTCAACTTGGAGCAGGAAATATCAAAGATCGAAATTTCTGTTCCCCTCATCGAGTTAGCTTCCCAACATGTATATAGGACCCAAATTCTGAAGGATTTAAATTTAGAAGACAACAATGACACATTCAATCTTAACGATGACCAACCAGAGCTTATTTTTGGTCCAAAGATTGAAGGAAAATATCAAGAGGGACCTGTTCCTCCCTTTTATGTAAGTTTTAACGTTCATGACAAGATTTTGCACAACGCTATGCATGACTCAGGGGCTTCTTATAATCTAATGCCTAACGCTGTAATGGAGAGCCTGGGTCTAGAAATCACCAGACCTTATAAAGACCTTTACTCTTTTGATTCTAGCAGGGTAAAATGTTTAGGATCAAGGACCTCTGTGTTAACTTAGCCCAAATTCCAGCCAAATGCTTAGTCATGGATATTGTTGTGGCTGATGTGCCCCCAAAGTATGGAATGTTACTCTCAAGGTCTTGGGGGGCTAAGTTACAAGGGACTATGCAAATGGACATGACCTATGTGACTATCCCTATTTTTAATCAAACTAGAAGACTATACAGGGAATCCCATATGAAATACACAGTCACAAGCCAAGACAGACCACAAAACTCTCCTATCTATTCTGTCGATACAGACCTCAATTATTTCATCATGTTTAATGATGAAACACTTAGTGAACAAGTCACTTTAATAGAATTAATGGCCGATAGAGAAGAGGAGGTAAATACCAATGAACTGTCAAAACAATTTTTTGAACCTTTAAACAATAGCAAACCAGATATGGGTCTTGAACTAGAAGTCATGTGTCCCTCGCTTCTAAACATTGAGAGTCAAGAATGTATCCCTCAAATAAATGAAAATCTGGGGGAATCAAAACAAATTCAACTCAGTGCTGAGATTCCACAACAACCCTTGAGCACGATAATTGAACATGACTCTAACAAAGACAAAACCGAGAAAAGTCCTCTCTGGAGTATGTATTTTGATGGGTCATGCACTAGAACAACGCTGGTGTAGGTGTCTGGATTACTAACACTAAAAACAACCACACATAATGAATTTCATGCAAATTAAATTTTCAGTGTTCCAATAACATTGTAGAATATGAGTCCCTTCTCTTAGGCTTACATATTTTGAAAAAGTTAGGAGCCAGAAGAATCAATGTATATGGGGATTCTGAATTGATCATTAGGCAAGTAAACGGGGAGTATAACGCAAATCATCCCAGACTTAGAGCCTACCGGAATGATGTCATGGACCTTTTAAAAACATTCGAGGAGTCCAAAGTAATTTTTTTCCCAAGGAAAAGAAGCATTGTAGCCCACAATTTAGCCTTTGCAGCTAGGACATGCTTAGCGCCATTTGAAACCAAAGACTGTACAACTGAGATAAAGTTTAGACCAGCAGTGCCTGATAATAAGAAGTATTGGCAAGTGTTTGAAAATGACAAACAAATATAAGACTTCATGCAATTCAGAAATGAATTCGAACTGAACAGTTCGGACTCAGACTATGAAACAGACTGCAGTGAAGAAAACTTTCTTGGTGAAGAAGAACCGTCTCCTAAGCCTATCAATATTAACCTATTGTCTAGAAAAATTACGAACGAAATAGAGGAGTTGGAAACTCTCCATGCTAAAGATGAAAGTTTGCCTAGAGGTCTAGCCCCTTTAGAAGAGTTGTTTGATTTTGACGATGTGGCCAAAAAACCAAAACTGGAACCTGTAGAGACTGAAGTGGAGGAGTGCAATATAGGCAGTGAGGAAAAACCGAAAATGATTAAACTGTCTAAGACTTTACTAGCTCACATTAAACTCAAATACATTGAACTGTTTAAAGATTTTTCTGATGTTTTTGCGTGGAGTTACGAAGATCTTAAATCCTATGACACTGAAATAATACAACACAAAATTCCCCTTAAAGAAAACCAAAAACCATTCAAACAGAAATTGCACAGAATAAACCCTGTTCAGTTACCTTTGGTTGAGAAGGAGATTAAAAAGATGTATGAAGCTAGTATTATTGTCCCTATTAAATATTCTGAATGGGTATCTAATCTTGTGTCTGTTAGGAAGAAAACTGGAGAAATCGGGCTTTGTATAGACTTTAGAGACTTAAACAAAGCTTCATTAAAAGACAACTACCCTTTACCCAAGATGGATCATATTTTACAAAGGGTGGTAGGGTCTAGAAGAATTTCTTTGTTGGATGGCTATTCAGGGTACAATCAGATCTTGGTTTACCCTGCTGATCAATTAAAGACAACCTTTACTACACCATGGGGCACTTTCATGTATGTGAAAATGCCCTTTGGTCTAATGAATGCTGGAGAGACCTTTCAAAGAGCCATGGACATATCATTCTTGGAAGAACTAGGCTTCTTCATCATTATCTATCTTGATGATGTCACTGCGTTTTAAAAAATAGACGAAGAACACTTAGAACATTTGAGAAAATTTTTCGAGAAGTGCAGAAGGTTTGGAATATCTTTAAACCCTAAGAAGACACTATTTGGTCTCCAAGAAGGTAAAATTCTTGGACACATTATTTCAGAAGAGGGTATAAAGATAGATCCAAAGAGGATTGAGGCCATATTTCAAATCTCTCATCCTCGAAACATCAAGGAGTTGCAATCTTTCATTGGGAAGATTAAATTTTTGAGAAGGTTCATACCCAACTTGGCTGAGCTCCTTAGGAATATCACAAATATGCTGAAAAAGGAGCAAGGGGTAAAATGGACCTTGGAAGCAAATCAATCCTTTGAACTGGTGAAACAAACGTTAACCAAAACACCAATTCTGATAAGTCCTGATTTTTCAAGAGATTTTTATATTTTTTCGTTTGCATCAGAACATACCATAGCTGTTGTCCTTTTACAGAAAAACCCACAAGGACAAGAGCAACCTATTGCATTCTTTAGCAAGGCATTGAGGGATGCCCCTTTGAAGTATAACATTATGGAGAAGCAAGCTTTTGCTTTGGTTAAAGCATTGAAAGACTTCAGAGTATACATCCTTCATTCACATATTATTGCCTTTGTCCCAAATTCAGTTGTTAAAGACATTCTAACACAGGACCTAGATGGTAAGAGAGGTAAGTGGATTGCTGTTATTCTTGAATATGATTTAGAGATAAAACCCACTAAGCTCATCAAAGGCCAAGGTCTAGCTAGATTAATGGCTGAATCAAATTGTGAAGTTCTTGATATTCATATGATCAATGCTTTAGATGAACAAGAGGAAATCTCAACACCCATTGTTGAAAACCATTTCATGAATTCCTCTTGGTATGCTGATATTGTTTATGTTTTGCTTAATTTGAATACACCTCCTGGTTTGACAAAAACAAAGGCAAGGTTCCTAAAATTGAAAGCTGTAAACTATTGCATTATAGATAAATGCCTTTATTGGAAAAATGCAAGTGGTCTATTTCTTACATGTTTTCCTGAGTTTGATGCAGAGAAGGTTAAGTACCAGTTCCATGAAGGAGAGTGTGGAGGTCATTTGTACTAGAAGACAACAACCAACAAAATTTTGAGGGCTGGTTTCTATTGGCCTACTCTTTTCCATGATGTACACAAGATGATCATAGCCTGTCATAAGTGTCAAATTTTTGAAGGAAAAATAAAACTGCTACGCCTACCTCTGCATCCAATCACTGTTGAAGCCCCATTTCAACAGTGGGGACTTGACTTTATAGGAGAAATCCATCCACCATCTTCTGCCCAGCACAGATGGATTCTCACTGCCATAGACTATTTCACTAAGTGGATAGAAGCCATTCCTTGTAGGCAGGCCAATGATTTAGTTATCATAAAATTTATGGAGACTAATATTCTCTCCAGATTTGGCTGTCCTACCAAGATCATCACTGATAATGCAGCGGCATTTGGATCAAAGAAGATGGTTGAGTTCTGTCACAGGTATCAGATAACATTGGGGCATTCCATGGCCTATTACCCTCAAGGTAATGGACTTGCGGAATCCTCAAACAAAATTTTAGTGAACATAATCAAGAAATTGTTGGAGGAAAACAAGAAGTCTTGGCACACAAAGCTTATTCATGCACTGTGGGCTGACAGATTGACTTTGAAGAAATCTATTGGTATGTCACCTTTCCAGCTTGTGTATGGTACAGATGCAATTTTTCCAAACAGCCTTGGTGTACCAGTGATAAAGTTAATTCAAGAGTTGCAAACTGAAGATAATGATATGATCAGAAGAATAAATCAGACCATTCATCTTCAGCAAACCAGAGAAGAAGTGTATAGCAAAGCATTGCTAAATCAAGACAGCATTAAAAAGCTTTTTGACAGAAGAACAAAGGCCAGCAATTTCAAGATTGGGGACAAAGTTATAAAGTGGGACTCAAGAAGGGAAGAGAAGGGCAAGCATGGAAAATTTGACAACCTATGGCTTGGCCCTTACTCTATTCATTTAGCTGCTAGTAACAATGCATTTTTCCTACAAGAGTTGAATGGAGTAGAATTGTTTGGGGGTCCTGTCAATGGCAGGATGCTTAAGCATTACTTCTCTTGATCCATGATCTGTTTTGAAGACTTTTATCTTATTTCCATTATAAATATTTCATCCACCATTGCATTCAAATTTGTAAAATCAAAAATACAAAAACAATAAAAAGAAAGAAAAGAGGGCAGATTGTCAAAACAAGAAAGGTATAGCCCCATACCAAAAAAGAGAAACAATTCTGGAAGTGTGCAAGCTCAAATGCCACTCCTGAAAAACACACTTCTAGTTAGTCAAACTGTTTAATCTTGACTAATTAGCTTTAAATTTTCTGCTGATAGGGTAGTGAATTTGATTTTCCAAACTGTTTAATCTTGGCTTATCAGTAGATATTTTAGGATAGAAATGAAAGGTTCAAACATGTTCAAAATATGAACCTAATGTTTCAAAGAGAGATGACTCAAATATGTTTTATCTTTTGAGTCAAAAAGATGTAAAATATGGTTCTAATTAGCTCAAAATTTTGAACCAGAAGAAAGGGAAAGACAGCTCAATAAGAGTCAAAACAGAGCTGTGAAAAGAGGAAGGAAATGTTTCCAAATTTTTCAGATCTTAGGCCTTCCATTTTTTATATAATTTTTATGAAATAAAAGTCTATGTGCAGCTTGTCTTTATGCCATAGATCACAGCAAGTCAAACAACTTAATCTTGACTTGACTGTTTTTAAATTTATGTTTTAGAAATTCAGAGAATGAAAATCTGTTGGACAGTTTAATCCCAAGAGATGGTAGATTAGGTAGAGAATCATCTGAACTCAACTGTTAAATCTGAGTTCAGGGAGAAATAAGGAGTAGAAATAGATTAGATTTCCTTCTTTCAAAAGAATAAAATGTTGTGAAAAGAGTTTTCCAATCTATTGAAGAAAAAATGTTAGATTTGTAGGATTGGGTAGGTAGGAAGTTGTATTGATGAAGATCCATTGCTTTTATGACTGCTAATAAATTTTCAGAGAAAATCATCCCAGCACAGGAAGAGCAACCCAATGGATTATGCAACTGATCAGCCTCCCAGAGAACATTAAAGGATCAAGCACATGGTTAGCCTCCCAGAGAATGCAAGTCTGAAAGTTCTTGATGCCTTCAAGAAGGCACGATCCCCAAGTGGAGCCACTATTAGCCACCTCTAAAATTTGATTATACCAAAAGGTGGCTAAATCTATTTTGAGCCTTCAAGGAACAATTTTCTATGACAAAAAACTGTTGGCTCTTGAAGACTCTTGAAGGCCTCCTGCCTCTGCCAAAATCTGCACTGATATTTACTTCCTAAAAGATTCTGAAGTTCTGTTGATTCCAAATGAAAGACTGTTGCAAGACCTTCATTTTTCCCCCTTCTCAAACCTTCATTTTCTCCCCTTTTTCTCCATAAAAACTCCCTTGTTTTCATAAATCCTTTTCTTCCATTTATGAAAATCACTTTCCCATAGTTGAAAACACATTTTTTAACTATACCGAAACCCTTGAAACCCTTTGAAAATGTTGAAAAATCAATAAAAATGCATATTTTCTATGTATTGGACTTAAGCCCTCTTCGGCCAGGTCCTTAACCCTTTTTGTCCATGCGCCCTGGCGCCAGAACCTGGCGTTGAGCCAGTCGGGCACTTATCCATTTTAACAAATTTTCCTCCCCGAAAATATTAAAAGCCTTTGAAAATTGATTTAAGCCGTCGAAGTATAATTTTATTAATTTTTCCGCCCGTGAAATTTTTGGAGCAACCTACACCGTCGATCTGATCCATAGATCCGACGGTGCGGAGCGCATCCTCCATGTGGACCCCCCCAGCCATGCGCCGTTTTCCCAAAGCCGGCGGTATCCATCCCACCGCCTTTGGGCAAAAGGTTGTTTTCCCCCGATGGCCAGCGATTCCATACACCTGCTGCCACGCGTCCAGTGTACTATTTGCAAACCACCGTCCATCCGTCGTCCATCGCGCGTTAACGTTCGGACCTGGACGCCCAGCGATATCACTGTGGGCCGTCCGATCTAGGGCAGACCATCCAACGGTGATCGCTCGCCAAAGATGCCCGAAAATTAATGAAGATGCCCGCTACTTAATGTGGTCCCGGCACAAGGATTAAACCATTTTCCACCGTTGATCTGATCTGCAGATCGACGGTTCATTTTTCGTCTCCCTGATTCGATTGCCTGGTCAACGGCTCTCTATTTTTGACTTCCCCATTTGCTCCCGACCGTCGATCTCTGCGCGATCAACGGCCCTGATCTAATTTTCTTCTGCCCATTCTATGATCTCCCCAATTAATCCCAACCGTTGGATGATGCCATCCAACGGCCCCACTCCTTCCACACGCCCTCCGATGCAGTCAACCTATAAAAGCAGGATTTCTTAATAATTTTTCGTATTTTGCAGGGTTTTTATCATTTTTCTCACCATTTTCGAAGAAGATTCAGAGGCGGAGGGTGACGACCCTCCCGTCTTCGATTCGTCAAAGGAAATCATTCACAGGGTAGAAATTCAAGTTTCCTCAGTGTTTCCTCAGGCATGGATGCTTTATGAACCCTGCGCAGCCCTGCATATCAGCAAGAAAACCATGGATTTAACACTGTCAAAGGGTATCAGTGCCGAAGACCTAAATATATCATAACAAAGGAATAAAGATAGTTTTATTGGGATTACGACTAAGACTGTTATCAAAAGCTTAACCCCCGATTTAAAACACAGTTAATGAAGAAAGAACAAAGGATTATTAGACAAAAAACCTCCACCGCCACATATGAGGTTAATCAATTTCTCCCAGCTACCACAGAGCCACCTGTTGCCTCAAACCTTTCAAATAGAGGCCAAAGTTATTGAAGAAGATCACATTTCGCCTCAGCACAGCCGGAAAAGTTACTTCTGCAATGAAACTTAATGCAAAATATATCTGCAGAGTAACCCTAGCATCACGCAGAGCCTCAAAGGTCAACAAAAGCTCTCACTAAGCTTAATCTTTATGTAAAAACATTTAATACAGAGTATCCCCATGTAAATTTCTTCATTGAGCCCCTCGAAGGCCAGAGACCATTAAATCTGTATTAATTGTAATTGAGATCTTTTATCAGATCTCACCTCCTCATTCTTCTATATATACTACACTAGAAGATGAGTGAGGGGTTGGTTTTAGAACTTTGATATAGATTTGAGAAAAAACTTCTGATTGTACATAGTGTTCACTGGCTCTTGGAGCTCTGCTGGTGATAGATAGGTTAGGCTGAGATGTGTAGATGGTTGCTGACCTAAAGCACTGGACTTAAAGCTGTAACTGGTTTGAAGCATCAATACAATCTAATTCATGGGATCCTGGTCTATGTTGACAGTGATGTTTCTCTAATTGTAACTTGTTATTTTTGTTTCTGTTTTCATCTGTGTTTCATATTCTCTTATAAAGAAAAACATGCATAGAGTTAGGACCTACTGTATATCAGTAATATTCTCTAACTGAAAATCTTTATCTGAATGTTTTCTTCTAAATTGTGTTATTTAGGAATGATTTAATTCAGTTCAGGCATAGGAATGTTGGCGTTCCCTCGTCTTATTGTCTTAGCTGAATGTTATTCTTAGATGTTATTTTTCAGTATATGTTTTGTGAAGATGAACTGAGGAAGATATGGTGAGCCCTAGTCCCAGAATGATCCCATAGACTATCTGATTGTTTCCCTTTGAATGTGTCAAAAGCTGGCTAGTTTCAAAGTACTTACCAGATCTTAGGCCATTCTGTTGTTATATTTGTATTTGTCTTGAAAGTAACCAAGTAAAGAAGAACTAGGAGAGGATTTGTGGTGAGCCCGGCCCGCTAGTTTCTAATCCAAAAGTTGCCTTCAAGTTTCCCTATGTTTTAAGATGTTTTCTATTGAAAGTGTATCAAAGGCTGGCTAGTTTCAAAGTACTTACCGGATCCTAGTTTACTTTTATGTCTTTCTTGAGTCCATGTCAAAGGCTGACTAGTTTAAAAGTACTTATCAAATCCTGGGCTGCTCTTGTTTCTGCATCTGTTTATTTCTCCTTCTTATTGAATCATTCCATTCCATAAATCAAATATTCAAAGATATCCTTAGACATAGATGACTTTCCCCATGGACCACTCTTGCCTCTTGCTGTTCCAATTAAACCCTATTATGACTCCATAGCCCAATGGACTAAAACCTGCAATTTTCTACCTTTTGAGAAATTTGGAAACTTACTCGATTGCAACTCCTGCTCTTGAGCTTTTTACTCGGAAATTTCACCTTGAACGGTAATCTTGCTAAACATCCAAAAAACAAACAAACCCTTGGCCTTCATAAACAGCCTAATATCATTACCCCAAACTTCAAAGACAAATCCATCTTTGTACATATTGGAGAGATCCCTCTTCGGATTCAGGAGGGCTAGATCCTAGAATCCCAAAGTTGGTTGAAACGATGTTGTTTCTGTAATTGGACTCTGCCAATCTTGTTAATAAATTACGGAAACCTAACACACCTAAGGTCTAGGAAGGTGTTACAGAAAGATTCTCCTCCAATAATTGAAGAACAAATTGAAGAGGGAGAACAAAGTCAACAATATCAACCAGAAAAGAAAATTCAAAAAGTTAAATCTATTATGCCATAGGCTCCACCATATCCAAATAGATTTATAAAACAAAATATCCCACTTTCTCTACCTGAATTTAATATTCTGGATGAATTGAAGAACACATATGCCAAAATTCCTTTGTTTCATGAAATTAAAGATATCCCAATATATGCAAAAACAATAAAGGAATTATGCATTAAGAAATTTGGCAGAAGAAAGAAGGATCCACCTACAATCCAGGTAATTGGAATCATATCTAGTCTCATGTCTACAAACACAACCATTGAAAAATATGTTGATCTAGGAATCCCTATGGTTACCATTTCGATTAACAAATTTTCAGTGCCAAATACTTTAATAGATTTGGGAGCAGCTATCAATGTTATGAATACAGAGACTATGAAACATTTGAATCTGAAAAACATTAGACCTACTACTACAGTTTTAGAACTTGCAGATATATCTAAAGTTGTACCAGAAGGTATATTGGAAGATATCATTGTCTCATTGGATTCATGGGAGTATCCTGTAGACTTCTTGATTTTGCAGCCAAAACCAAATTTAGGAGGGCATCCCTTAATTTTAGGAAGACCATGGTTAGCCACTATAGATGCTTACATTGTATGCATGTCAGGAAGTATGATTATTGCACATGGAGATGAAAGAAAACATGTTACATTATATCCTCGTGCTCAATATCCTTCTTTACTATCATGGCTTGATGGGGAGGAACCACAAGAACTTGAATCTGTTCTCAATATTAATCAAGTTTATAATTTTAGAGAGGAGGAAGAAAATGAGGACTTATTAGATCTTTTCATCTTAGAACCAAATATTTCAGAGTAGCTAAGAGTAACTCAATATGAAGTTGCTAGTTATCTTTTAAGTGAATGTTTTCAGGAAAATTTCACTATACAATCATTGAAAAAGACTTTCGAAAGAAATTTTCCTATTAATTCAAACAAAAAAATCATTGAGATTAGTCTTGAGAGACATTTGAATATTGGTAACAACCCACAATCATCATAAGAGGAAAAGCTAATAACATTTTTACAAAAATATTCAAAAACGTTTGCTTGGGATTACACATACATGCAGGGAATTCATCCAAAAACATGTATCCATCACATTTACACTGATGATCAAATTAAACCTGTAAGGCAACCACAAAGAAGGATGAACCCCATGATGAAGGAATAGTGAAAGAAGAATTACAAAAACTATTACAAGTTGGATTTATCTATCCTATTTCAGATAGTCAATGGGTTTCACCCTTAGTTGTAGTACCTAAGAAAAATGAGAAATGGATAATTTGTGTCGATTATAGAGAACTCAATAAATCTACATTAAAAGATCATTTTTCGTTACCATTTATTGATCAAGTGTTAGATTCATTAGCTGGAAAGAAATTATTTTCATTTCTAGATGGATTTAGCAGATATAATGAGATAAACATAACATTAGCAGATGAATATAAGACAACATTCACATGCCCATGGGGAACATATGCATAAAATGTATTACCCTTTTGTTTATGTAATGCACTTGCTACCTTTCAGAGAACAGTTCTTGCAATCTTTGTTGATTTGATCCATGAGCGTGTAGAAGTTTAAATGGATGATTTCACTGTGTACGGTACAACATATGATGATTGTTTACAAAATATTTAGAAAGTGTTAATAAGATGCATAGAGACAAATCTATCTCTCAGTAATGAGAAATGTTTTATGATGTTAACTGAGGGGATAGTGTTGGGACACCATATTTCTTCTTCACGAATTAAGGTGGACCCAGCAAAAATTCAATTCATTTTGAATTTAACACCACCCACAAAACAAAAAGAAGTTAGAAGTTTCTTGGGTTATGCAAGCTACTATAGGAGATTTATTGAAAATTTCAGTAAAATAGCTTTGAAATTATTCAAGTTACTTGTGAAAGATGTGGAATTACAATGGACAAATAATTGTCAAGATGCATTTGAAAAATTAAAAGAAAAATTGTCAACTGCACCTATTCTTCGAGGACCTAATTGGTATTTGCCATTTTACATTTCAACTGATGCATCTGACACTGCTATTGGAGCAGCACTTGGACAAAAAGAGAATCAGTTTAATGATGCCATATATTTCATAAGAAAAAACTTAAAACTGACAGAATTGAACTACATTGTTACAGAAAAAGAAATGTTAGCTGTAGTACATGCAGTTAATAAATTTCGACATTATATAACAGGTTATCAAGTTTATATCCACACAGATCATTCCGCCATAAAATATATAATGAAAAAATTAATCACAAATGGAATAATAACTAGATGGTTGTTATTAATGAAATAATTTAACATTACTGTACACGATTGACTAGACAAAGATAATCAAGTAGCAGACTTTCTATCAAGGCTACATTCACCTAGTGATCCAAATCCAGTATCAGATAATTTTCCAGATGAACATCTATTTTCTATAAATGTCAAAACTCCATGGTTTGTAGATATAGCTAACTATTTATCATCTGGAATCCTACCATCTCATTACACAAATAAACAGAAAATAAGAATAATTATAGAAAGTGCTAGATATAGTTGGATCAATGGAGATCTATTTTATATTGGTGTTGATCTAGTCATTAGAAAATGTGTTATAGAAGATGAGATTATTGAAATTTTGAAAGCATGTCATGACGAACCATGTGGTGCTCATTTTGCAAATAAGCGGACAACATAAAAAGTGTTGAAACTTGGCTATTACTGGACAACCATCTTCAAAGACTCCAGGGCCTATGTGAAGAGATGTGACAATTGCCAAAGAATTGGTAGAACAACGACATCAAATGAAATTCCATTAAAGCCACAAGTACTGATTGAACCATTTGAACAGTGGGCTTTATATTTCGCGGGACCAATCAACCTTCCATCCAATGGAAATAAGTACATCCCGGTATGTACAGATTATGTAATTAAGTGGGTGGAGGTAAATGAAGTAGCACATGAAACATAAGATATTGTTGTGTCATTTCTATTTGAAGAGATATTTGTAAGGTATGGAGTTCTGAGACAGATAGTAACTGACCAAGGTACACAGTTCACATCAAGACTTGTTTGCTATCTTACGAAGAAATACAATATTAAACACAGAAAATCAACTTCGTATCATCCTCAAGAAAATAGACAAGTCAAATCAACAAACAAAGTCCTAGAAAACATTATGACAAAGACTGTACAAATGAACAGAAAGGATTGATCAGAAAAATTGAGAGATGCACTATGGGCATATAGGATAACATGGAAAAACACAACTGGGTTCAGTCCATATTAGTTAGTGTATGGAAAAAAAGTCCTATTACCCATAGAATTTCAAATACATATATTCAAGCTGGTAGCAGAATTGGGGATGGAATTATCTGAGGCACAACAACAAAGAATTATGGAAGTAAATCAATTGGATGAGATATGACAACAAGCATTAGAACACACATCTCTTGTGCAAGAAAAAAGGATCAAATGGCATGATCGATTCATAAAGAATAAAGTGTTTCGGAAAGGATATTAGGCACTCTTGTTCGACTCCAAGTTCAAATATTTCAAAGCAAAGTTTACGACTCATTGGCTTGGGACATATGAGATTGAAGAAATATTTGACAATGGAGTTGTCAAGATAAAAAAAATTGATGAAGCATCTGTTTCATTTGTCATTAATGGACATAGGCTTAAATTTTACAATAAGCCTATAAATAAAGAGGATTTTCTGAGAAAAATTTTGATGGATTCAGATCTGAAACTAATGGGGCAGCATAGCAATATGCCTCCCATAATTCCAGAAGAAGAAGAATAATAATAATAATAATAAAAGATATTGGTTGTGAAAATCCATGAAACTTGCACAATAAAAACTCAAATTCATATCGGAAAACCAACTTGTTTGGCCAATATGAATTCTCTTTTTGTTTTCATTTTACTTTACTATGATTTTTGCAGATATTCCCTCCAAGACATGTCAGAATTGAGTACAAGTCTTATCATTAGCTTGCGGGAAGGTGTGTAATAACAGTATGAAAATAGTTTCAACAGCTGAATTGAAGACGGAATATGAACTACAATTACAAAGGAACCTGGTACATCATTTAACATATACAAAAGGGACCTGAATTACTATTGAGAAAATTATTCAGAAAGGGACCTGTATCATTACGAAAGAAGAAATTTTCAAACATTATTGCAAATTACGCCATAAGGGACCTGCAAATACAAAATGTCAAAAGGGACCTGAGATACATCAAATGAAGATCATGTTAGAAGGGACCTGAAATGTCAAATTTTAACCTGCAGAAGGAACCTAAACAACATAATTCCAAATCAAATCAGATGCAAAGCAAAAATAAAGTCTCTACATAGCATAAAAGAGCCATTGTGATAACAAACACAATGTTGACCATCATGAACATCAAATGGTTTGAGGGAATATAAGTACAGTAAGTAAAAATTTCTCTTAAAATTTCATTTTTTTATGAAAATATTCTAGAATTGTAAAGCTAATTTAGTACTGGTTATGCATTTTTATCACCTACATTTTTCATCATTTACATTTCATCACCTATGATTCTTAGCCCTATTTTATCCATATCTATACCATTATCCTAATCACTCAATAAACAGTCCATAACTATCCATACCATACCCTACCCTATTTTTCTAAGCAAAAGAATCATAAACAAAAGGCTTAACATTAAACCTTTGTTGGACCTATAATAAACAAACAAGAGGTTAGTCTCATTAAAAATATTTAATTTTAAAATATGGCCATTTCATTGGTCAATTTTAAAAATTAAATAAAAGAGCAAACTTAAAGTCTAAAATCATATGATAGTACAACTATTTGAAACAACAAAACAAAATGCAAAAAGCGTAATCATAAATGGTTATAAGCTAAGGTAATGGAGCAAGAGCACAATCATAATGCAAACTATCGAATGCAAACTAACCTAAAGTATGATGTTATGAAAAACAATGCATGAAAATGATGTATGTATATGGACGAAACTATGATGAGACAATGATACATACAACAATGGAGGAACATAGAAATGATGGCATACAATGATGTGAATACAAGAAATGAAATGGAAATATGATGGCGCATATGCAATAGGGTATGATGTGTTTCAATGGAGGATGTAAGAAGACATAGTGATCAACTCAAAGCATGAAAGAAAAACGTGAAATGGAGTACGTAATAAGTGAAGTAGAGGATGAAATGTACACTATTTAGTCAGCATGATAGTCACTAGTAAGCCATGGATGCACCGGTCAAGCGGTGGTTGATAAACGGTCAAAACAAATTCAAATTCCATATTACAACATTGTGTAAACTTTTGAGAGCACCTCTTCCATTTCTAAGACCTCAAGCAACTGATATACACTGTGTTTTTTACCATCATCATCTTTCGAAGGCTCAGTGAGAGAAGGAATGCATGCAATCAAAACACGCATCCATTTTTGTAGCTCTATGAGAAACAAATAAACAAGAGAGAAGACAAGGGAGAAGTTGTGAGGAGAATAGAAGAAATATAACACAGCAAAGAATGTAGGAAATATAGCAGTGAGAAGAAGTGAGTGATAAGGGGAATTGGCTAAAGTTTCAAGCCAAAAAATTTGATGTCAAGCAACCACGTTGTCAGGAGGCAAAATCCTGTGAAGAATAAGGTAAGAAGGAAACTCAGATTTTGTTATTTAAAACAACGATAATTCACATAAGTAAATCTTGGGTTTGTTAAACAAACTAAGAGTTACAAAAGGGGTTCTTCTACTACGGTCTTTAAAATTTTTCATTTCCTTACGTTTTGTCTTTGACACCACTCATAAATTCTCTGCCATCAGTCAACACTAAATATTCTATTGATTAAATGAGTAAATGATAAGATATTGAGTGAAGATTTTGATAAGATTAGTGTTGATTGAAACACAGAGACTTCAGTTAAACTAGAAGTAAAATCATGAGGATTATAGCAGAAAATCATGAGGATCATTGCAAAGACAAGTAAACTTGAAAACGTCCTCGTGCGCAGTCTTCTATTTCAAAATGAATGTAAATAGAGAATGGAGAGTTTTGGTTTGAGTTGCACAGTGAATTCATTTTAATTGGGTTGTGTAGTAGATTAATTTCATTTTCACACTCAATAGAAGAATTTGAATCAGTTTTTGTGGAGAAAGAGTGGTTTAAAAGGAACAGTCGACATGTTTTTGTCTTTTTGCATAGCAGAGGGAAGAGTTTGGTGAATTTTGAACGAAAACAGTGAACTAATTATGAGATTTTTGATGAAATAATCGAGCTATTCTCTTGCATAAACAGTGATCTTATATTAGGTACATAATTCTTTGCCTTAGGAAAATAATTTTGTATGGAATTGAAGGGTCACAAGACACTGTTGTATAAAAAATTTCATTTTTTTACATAGTGAAACAAGAATTATTTTTACAAAACAGAGGAAGAGGATTGTTACTTTTAAAAGAGACAGAGAATCAAATAGAGAGTAGGATAATATAAACATGAATTTTTTAATGTTTTATTAAACCTCTCTATATCAAATCTTGTGTCTATTTGAAGCAGTAAGCTCACATTATTCCAAAGGAAAACAGAGGATTTATTTCAATTACTTGGAAAGAGCAGCAAATAGAGGTAAGCCTCACTACTGTGATAACATATAATACTTGAATTTTTGTTTACAAAAATGAATTTAATGACAATAGATGGGTAGATCAAATGGTTTCCAGACAATATGACATCAAGAACAGAACCCAAATATTTTCAAATTGAACATTGGAGTAGGGAAACAGTTCAGAAACTTTATCAATCAGGCTTCATAGGTTTCCTTCAAAAATTCAAAGAGAACAATGAGGATATCACAAGGGAGTTTATAAACAATTGCAAACAGGATGAAAATATGGTGGGTATTTTACATATTCCTTTAAATCCAGAATCTATTTCTTAAGCTTTCGAGTTGCCATCATTAGGTGAACTATACCACAAGGGATTTCATTTCAAAGAAAAGGGTTGGACCTTCTTCTTGGATAAGAACAGAAAGGGTTCTTTTTATAGGTCAAAGGGGATTCCCAGGGAGTGGTTCACTGAACCTTGTGCTGAGCTAGTTTTGATAATTCAAAATTTTTTCACCTGTGATAACAGACATAGTGTAGTACACCTATATCACATTATGTTACTACAACATATTAAAGGAGATATCAGGATCACTTTTCTCTACTTATTTTATATAAACTTGATGAAGATGACTGAAAGTGTAAAATCTGAGACCAAACCCAAAGAAGCCCAATTCATCACTAGGGACTCATAAAAATCATTGTGGATTACCAGCTGAAAACTAAGGGAATGGTTTGGGATTATTTCCTGATTCAAAATAAGTTTGTAGACCAAGTCACTGAAAACAAAATTAAACCAATGTAGGAAATAAGAAATATAGTGCATTCACCTCTCTATCCAAAAACTAGATCAACGAAACAACATGAAAAAATTATGGAAGAGAGGGAAAAATCATTCTTGACCATTTCTAGGAGACAGAAAAAGAGGAATTCAGCAGATAGAAGCAACAAAGAAAAAGAGACAGAAGTGCAAGTCATAGAGACATCCCCTTTAACTAAACAAGCCATTGAAATACCTGAAAGGTTGCAACAAGAAGTTTATGAAAATCCTGTAGACAAAGATTCTTATTTTGAAAATAATGAGGTTGAAGCTACTTCAGTTTCTAAAAATACCGAGGAGGAAGAACAAAACCTTAGCAGGATCAGAGAGTTAATTGATAGCCTGGAGGTAAGCAGAAACATGGAAAGGCACTTAAAAGAAGAAAATGAAACCTATAATACAACTAATGAAAATTTGGTTAAATAAAATGATAATACAAGTGAATAAATGGGAAATATAAAAACCAAAAATAATCTTCTTTATACACAAGCATTTAGGTGGCTTCAGAAGAAAAATTCCTGGAAGGTCATATATGAGAAACAAAAGGTCAAGACCTTAATTTACAAGGAAGAACAATGAAAAGATATGGATTCTCTTCTACATGCAGCATAGTATGAAGTTTCAAGATCAGGAATGAGATCAGCATCATAGCTTAGGAGGTCCAAAAGGAAAAAGCAAGCATGAGGACATGCTTGAACATCGCTTGGGGGAGATGTTGGCCCTCGTTTTTTATCTCTTTTTGTTTATGAAATACATATTATTGGCCATACTATACTTATATACACCATCATATCCACCTTATTTTGACAAAAAAAAAATGCATATATAGGTATTTAAATTATGCTTTTCAATTATTATAAGTTTTGGTAAATATTGAAATTTAAGTGCATTTTTGGACAACATCAGAAATTCCCATAATGGCCTCATGGTTTTCATATATGCAGGACACTTGGGCTCAATATGGATATATTTATAGAAGGCTTGGGAACTAATATTAAGTTTACACATGTTAATACAATCAAACCGAGCTTTAATAGGCCCGGTCAAAGGCAGTCAAACAAGACCTGTCTTTATGGAGGATCCCTAAAAACTAGGTCAAAATTCTTATTTTGTGGG
Source organism: Pinus albicaulis (assembly GCA_034641835.2). Classification (NCBI taxonomy): domain Eukaryota; kingdom Viridiplantae; phylum Streptophyta; class Pinopsida; order Pinales; family Pinaceae; genus Pinus; species Pinus albicaulis. Next base: position 376,018,525 of record CM076577.1, read on the forward strand.
ATTTTCTAGATTTTGATGGATATGATTGATGAATTTGACTTGATTGGATAAGATAAAGATAGTCATGACTATAGGAGCTATTTAATATGAATTTTTTAGATACTTTATCTATTTAAGCCTCAAACTTTGAAGGCATTGATATGTAGAATTTGTATGACTTAACATTATTATTCCTGAGACTTTGGAGACATGATTGAAGATATGTTCTATTCTGTTTACTGTTGTTATATGCTAGTTGATTGAATTAAGTTTTAAGTAGTTGAAAACACCTTCAGTGTGCAAGGCAAGGGTGGAGGGCCCCCACACCGAGCTAAGTGCACTTCCTAGTTTATTTGTAGTTGCAATTTCTAAATTAGTTTGCTTATGCTTAACTTGTTTATGCTGATTATTTATAAGTGTTGATGAATCTAATGATCGTTCTTTTTTTTCATATGAAATGAAAAAAAAAAAAATTATGTTAAACATTCTTTCTATCTAATTAAGATCTTAAGTTAGAATTCATCTTTTCATGATTTTACATGCTTTTCTGAATTCCTGTTTCTAACAATAGCATTACTGATAAATGAATATATGATGAAGGAAAACCAGGACCTCTTCAGTGAAGAGCCTCTTCAATTATTGCTTCATTTATCTTAATCTATTGTTCAATTAGTAGTTTTTTATTTCTAATTCATGAGGTAATCTTGTTAGAGAAGGAAACACAAATCTCTTAAGTTAGGAGATTCTTCTACTTCTGATTGCACACTTGAATTTAGAAATTGTTTAAGTTAGATTTATATTTGTAATATGAATTTCCTAAGTCATTGATAAAACATCTTCTTAATTGATCATAGCTGAAACCCATATACTTTGGGGATGCTTCTAAGTTCCACTAGCCCGGATTGATAATAAATACTTGTGTTAGTTTACACAATAAATTGACCCAACAATTACATTTTATTGTCCAAATTAATTAAAGGAAAATTAAATTAGACACACATTTCTTGTTAAATTTTCAACAACACAAGAATTTTGAGTTGAGGGTCAAAGGTGAGGCATGTAGAGTGATACTATTATTTTGGGGGTCCAGTTGGAGTTAATGCACTAGTGTAGTGTGAGTGTAATTAAATAACTCAAATTAATTGAGTTAAAATTAGTTTAACTAGTTATAACTGAGTGATGAGCTAGTGAGAGGTCAAGTGAATTAAATTATATTTAATTCACAAGTAGTGATCTATCAGATAACCGGTAATTTTATATTATTATCTGCATGCGTGTCAATTATAATGAAGCCTCGGTTGAGAAAAAGTTTAAAGGGAAGATAAATATCATTTCTTTATTAGAAAACTTCCCAGATACTGTTATAAAGCCACAAGATGCCCATGATGGATTGCACAGTCAAGGAAGGTTGGAATTCTTATTTAATAGGGATTTATTTGCCTAGAAATTGCATGAGAAAGGCAGGCTGAAGGTGGGCGAGAAATTGGATATGTGTTTGTCCAATTTTTCCTAGATTAGTGTGAGACGATTGGTAGAGTGCATGAGATTCTTGTGAGAAAGAATTCATTGTATTGTTTCACGATTACTTGGCTTTTTATACATTAGAGATATAGGGGTTTTGAGTAGTTTCTTTCCCTGGGAAAATATTGTGTTGTGTGATTAATTTACTTCTTTATTATACATGCATGTGATTGAGCGATCCTATTTTATATTCCGCAAATATTATAGAAGGATTCAGTATCTTTTTTTAGTACATTTCATGATCAGATTGAGTCAATTGTTATAATTTATACAAGGTAGAGAATGTCCCCAGAGTGGTACAATGGATACATGGCTCTTATTAGCAAAGGTGTAGAGATAGAACCATCCTCTTTTAAGGAACCAGTGTAGCAACTAATTTGGGTTGATGCCATGTTTGAGGAGTATGACTCCATTATCAAAAAAAGTGCATGGGAAGTTGTCCCTAAGACCAGAAGGGAAGTTAGTTGTAGGATCCAAGTGGATTTACAAGGTGAAGTAGGAAAAAAATGGGAGCGTGGAGAAACAAAAGGCCAAATTTGTGGTCAGAGGGTTCTCTCAGGTGGAGGGGATAGATTGTGATGAGACTTTTACACCAATCATAAGGTACTCATCAATCGGATCCATCCTTGCACTCTCAACACAGATGGGATGGTGGATACATCAAATGGATGTAAATACAACCTTCCTCAACAGGGTAATTGAGGAAGAGGTGTACATTGAGCAGCAAGACTATTTTGAGACCTTAGATAGGGAGTCACATGTGTCCAGAATCAAGAGAGCATTGTATGGGTTGAAGCAAGCACCTCATTCTTGGTACACCAGGATCGACAACTATTTCACTGAGTTGGGATTCACCAAGAGTGAAAAATATGTGAACCTTTATCATATTGTGGAAAATGGTAAAATTTTATTATTGTACTTTATGTCGATGATCTGATACTGACAGGTGATGAGTAGCTCATCAAGTCTTACAAAGAGTATCCTGCAAGAGAATTTGAGATGAAGGAAATGGGGCTCTTGTACTATTTCCCGGGATTGGAAATATGGCAAAGAGATGGGGAGATATTTGTATCTTAGGGAAAGTATGCCAAGGATATCCTCAAGAATTTCCAGATGGAGGTCAAAAAACCCATGGAGAATCCTTAGCAGGAAACTGGAGGAAGGGGGATGTTAGTTCAGGTGAATTAGTAGATGTTGTAGTCTATAGGCAGCTTGTGGGTTCACTCATGTATTTGGTGAACACACGACCAAAATTATGCTATGCAGTTAACCAACTTAGTCAAGTTATGGTTAATCCTACCAAGATATTTATTAAGGAAGGAAAGCATGTGTTGAGATACCTAAAAGGCACTACAGAGTATGGGATATGGTACATATGGACAAAGGGAGTGAAGCTTCAAGGATTCACCGATGCATATTGGGCAGGGAGTCCATCTGAAATGAAGAGTACATCAGGGGCATCTCCAACATAGGACCAACAACAGTTTTATGGTACTACAAGAAACAGAGATTAGTTGCACTCAGTTCAGAAAAGGCATAGTACATGGTAACTAGTCAGGCGTCATGTGAGACCATCTGGATGAGGAAGATAATTTTTGGTTTTTTTGGTCAACAGATGGATCTTGCGGTGATATATTTTGATAACTAGAGTTGTATCAAACTCTCGGTTAATCCAATTTTTCATGAAAGTTCCAAGCATGTTGATATTCAGTATCACCATCTCTAAGGTTGTGTGCAGAAGTGGATTATTTCATTAGAGTAAATTCCCACAAAGGAGTAGGATGCAGAAATATTGATGAAGGCACTCTCAATAAAAAAATTCTAGTTCCATAGAGATAGGATCGGTGTAGTAGATAATTCCTTTCTTGTTGAAAGAGAGTGTTGAAATGGCACCAAGTGGGAGTGTTGTTGCATTACATTCCCATGGAGGATCAGGATGCAGATATCTTGAAAAAGGCGCTAGTAAAGAGAAATTCGACTACCATAAAGGAAGGATTGGGGTAGCTGATAATCCCTTTCTTGTTGAGAGGAAGTGTTGAAAATCAACAAGAAAATGTTTGTCTAATTTATTTTTCCTTTAAATAAATTAGACAATAAATTTTAATCTTATCTCATAACAACTTGTATTAGTTAACTAAGTCAGAAATATTGAGTTAGCTCAATAATTTCGAGTTGAGGGCCAAAGGTGTGGCATGTTGAGTGATTCTATTATTTTGGGAGTCCACTTGAAGTTAATGCACTAGTGTAGTGTGAGTGTAATAAATTAACTCAAATTAATTGAGTTAAAATCAGTTTAACTAGTTCTAAATGAGTGATGAGCTAGTGAGAGGTCAAGTGAATTAAATTAGATTTAATTCACAGCTAGTGATCTATCAGATAACTGATGATTTTCTATTATTATTTGCATGCATGCCAATTCTGATGAAGACCCAGTTGAGACAAAAGTTAAAGGGAAGATAACTATCAGTTGTATTATTAGTGAACTCCCTAAGTGTAGTTATAAAGCCACTAGATGGCCATGATGAATTGCACAGTCAAGGAAGGTTGGATTACCTATTTAATAGTGATTTACTTGCCTAGGAATTGTGTGAGCAAGGCAGGATGAAGGTGGGCAGAAAAATTGGATATGTGTTTGTCCAGTTTTTCCTAGATCAGTGTGAGACGCTTGGTAGAGTACATCAGATTCTTTTGAGCTAGAATGCATTGTATTGTTTCATGATTCCTTGGTTGATTATACAATAGAGATAGAGGGGTTTTGAGCAATTCCTTTCCCCAGGAAAATCTTGTGTTGTGCAATTGATTTACTTCTTTCTCTTACTTCCATGTGATTGAGAGATCGTGTTTTATATTCCGAAAATATTGTAGAAGGATTTAGTATCTTGTTTTAGTACATTTCATGTTGGATTTAATCCATTGGTATAATTTATAAAATGCAGAGAAGATCCCCAAATCGGTACACTTGATACATGGCTCTTATGAGTGAAAGTGTAGAGATAGAACCATCCTCTTTTGAAGAACCAATGTAGCGACTAATTTGGGTTGATGCCATGTTTCATGAGTATGAATCCATTATCAGAAAAATTTCATGGGAATTTGTCCCAAGAACAGAGGGGAAGTTAGTTGTAGGATTCAGGTGGATCTACAAGGTGAAGCAGGCAACAGACGAGAGTGGAGAAAAATGAGGCCAAATTTTTGGTCAGAGGGTTCTCTCAGGTGGAGCGGATAGATTATGATGGGACATTTGCACCAGTCATAAGGTACTCATAAATTAGATCCATCATTTCACTCTTAGCATAGATGAGATGGTGGATGTTGTAGAGGTAAATCCCCTCTGCAGACAGAGGCGATCCCTACTAGGCCAGATTGGGTCTAGCAACAATCGTGTCACGCTAAGGTGCAAGTTCTTAATTACAATAGACCAAATTACGAGAAAGGCCTACCTTAAGTCCAATGCTGTTGTCGTTTGCGGAGAGGATAGTGGTTCCATTCCTTGCTCTGGCAGATCACAATTCTCCCGCTTGGCATGATCAAACACCTGCACATACAAGAAGAAACCACGAACACACAAGCGTAAACCTAATATATGAAATTATGTATCAGCCAGAGAAGATACAGCCCATAATCACAAATTATGAACATACGAGTGGAACCATAACCAAACTCACTTATCATTAATCAAAACAAAGAAAGATACAACCTGTGCTCTAACGCTAGATCTTCCTTCGGCAGGTTGACAGCGGAGTACGTCTCGGTAAAGCTCGTCGGGAATGGGAAAAGCCTCTCTCTTCGGTTGTCTTGAAAATAATCTCCTTCCTACTGATTTGCCTCTATGAGGACTATCAAGGCTCTTTCAGCATTCTCTAGGCTATTTAGGGCTCTTGAAGGCTAGCTTGCAAAAGGAAAATGGCAAGCTTATAGAGATGGTGGAATGGGAGTTGGGATCCCTATAATCATGGGATTGGCCCTATCCTCAAGGAAGCTTCCATGAGAGGTGGAAAACCACTTCCTCTACATGGAGATACGGAGCCAAACCTCCCAACTCAATTTAGAGACCAGTTCAGGAGTTGGTTGGAGTCAATCTTCCGCTATTTTTTTTTTAAACACTCCTTAATAAGCCTGGTGCGGGTACAACACTAGGACAGTGTGCCAGATGGCACGCCCTCTTTGGAGGATTTCCCCCATTGGCGCGAGGGATGAACTGGCTAGTCGCGCCAAGGCCAAAAAGGCTATTTTTAGGGTTTTTCACAAGGAATTGTCTTCAGGGGAATAATTGTCCTTGTCCAGGGGGATGCCATGAAAGTGGTTTCAGGTATGTCACTGCTCACAGGTCACGGAATAAGCCCTCTAATGTGCGGAATGGGGGATTTCAGGGACGGTGACAAATTGCTGTGTAACAGATGCCCCCTAAAGCATGATGCCCGAGAGAGAGAGAGGGGTGAAATGCTTTACGAGAACTTGTCCAATTGAAAACACCGTTGTCGGAAAACCTGCATAGACAAGTAAAACTGATATCTCAAATACATGATATATGTAGTATGGGCGCAACCATCCATAATAGAGCGTACAATAATGAAGATCTAAGGCATTGATGCAGCCATCTAGTAAGGATCGATAAATAGACTCAGGCATGGTCGCAGCCATCCAATCAATGAGTCATGTAACCAATCATAATAATCCACAAAATCGCAGCCTGGATTCTAACGAAAAAAATCCAGGGTCTTGCGCTCCATCTCGACCCGAACAAAGTACAAGTTCAAGCATGTGAATAAGTGAGATGAATTTGAACACGCAAGAACATTATTTGATTACCAACCAATGATGAAAGCTGTTAACAGACGCGAGAGGAACCACCAATAATGACAATGGCCCTCAAGGTACTGTAGGTACAATCCATGGAATGTGAATAGTGAGCTAGTGTCGAACACCTGTAGAATCATCCGATCGAAAATCAATGATGAAAACCTTGCATCGAATGTGAAGAACCTGCCATTGAGGCATGCAGGCTCCAAGGTACCAGAAAGGAGTCTCTAGATCAGCTTCCTAGATAATGAGTTGAAGTCGACAGGAAGTGACCTCGATCGAAGGTGGGCCATAGTGTTTCTCACATCATCGACGTGAGACAGAGGAATATAATGTTGTGAATCAGGATCAAATGAGAATCAGAGGAAGGTTGAAACTCGTAGAGGTAAACTTCTCTTGAACATATCGGTGGCACGATAGTGGATTTGGCAGTATTTGACATCAAAAGATCAGAGGCCACGATGATGAGGCAAAGAGTAGATGAGAGGTCAAAATAGATTACCCAAACCCACGGAGGCAAATAGATAATGAGATGAGATTTCCCCAACCCAACACGAATGCAGACAAGTGCCATGTTCAAGAGCGACATACTACCAACACAATGACGATACTGGTTCCATTTTTCCCCCGCCATTTCTGGCTTTTACACAAGCTTGAACAAGATACCATATGCTTGTCATATAAGTCCGTCCTTCGGACGAATCCATCCTAGTACATTTAACAAGCCCTAGGAAGGAGGAACTTGAATATTGTCATTGCGACTAAATCTGATGTTATCAGGGTTTAACGAGTTTGACAAAGGGAGAACTCGATGTCTTTTCATGTTTAGAGAGTTTGAAAAGACAGCAGAAAAGTAAACTCCGATGGTCCCTTTTCGTAAATAGTTCCTCAAATCCGAAAAGGTAGAAAACTATGTCTAAGGAAACCTCCTAGTTGCGATAGGCTAGGGTATTCCTTTTTTGTAAATAATCTATCCCAGCCCGAAAAATGGGTAAACGTATACTAGGTAGATGTCGTTTCGCAACCACTTTAATGAGATCAAAACGACAAGCGACTCGGAAATCTTTTCATGTTTAGAGAGTCAGAAAAGAGCTAAAAGATGACTCCTCCTGGAGGAACGAGTGGTATAAAGGGTAGAAATTGGTTCTGGTGATGGTGGAACTGCTTAAAACATGATAAAATTCAAGAGGCTGGATAACAAGACCACTCATCACAGCGGTTCCTTAGTAACGAGTAAAACAACCGAGTGAAGGCATATGATCGGCCAAGCAGATAGTGACGATGGAGTGAGAAAACCAAGGTTCATCTAGTAAAACAGGCTGATAAAATGGCAATCACAAGAGGTAAAATGGGAATGGTTTCATTTTTACACAAGCTTGAAATCAGGAAACTCTGCTTGAATTTGGTTTCATTTTTGCACAAGCTTGAAAAAAAGATAAACTATGCTTGAAACCAGTTTCATTTTTACACAAGCTTGAAATAAAAACAAACTATGCTTGAAAAAGGTAAGCATGCCCCCAGCATGGTGACTCAATTCGAGGTACATGCCCCCCAAGCTTCAGTCCATATGAAAGACAGATGGAGTGAAGGTTCAAGTTATGAGATCAAGAGAAAGACTCGACTGGGATTTTACGATATCTTATCAAAGACTCGAATTGAACGGAAACATGTTTCATTGTTTTAACGAGGTTGACACATTAAAATAACTATCCTCAAATGACCGTGTTTTATTTTTTAAGGAGCTTGACACAAGCAGACAAACAATGCTCTGAGGACCTTGTTTCATTTTTTAAGGAGCTTGACACAAGAAAACGAACTTTGCTCCAACGGTCTTGTTTCATTTTTTTAAGGAGCTTGACACAAGAAAATGAACTGTGCTCCGAGGACCTTGATCATGATGAATAAGAAGTCATGGCTTCTAAGAGTTCCACTCCTGATGGAAGGAAAAAATCCTGGAAGTCAGGACCCAATGCCCCCAGCACCTAATGCACAACGGCACTATCACTGAGTACAGGCACAGGGTAGGTAGTCACATAGTTGACCTGCGGTGGGGCAGATACAATAAGTGGATAAAAACCAAGAAGGGATGATGGCAGGCCAGCTGCCACATCAGGACCAAAGAGCGAAAGCTAATCAATGGTCACAATGTGTCCTTCATGTGGAAAACAAACCACACAAAAAAGGGAGGAGACAAGCGCTCCCATGGCATAGGTGTAATCGTGCCCCAAAATAAGATTGAAATCCAAGGGGCCTGGAACGACCATCATGTCCATATGGACGATTTTACCTCCCAACATGATAGGTAACCTTGGAAGGATCCCTAACGGTTGATTAGTTCTTCTATTGAATGCCAACAGATTCTGCGTAACACGCGCAAGCGGCGGTGAACCAAAAGCTTGCCAAGTAGTTGAGGATAAAACACTAATAGATGCACCTTCATCTATAACAGTGCTAGGTACGACCAAACCAAAGGTTTGTACTGTTATCTCAAAAGACACATAAGATGGAAGGAGGTAACCTGGAAGTCGACTCCAGTCAAAGGAAGCAAGCAAACTACTCGGAGGGGCTACCACCGAACTGAGATGGTCTTCCCCTGGTGTTATAGAAGAAGAAGGAGCATCCTCCACAACCTTCATCTCAAAGGTGGGAGGGGTATCCTCTCGGACCTCCATCATGGGAGGCAGAGGAGCAGCTTCTTGAGATATAGGGATAGGAGAATCTTTCTTCAAGTCTGAGGAATCTGAATAAACAAGAAGAAAATGAGGGGTGTGAGGTCCACTCTCAACGAAAAAGACCTAGTGCATCACAGATGGGGCCAGTTCAACCGATCCCATGACCAATGGTTGGTCGAGAATGGATTCCTGAATTTGAATTTCCAGGGGAGCAAGATTGACCAAGAATGACTCTTGACCAATCGGGGCATCAGCTGGTGGAAGATTGAAAGAAATCTGTTTGTAACCAGCCGGAAGGCATGGTGTAGAAACAGTCGGGTTGTCCAACACTCGCTTGGCTTCATCCATATACGGACAAAGGTGAATGGCATGGTGCCCTTCACATAACTTATAGGGATTGGTGAGCTTACCTTGCTTCTTAGGAGCTTCACCAGCACCAGTTGAAGACGTTCCCCCAACTTGACTCCTGGAAGCCAAAGGCAACAGCGGACGATCGTTGGACCATACTTCGAGCACCTTGGGAATGCCAGGGCAGTATCGAAGAAGATGGTGTCCTGTGCACAATATGAAAGGGAACTTGAATTTCCATGGAGGGTTGGGAGGTTTATCAATGGAAGGCTTCTTAGGTGCAATAGCCGCAGAGCTAGCCTCTCCTTTATCTAACTTCTTCTTCTTTGTCTTCTTCTTATTCTTCTTAGCCACCTGGTTACTCAAATCCAAACTTTCACCAGGTGAAGTAGAAGAGGAGGACGCAGAAACAGGTGAAGAAGGGGAGAGGTCCACCTTGGAATCAACATGATTTTGTTCAGGTGGAGGAACTGATTGACCAGTAGCCGGGACATTTGGGACCACAGAGGTTGAAAAAAACCAAACAGGCAACCCAACAGTTAACCCAGGAAGGGACAACATTGCCATATAAGGAGCACCAACATTTCAAAAAGGAGGAAAAGGACCAGGATTCCCATCGGAGGGGATTCCTTAGTTAGTGAACTCCGGGAAAGTTGCCATTAGAAACAACTTTAGAACAACACCCTAAGGAAACTAACTTTAACCAGGAATATTTCGTGGGCAGTTAATTTTTAAAACATTGAAACAAAACTCTACCGTTTCATATTTTAAGAGTCAAGAAATAGGCAAAAGGTGACTATATCGCTTTTAGATTGGAAACAAGAATGAAAGGACAAGCGCTTGATGATATTTTCAAATTTAATGAGTCAGAAAAGATCAAAATGACTACTATGGTAATCTATGCAAAGGGTGTACCAGATATCCGTGAACTGCAATATACACCTTGGTTTCAAAATGAAAGAGAAATCAACCAAGCACTTGACGTACGTGCAGGAAATCTCCCTAAATGCTGTGTCCGGTGTATCACGGGCATAAGGCGGCAGACTGGGCTTCCTACGAATAAAGGATATCAACCTAGTGGGTTCTCCCTTTATATACGCAACGGTATGGGAAGCACAAGTCCGTACTAGTGCTGTCTAAAGCCAAGAGGCGAACGACAACTACTAGGTTTAACGACTCTGGAACACGTCTCTAACCTAGACCTCTAAATGTTTCGTTAATGTTTCAATGTTTCCTTAGTGTAAATTGAATAAATTTTAATGTTAATCTTCAATTGTGTTTCAATTTTCAGGCCCTAGCGAGTTTTATGTCTCAAAATCTCCTAAATGCCCACTACATGCCACAGTATATCATTTCATTCGATGAAAGCTAATTACGAGAGAGTTAAGAGATTTTCATACAATAACAAAATGACCAGAAAAAAATCACTAATGTCTCTAATGCAAGCTAATGAAAACTAAAAGCTTTTCTTTCAGAGTTATAAATCACTAATAACACAGAAAATATTCGATTTGCATTAACTAATCAAGAGCAAAAGAGATTTTTTTTTTGTGTACTTTTAGTGTTTGAGAGAAAAGTGCACTAAACCAAATGAAAAATAATGAAATGAAAAATTTGAGAAGCGATGGAAAAGAAGCAAATAAAAGCAAGTTTCACTCAATGCAAGCACCCAATCAGACCTCAAATTGACTGAAAAAATCCCTCAAAACCAAGAGGAATCTCAAAGACTCAAATGAACCGTGTAATCTAGGCCCAAAACGAGGGAAGGAGGAATTCAAATGAGGAAGAAGCCAATCACTCAAAAAATGCAACAAAACTAATAGACAACCACCAAATGAACACGGAGAGGCAATCACAAAGTTGACTGAACATATAGAAACCAAATACTCCCGCAGGAGGCTCAACACACTGTAGCACCTAGATGCCCTAGGGCTAGAATGTAAAATCAATGGTAGAAGGCACACAACCAGAGGATGAAGGTCACACTCAGTCAAACAAGGGTCTAGAACACTCAGGCAGTTGTAAAAATGAAACCAAAATCACAGATCAAGCTCAGAAAGCTCAAGACAGAGCAAACCCTAGCACCTTATAGGGTTGGCGCGACTGTCAAGCTGCATCTAGCGCCAGAATAGGATTGGCACGGGTAATACATTGGAAAATCGCGCTAATTGGCACGACTATCAGGCTAATAAGCGCGCCAGTCGAGTTTACTAAGTAAAAATAGAAAAGAGCAATCCAAGAATTATACTAGTGATGGTGGGGCTGAACAAAAGCCAAACACTCAGAAAAGATCAAACCAAAAGAGCTGGTCAAGCAAGCAAAGAAAAGAATCGACTGAAAAGACAAGACAATACTCCAAATCAACGTCTCCCCAGTGGAGTCGCCAATTTTTTGTAGAGGTAAATCCCCTCTGCGGACAGAGGCGATCCCTACTAGCCCAGATCGGGTCCAGCAAAAATCTTGTCAGGCTAAGGCGCAAGTTCCTAATTACAATAGACCAAATTTTGTGAAAGGCCTACCTTAAGTCCAACGTTGTTGTCGTTTGCGGAGAGGATAGCGCTTCTGTTCCTTGCTCTGGCAGATCAAAATTCTCCCGCTTGGCGCGATCGAACACCTACACATACAAGAAGAAACAACGAACACACAAGTGTAAACCTAATATATGCAATTATGTATCATTCAGAGAAGATACAACCCATAATCACAAAGTATGAACATACGAGTGGAACCATAACCAAAGTCACTTATCATTAATCAAAACAAAGAAAGATACAACCTGCGCTCTGACGCTGGATCTTCCTTCGGAGGGTCGATAGCGGAGTACGTCTCGGTAAAGCTCGTTGGGAATGGGACAAGCCTCTCTCTTCGGTTGTCTTGACAATAATCTCCTTCCTACTGATTTGGCTCTAAGAGGACTATCAAGGCTCTTTCAACATTCTCTAGGCTATTGAGGGCTCTTGAATGCTAGCTTGCAAAAGGAAAATGGCAAGCTTATATAGATGGTGGAAGGGGATTTGGGATCCCTATAATCATGGGATTGGCCCTATCCTCAAGGAAGCTTCCATGAGAGGTGGAAAACCAATTCCTCTACATGGAGATCCGGAGCCAAACCTCCCAACTCAATTTAGAGACCAGTTCAGGAGTTGGTTGGAGTTAATCTTCTGCCAATTTTTTTTTTTAACTCCTTAATAAGCCTGGCGTGGGTACAAAACTGGGACAGTGCGCCAGATGGCGCACCCTCTTTGGATGATTTCCCCCATTGGCGCGAGGGCTGAACTGGCTAGTCACGCCAAGGCCAAAAAGGCTATTTTTAGGGTTTTTCACAAGGAATTGTCTTCAGGGTAATAATTTTCCTTGTCCAGGGGGATGCCATGAAAGTGGTTTCAGGTCATGTCACTGCTCACAGGTCACGGAATAAGCCCTCCAATGTGCAGAACGGGGGATTGCAGGGACGGTGAAATTTTTTTGTGTAACAGTGGACACATCAAATGGATGTAAGGGAAACCTTCCTCAATGGGGTAATTAAGGAAGAGGTGTACATTGAGCAGTCAGAAGGTTTTGAGACCCTAGATAGGGAGTCACATGTGTGCAGACTCAAGAAATCACTATATGGGTTGAAGCAAGCACCTCATGCTTGGTACACCAGGATCAACAAATATTTCACTGAGTTGGGATTCACCAAGAGTGAAGATGTGAATCTTTATCATATTGTGCTAGAAGGTAAACCTTTTATTATTGTACTTTATGTTGATGATGTGATACTGACAAGTGATGAGTAGCTCATCAAGTCTTGCAAAGAGTATATTGCAAGAGAATTTGAGATGAAGGACATGGGGCTCTTGCACTATTTACTGGGACTGAAAATATGGAAAAGATATGGGGAGATATTTCTATCTCAAGGAAAGTATGTCAACGAGATCCCAAGGGGGCTTCTGATTTATTTTTCCCTTAATTAAATTAGAAGTAAATTATAATTCCATCACATGACAGATTTTAAGTGTTAATAGAGTCATGAATACTTAGTTAGCTCTGTCAATTGAATTTAGAGGTCAAAATAGAGGCATTTAGAGTGTATCCTATTTTTTAGGAGCCTTGGTTGATTTATTTGTGAGTTGTAATTAGTTAACTCAAGTATTTGAGTTAAAATCATTTAACTAGTTCTAACTAAGAGATGAGCTGGTGACAGGTCCAGTGGATTAAATATTATTTAATTCACATGTAGTGATCAATTAGTTAACTGATAATTCGCTATAAATAGTTGTTTCATGCCAGTTCTAAGGAAGGGCCGATTAAGATTGGGGTTAAAGGGAAGATAACTATCAATTGTATAATTAGAAAAATGTATAGTTCATGCATGGGGTCATCATGAAGCCTTGGATGTATTGAAAAATAATTAATAGGTAATTTCCTAATTAATAGGGGCTCAATTAGCCCAGTAATGCATAAGCAAAGTTGGTCAGGCAAAGGCCCAAGCAAGTGATTAAATATTGGACCAAACTTGCTTAGATTAGAGCATGATCAAAATGAGATAGTCAGCAGAGTGAAGACGTTTCACAGGAAGGGAAATAACATTGTGTTGTTTCATGTCCTTGACTTTATGTAATATACATATAGCAGGGTTTTTAACTGAGACTTTCCCTAGATACATATTGTGTTGTGTGATTGACTGGTTCTTTATCTTACTTGTTTATGTGATTGTGCGATCGAAATTAGTTTCCACAATTTGTAGAATTGATTTAGTATTTTGTTCTAGAACATTACAAGGTAAGTTGAATCTATTTAGATATTTTTACAAATCTAAGGATGGAATTTTTGAGTGGTTGGTCATGCCTTTCGGGTTAAAAAATGATCTAAATAAGGTATGTTAGTATTGTTGTGCTAATTTCTCTTTCACATTATGAAACCAATGTTTTATATGTGCTTAAGGGTTAAATTTCTCTTGCAAGTTATTAAGTCTCATGAGTGTTTTTCATGCTAATTTTATGAACAATTTAACATAAAAGAAAGACTGAATACTAGTAATTAAAAGTACAGTACATCACCATACAACACATCAACACAGGGATTTGATGAAGGAGTTCACCCCTCTTGGACTACATCTCCTTGGTCTAGCTTCCATGGTTTGGGACTCTATATTATGCTCAAATTTACAAAATTTTGGGTTTACAATGCTTTTCTACTCCTGAAACATGCACCATTGAGTTCAAAATTCCCCAAAATGGTGCCTTAGCCTCTTTCTTCCCCCCATTTGGTCGAAAAATGACTAATTTGTGACCTTTTCATATTGTTCCACATTTTTCTCCCTAAATTTAGCTAACTGCCACTAATTTAGACTAGCTAGCGCCAAAAATGGCATCTCTGCAGATTTTGTGGGACTGCCAAGTTAATCCATATTAACTTAATTAAACAACATTAGCATTAATTAAGACGAGATTAAGGTTAAACCTATGCTTTGTGGAAAACCTAGTTTAAGGCTTAATAAACAAGTATTAGTGTTAATTAAGTGCACGTTTAGTCTAAGCGCTTGGTGCTCCACCGTGGTCTGCAGGTTGTGGTCATATGCATCGGGGTCTGGCCCCCACTTCCCCCAATGGCATAAACGTATAAATTTAAATATATGGGAATAACGTTATGGTTAAGACTCAAGTGATAGCGGATATGGTGGCGCGTGTTGTTGGTGGGGCAAAGGTATTGTGTTCGACCCCCGCCGGCCCTTCCGATCCTTTGCAAAAAAATGTATTACAATATGACGAGGGCATGTGGCGGCCCCAAGCTGAGCCATATGTCCCCTCCCCATTGGCCCTTCCAAACCCTTTTAAATCCTGCCAACACACCAAAACATCGAACCAATCAACAACTACCACTTGGTAGTCTCCCATTCGACGGAGGAAGCATTTGATCAAAAATTGACCTGCCTAGTCAGCATGCCATGTCATCAGTACAGATTGTTGACTAGGCTCCCTATCATAATTTTTTTTACCTATTTAGTAATGTGAACAAAACTCATTTCTGAAGCCATACTATGTAGTCGTTTAGGTTTCACGTCATTCTGAGAACTTTGATTTTTAAGCATAATTCTAAGCACCTGATCATTCCTCCCCACTATAAAATTTTTGACCCGAAAATTTATTTCATTATTTATCATGTGGGTGAGGGTACAGTTCCCTTGCCCTTCCAGTCTCAATCCACTAGAATTTTACTAATTTCAACAATTTGAGCTTTTAAAAAAAAATAATCTTTTTCGTTGATTCTAGAGACCCTATCTTGTTGTTGTAAACATCGACATGCTGCAATTTTCTAGAATTTGTATAAAAAAAGTTGTCTTTGAAGAAAAAAACTTTTTTCCACCTCAATCATCAATTAAAGGAAACTTGAAAACTGCCTCACCTCGAACATTGTCGACATGACAATTTTTAGCTTATATCGCCTTGTGCTTGGCTCGACTCTTGATAAAATGTGATCACCGTCACTATGAAACATCCCATTTCAAATAAAATACTTTGTGAAACCCACAAGCATAAATTTTTAACTCAATTCCCTTTGTTTCAAATTGTGCACTTTCTCTTTGACCTTTTCACTCTCCTACATCAACATCTTGTTTCCATCACTGCTCAACAATGATGCATGTTGCTACAATTTTTTCTCATCTTGTTTACCTCTTTTCAAAGGCAACATGTTAGATCCATGAAACATCTTATTACAAAAATTAGCAGCTCCAATTAAATCATCTTGTTCATTTGATGCATCTTTTTGAAAGGTCTCATTCAAAACATCACTATGCTTGAACATTAACAAAGCCAAATTTTGACTTGCATTCACTATGCTCTTGATTTCTCCAGCATGTATAAGAGAAAAAATCCTCTTCTTATTATGCACTCTAATTATGTACTCAATTGAACCCTTGAAAAAGTGGTACTTATTCTCGTGGCGATGAAATACCACCCTCCTATCATAAAGATAAGGAATTACCAAAACAATACCTAAAATGTCAAGTGGAACTACATGTTAGGATATTCTGACACATAGGAAATAGTTAAGAATAACTTAGTCTAGTGTAGAGTTAGGTAAAGTGTGTTTCTTTACTATCTACATTTGTAACTTATAATCCAATAGTCACGATTTGTAGTGATCAGACGGTTATCTCTCTCCTCGGTATTAACGACACTTGATCCATGACTTAACACCTGATTGGTCCATGATCTCTATTTAAAGAGCATGGAGGTTCATTCGTTCGATAACCGTTTATGAGAGAAACATATGTAACTTTTCTTTTTATATTAATAAATTGCCTGAAGTGGCCGTGTTGGCTCAGGCCGTGAAATGTTTCCCTGTTCGAGGGTTTTAACCACGTGATTATACTGGTGTACTAATTTGTGATTTTTTTGTGAGTGGTGACCTTTGGTTCTTGATCTAAGGAACTTACCCTGTAAATTCCTACATGGTATCAGAGCTATTTTGAGGGCCACATTCAGTGTTGATAAAAATGCGAAGCCAGTTTGACTACATGCCACTACCGTTTTCTAGATCGAATATTTCTAAAAAATTTCAAGCTTGGAGAACCTCTCTGTTGTGTCTGAAGCATCTGTTACAGTGAGGAACGCCTTTCGTTTCACGTGAAAAGGTTTCCATTTGCCCAAGTTATGTTAGTTTAGATCTAGAGGTATAAAGTATCTGTTTTGCAATTTATTTGTTAAAAGTTCTGGTTATTTCTTATTTCGGTTCCATTTTATTTATTTATTTATTTATTTTATTTATTTTAATTTTATTTTTAATTTTTTTTTTTAATTTTTTTTTAGGTTTTATCTATTTTCTAGATCTATACCCTCTTCTCTATGTATGCTCTTTGCTCTGTGATGCGTGCGATCTCAACAAATCAAAAATAGGAAAAGGGATTTGTTTGCTACGTATGCTCTTTCCCTGCGTCTTTGTGTGATCTCTGGAAATCAGAAATAGTGAAAAAATAGATAGTTGCTGGTAAGGCTAACCGAAAATCTAACAATCTGTTGTAAGGCTTGCATTGCGTTTTTTTTCTCAGATTTTTGTGTTTTTTTGTGCAGGAAAATGCATGCACACCGAAGAGTAAAAAAAAAAAAAAAACCCTTCCTCCTTTCAAACAATAACATAATCCTTTTACTATCTCACTTGGTGAGGAGTTAGTTTATGAGAATAGAGGTCTTGGGTTCAAATCTCTTTCTCAAGCTTCTTTTTGTAAAAAAAAATTGTTAAAGGGGTAGGATTTTTTTTTTTTAAGTTGAACTTCATCACCAAATTTCAAACTGTTCTCATCACTATTCTACATCTTCAACTCGTTTTTTCAAAACGGCATAACTTCTTCATCTGGAAGCCATTTTTTGAGCCGTTTTTTTTAATAAGCTTAATTTTTCGAGATATTTCCATTGGAGTATTAGTTTCAGCTTTTCTTAGCTTCAATTTTTTTTTTAAATGGAAAGTGCATGCCAGATTATTCTAACAACACCAATTATTTCCAATGGCTACCTCACATGGTAGATATACTTAGAAGTAAAGGGCTTTATAGAATAGCCACAGGGCTAGAAACTAAACCTTCTGATGATGATAAAGTCACTAAATGAAAAGATAAATAAGCTCAAGCATGAGGGTTGATAGGAATGTCCATTGCTCAAGATCTTCGATTTCATATCCTTGACATTGACACCCCTCATGAAGCCCTAGACAAGCTAAATATTATCTTTGGAATTCAAAATAAAATGAGGGCTCACCAGCTTGAAAATGAGTTTCTTACTTTGGACCCCAATAATTTCTCCTCTATTGAGGATTTTTTATCCAAATTCAAGACCCTTAGATTTCTTTTAGAAGGTTGTAAGGTCAAAAAGGAAGATGGTAGCCTCATCTATTGCATTCTTACTAAGCTTGGCCCTACATAATCTGTATTTGTTTCCTCCATCCATTCCACTAGAGAAGCCATCATTTCTTCAGAAACCACCTACAAGAACCCATCTTTTGATGCCTTTTTCGATTCCTTAATAAGAGAACAAGAAAAGATCTTACACCTTGGTCTTATCACTTCTAGAAATGCTTCTAAGAAAGCCTTAGCAGCCCAATAGCAATCATATCAAAAGAATCCCAAGAATCAGTATCCTAAAAAGTATGGTCTGAAACCAAACAAGGGTCCTAAGCAATTTCAGCCGCAAATTGAAAAATCAACTCACAAAAATGATAAGGCAAATAAAAATAAAGGGAAGAAGACCGATAGAAATTGAAACTTTTGTAATCGCAATGGCCATATAGAGTCCAAATGTTTTAAGAAGATGGAAGCCTTAGAAGCAGCAATGAAGAAGCACAACATCAATTTGCAGCACTCTTCACCTTAATCTTCAAGAATGGCACTTTATGCTTGTGGTTTTCAAGCATCAAGATCTGGTTATGCATTAAATGTATCTTCCTCTTCTCATTCTCATGAGTGGATCATTGATTCTGGAGCTTCTTATCACATGGCCAAAAATAAAGCCATGTTTTCTTCTTTAAATGATTGTAACACCAAACATATTTATGTTAGTGCTGATAGATCTCTTAGTGCTGTAGGATATGGAACCATTCATCTAGATAATGGTCATTTTAATGATGTACTCTGTGTTCCTACCTTGTAATGCAACCTTCTATCTGTTTATCAGATAACTCATTCAGGTGAAGGGAAAATAGTAGAATTATCACCTCATGATGTTGTAATCAAGGACCTCAAAGATCCTAAACATATTTTAGCTACTGGCATTGCTGATGACTCCACAATGTTGTATAAGTTTGACAACTTTGGGTCATCATGTCTTCCCTCCGTTTTTGTTGCTCATAATGAAGAAGTGAGAAAACTTTGGCATGAGTGATTTGGTCACTTAAACTATCGCTCTCTTCAAACACTATGTAAGGAAAATATGGTGACGGGCCTTCCTATGGTATCTTGCCGAGATGGTGTTTGCTCCGGATGTGTACTCAGAAAACATCATCGGGATAGTTTTGACAAACGTTCCTCTTAGCATGCTTCAGTGTAGAAATTTGAATAACTGATATATTATTCACTGATATTCTCCTGATCACACACTATTTTAGCTTCATGCACAATACAAAATCTCTTCTACCATTTATCATTACATGCGGAAATAAAATCAATTGCATGTGCACATTAAAACCATAAACAATCACACATATGAACACAATATTTCATGGGAAAGCTTAAAGCTGAAAACCCCAACTATCTGTATATTATATGTCATAGAGATCATGTAACAATCATTTTACAAAGCTCCTCACAAGCTCTCAGCACAACCTCAAATTGCTACACACTAATCAATCTAGATCTAGCAAAACACATGCTCCAATCTCTGCCACCTGATAGCCAGCCTCCATTGTGTAATTAATGTTGTAGAATGGCTCATAAATAACTTCGAACCACATGGATTGTACTGCGCAATCCTCATTGGCTTCTCCAATCACTGGTTGTTGCAAACATGCAACTGTATAGTCACAACTGATAGTTACACTGCTCTTTCACCTATCTCTTCACTGGTCTCCACTGAAACTGTCCATGCACTGAAGTTAATTGATGTATTCTTTAGTTGATTAATGAGTTTATAATTAGTGAATTAATTAATAATTAATTCACACCACTCTTCACTAGTGTATTAATCAGTTAGAATAAATACAACTAGCTCAACTGTGTTTAGATTAGTTAAACTGAACACAACTCCATTAACTTCCTTAATCAACTCCACCAAACTCTGTCACATGAGTTCTAACTAAATTATCCATGCAATAGCTCCACTTAACCCTCAGGAATAACATAATTCCTTCTGCCAGCTCCTTTGCCACATCTGTTCACTTAAATGAAGTGCTCTAAGAGAATAATATAATGTTTATAGTCCAAATATTATTAAGAGATAATAATATTCGACATATCTATTTTTAGACTGGAAATCTAAAAATAGATTCTACCAAATATTTCTAAAAATAGAATTCCATCTATTTTTCCCGACTTTACCAACCATCCACGAATAGCATCCTGCAACTCATAGAACATGATCCATATGTCTAAAAATAGATCATATGGATCATCTAAAAATAGACTTTGCGCCAAAAATAGCCTGCGGGCCCACATAGTGAAGGCGACTTCTTTCCACTAAGCTCATCATCTTGTTGCAATATCAACACTCCCTCTCAACAAGATAAGGATTATTTTCCACCCCTATCCTACCTCTGTGGTATTCAAATTTGCTCCTGGTGAGTGCCTTCGTCAAGATATCAACATCCTGATCCTCCGTGGGAATATATGAAAGTAACATGATCTTCTGCTACACACAATCTCTGATATGATGATACCAATCCATGAAGCCATGCCGCCTCAACTCATCCTCCTATATGTACCATGATCCATATCCCGATGTGCCTCTGAGATATCTCAATACATGCTTGCCTGCCTTCCAGAAGAGCTTGGTAGGCTTAGCCATAGCTTGTGAAAGTTGGTTAAAAACATAGCAGATGTCGGGTCGTGTATTGAATAGATACATAAGCGAACCCACCAACTATTGATAAACAGTGGCATCCACTACCTCTGCCGAAGTAGCATCCTCCTTCCTCCATCCACCAGGAAGAGGACTATCAACAGGCTTGAAGCCATGCATGTTGAACTTCTCTAGTATCTCCCGGGCATACTTTCCTTGAGAAACAAACAGTCCATCACTGCGCTGCCAAATTTCCAATCCCAGGAAATAATGAAGGAGGCCCAAGTCATTCATCTCAAACTCTTTTGCAAGATCATCCTTGCATGAGAGTATCAACAACTCATCACCTGTCAAAATAAAATCATCTACATAAAGTAAAATGATCAGCAACTTACCCTCCACCACAATCTGGTATAGGTTCAGATCCGCCTCACTCTTGGAGAATCCAAGTCCAGTGAAATAACTGTCTATCCTTGTGTACCAAGCACGAGGTGCTTGTTTCAACCCATACAACGCTCTCTTGAGCCTGCACACATGCGACTCGCTGCTAAAGATCTTGAAACCTTCGGGCTTCTTTATGTACACCTCCTCCTTAATCACCCCGTTGAGGAACGCAGTCTTCACATCCATCTGATGAATGTGTCACCCCATATGTGCTGAGAGAGCAAGAATCGTCTGTATGGAAGAATACCTTGCGACAGGTGCAAAGGTTTCCTCATAATCAATCCCCTCAATCTATGAGAAGCCTCGAGCAACAAATCTTTCCTTGTACTTCTCCACACTCCCGTCAGCTACTTGCTTCACTTTGTAGATCCATCTCGAACCCACCACTGATTTCCCTTCTAGCCTTGGGACAATCTCCCATGCATTGTTTCTAACAATCGAATCATACTCTTCCACCATGGCATCTACCCATGCGGGATCCTCCACAGCTTCCTCGAAAGAGGATGGCTCTGTCATGATACACTTACTCATAAGAGCCATGTATCCAGTATATCGATCAGGTGATTGTCTCTGTCTGCGCTGTGATGTAGGTTCTCCTACAACCTTCTCTACATCTTGAGCCAGTCACTCAGCTTCTGTAGAGCGCTTCTGCCCTCTGATGGTTGGCGCTGCATGAGTGGTCTCTTCCAGTCCATGAACCTCATCTTGTGGCTGATCCACATCCTGAGACTCATCCTTAGGAACTAATAGCTCCTCATCTGCATGCAAGTGTGGTTCCCTCTCAAGCGAACACTTCATGGCTTTCTCCTCATGAAATTTGATATCCCATCGCACAACAGTCTTGCAACTGTCTGGAAAATACACACGATATTTGTGGGGCGTATCAGTGTACCCAAAAAATATCCCAACCTCTATAGTCAGCTCCAGCTTCTTCCTGGCATCCTTCGTCACATGAATGTAAACAGGTGAACCAAAAATCCTCAAATGGGAAATATCAGGCCTCTTACCAGAAAATGCCTCCTCGGGTGTACTCATGCCAAGTATCCTGTGAGGACAACAGTTCTGCACATATACTACAGTATTGCATGCCTCAGCCCACAAGTGTATGGGAAGGACCTGATCATGCAACATCGCCCATGCAACACCCATGATCGTTATATTCTTCTACTCAGCAACCCCATTCTGCTGTGGGTTATGAGGTGCTATGAGCTCTCTTCGAATTCCTTTTGCGCTGCAAAAGTCCTTGAATTCGCCAGAGATGAATTCACCACCATTTTCACTCCTAAGAGCCTTCACCTGCTTCCCCGATTCTTTCTCAACCAGTGCCTTGAACTCACAGAACTTTGAGTATGTCTCGCTCTTCTTCTGCATGAAGAAGATCCAACACTTACGAGAAAAATCATCAACAAATATCACATAGTACCTATGCTTTGCTGTTGAAGCTACTGAGAAAGGTCCACACACGTCTATGTGAATTCTCTCAAGGATCGTCGTGGTGCAACTATCCTTCTCATGAAAGGTGGCTTTCACAAATTTTCCCAAGGTACGTCCCTTGCACTGATCTGACTTTGCAAGAGTACCCTTAGGAAGCCCAGTAGAAATCTGCTACAGTATCTTCAAAGCTCCATGGTGAAGGTGGCCCAATCTCTGGTGCCACAGCTTGCCATCATCCCAGCTCACCACTCCTTCTACCTTGCCTGCCATTGCTGCGCAGCCATCTACCTACAATTGATAAAGGTTCTTAACTCGAACCCCTATCCCCTGGGTCTCACCAGTTGCCTTACTGCGCAGGAAATCCTTTCCCTCGCTAAAGACAACATCATATCCCTTGTCTTCTAACATCGCCACAGAGATAATATTCTTCTTCAATCCTGGAACATGCATCACTTCCTTCAATACAAAGGGTTTACTAGACTCCCTCTCAAAGGAAATGGTACAGATACTGGTCGCACTGTATCTACCATCATCGCCCATCTCGATGTGCACTCCAAGATCTTTCTCATCCAGATCAGTAAATAAATCTCGATCTCCTGTCATGTGAAAAGATGCACCACTGTCAAGAAACCACATTGAACCCATCAAAATTGAGACCAAGCATGCAATCAGTGAAAAATCCAGCTCAAACTGCGAGGCTAAGGCCTCTCCAGCTCCAGATCTAGTAGCCTACTTATTTTTCTTCTTCTGTGGACAACTAGTGGCGTAATGTCCATGTTGGTGACAGTGAAAGCACTTCACCTTGGACATGTCCTGCTTCTTGCCTTTCGCACCAGATTGAGAAGCTTTCTTGCTCTTCCCCTTCTTTTCTTTGGCAGCCAAAGTGCAATTTTCTTCATCTGAGTTCTTTGATGAAGATCTGTCCCTGGTACTTCGCCTTATCTCCTCTTGCACAAGATCCAACCAAAGTCGCTCCCATCCTGGAAATTTCTCCCGACCATTGACAGAGTCCTGATAGGAATGCCAACTCTTCAGAAGCCCAAGGAGAGCCAAGCTCACCAAGTCCTCGTCATCAACAGTAACCCCCACACTTCCCAGCTCATCCCTGCATTGGATGAACTTTGTGAGGTACTTGGGCATACTGTCGCCTTTCTCCATTTTTATGTTTCTGAGTTTATCCTTGAGCGCCAACTTCCTCTGGTCGCTCTTGCTTTGGAATAAATCTGTCAAAGCTTTCCACATCAAGAATGGAGAAGCCTTACCATGAAGGTTGGACACTATGTGATCCTTCACACCTTCCAACAGAATCCTTCGACACTTCCCTATCTTCTTTTGCCATGCGTCGAGTACGGCAGCATCACTAGAAGTAGGTTTTGGAATTTCTGCATCTATGAACTCCTTCAACCCATTGTCATCTAGCACTGCCTCCATCCTGTCCTTCCATGAAATATAATTAGAGCTGCCCTCAAGGGCATACTCCAATCGCAATCTGTTGAAATACATCTCAACTTTGACACCAAGAAAACACTACTGCAAATTCGAATTCCACGAGCACAAAACTCAACCACTTCAATGTTTTGCAATTGCTCCAATGATCAATATCAGCTCTGATACCATGTAGAAATTTGAATAACTGATATATTATTCACCGAGATTCTCCTGATCACACACTATTTTAACTTCATGCACAATACAGAATCTCTTCTACCATTGATCATTACATGTGGAAATAAAATCAATTGCATGCGCACATTAAAACCATAAACAATCACACATATGAACACAGTATTTCATGGGAAAGCTTAAAGCTGAAAACCCCAACTATTTGTATATTATATGTCATAGAGATCATGTAACAATCATTGTACAAATCTCCTCACAAGCTCTCAGCACAACCTCCAATTGCTACACACTAATCAAGCTAGATCTAGCAAAACACATGCTCCAATCTCTGCCACCTGATAGCCAGCCTCTATTGCGTAATCAATGCTATAGAATGGCTCATAAATAACTTCAAACCACCTGGATTGTACTGCGCAATCCTCATTGGCTTCTCCAATCACTGGTTATTGCAAATATGCAACAGTATAGTCACAACTGATAGTTAACCTACTCTTTCAACTATCTCTGCACTAGTCTCCACTGAAACTCTCCATGCACTGAAGTTAACTGATGTATTCTTTAGTTGATTAATGAGTTTATAATTAGTGAATTAATTAATAATTAATTCACACCACTCTCACTAATTGTATCAATCAGTTAAACTAGATACAAATAGCTCAACTATGTTTAGATTAGTTAAACTAAACACAACTCCATTAACTTCCTCAATCAACTCCACCAAACTCTCTCACATGAGTTCTAACTGAAGTATACATGCAATAGCTCCACTTAACCCTTAGGAATAGCGTAATTCCTTCTGCCAGCTTCTGTGCCACATCTGTGCACTTAACTGAAGTGCTCCAAGAGAATAAGATAATGTTTATAGTCCAAATATTATTAAGAGCTAATAATATTCGACATATCTATTTTTAAACTGGCAATCTAAAAATAGATTCCGCCTAGTATGTCTAAAAATAGAATTCCATCTATTTTTTCCAACTTGACCAACCATCCACAAATAGCATCCTGCAACTCATAGAACATGATCCATATGTCTAAAAATAGACATAGTCTAAAAATAGACTTTGCGCCAAAAATAGCCTGTGGGCCCACTTAGTGAAGGCGACTTCTTTCCACTAAGCTCGTCATCCTATTGAAATCTCAACATTCAGCCCCTTTCCAGCTTGTGCACAGTGATTTATGTGGTCCACTTTCTGTTGTTTCTTTTTCTGGTTGCAAGTACTTCTTAACTTTCATTGATGATTTTTTCAGACGCACTTGGGTATACTTCTTAAAAATAAACAGTGAAGTTTTTAACATGTTCTTGGCCTTTAAGGCCTTTGTTGAGAAACAATCTGGACATACAACTCTTAGGCTAAGATCAGACGATGGAGGAGAATATGTTAACAAAAAATTTATCAACTTTTGCACTGAGCATGGCATTCAATTGCAACATATTGTTCCATATACGCCACAACAAAATGGTGTAGCTGAAAGGAAGAATCACACCCTAAAAGAAATGGCTAATTGTATGTTTCAATCTAAAGAACTTGGTCTCAATTTTTGGGCAAAAGAAATTAACTGCGCAAGCTACATGGTAAATCACACTCCTACTAAGGTTTTAAAGAATATAACTCCAGAAGAAGCTTGGAGCTCAATCAAACCAGATGTAAGTCACTTTCGTGTTTTTGGAAGTGATGCTTGGGCCCATATTCCAGATGCGAAACATAAAGCCTTAGAACCTAAGAGTGAAAAATGCATTTTTGTTGGATATTTTGAAGATTTCAAAGGATATAGAATTCTTCAACCAAAATCCAAAAATATAATCATTAGAAGAGATTTAAAATTTGATGAAAATATATTGGCCTGTGAGCCTAGTTCGGTGGGTGTGCCACCTTTGGCCTGCAAGCCTGATTCGGTATATGTGCCACCTCTCTCTCTCTCTTATATTTTTGATACCATTCCTTCTAGTTCAGATGATGACAGTGAGGATGAAAATCCTCCTCCACCTCTTGAAATTGTTCCTTTTACTCCACCGCTTCCAAGATGGGTCCTCTCTACTCGGATGCAGCAGGCTCTCTTACAGGTGACCCTGCTGATTAACGGCGTACACGTTCTCAGTTCGAAAGAGGCTCTTCCTTATTGGCTCAACTTCCAGAAAATCATGATCCAGAAACCTTTGAAGATGCCTCCGGTCATCCAGCTTGGGATGAAGTAATGAATGAAGAATATCATTCCTTATGAGCGAATGATACTTTGGATCTTGTTCCTCTTCCAAAAGGAAGAAAAATTGTTAGATGCAGATGGGTTTACAGAACAAAGCTTGAACGAGATGGAAAAGTGGATAGACGTAAAGCTCGTCTTGTCGCTAAAGGATTTTTACAAGTTGAAGGCATTGACTATACTGAAACCTTCTCCCCTATTGCCAATATTAATTCTATCTTCCTTGTTCTTTCCCTTGCTACCTCCTTTAAATGGGAAGTCCATCAGATGGATGTTAAATCTGCCTTCTTACATGGATATTTACATGAAGAAATCTACATGGAACAACCCCCTGGATTTATCCAAAATGACTCTAGCCTTATTTGTCACCTTAGGAAGTCTCTCTATGGTCTCAAATAAGCTCCTCGAGCTTGGTATGCCAAAATGGATAGATTTCTATTAGATAATGGCTTTTATAGGTGTCATTCTGACAACACTGTCTACACCAAGAAATCGGGTAAGTCCTTCACCATCCTTGTTCTTTATGTTGATGATATTATCCTTACTGGTAGTGATCCAAACCATATAAACCATGTGAAGTCTAGTCTCAAAACGAATTTTGAAATGATAGACTTAGGAAACTTGCATTATTTCCTTGGTCTCCAAGTCTTGCAATCCAAGGAAGGCATTACCCTCTCTTAGTCCAAGTATGCATGTGATCTTCTATACCACTTTCACATGGAAGACTGTAAGCCAACCCCTTCTCCCTTTCATTATGGAGTCAAGCTTTCAGTCACTTGCACTTCCCCTGAAGTTGATGCTACCTTATACCGTCAACTTGTTGGTAAACTTTTGTTTCTAACCCATACCCGTACTGACCTTTCCTTTTCTATTGGTCTTATCGCTCGGTTTATGCACCAACCTCATGAAAGTCACTGGAAAGCAGCTAAAAGAATACTTCTATATATTCAAGGTACAGTTCAGTTTAGGATTGATTACAGTGTAGGAGCATCTCCATTGTTGATTGGTTTCACTGATTCTGATTGGACTGGTGACCCTGATGATCGAAAGTCTATTGGAGGATATGTATTCACTCTTGGTTCATGACCTATTACTTGGTCTTGTAAGAAAAAAAGTGCCATCTCTCTTTCTTCAGCAGAAGCAAAGTATCGTGGTGCAGTTGAAGCGAGCAAGGAAGCCATGTGGCTTCATCAGATCCTGTTTGAATTTGGTCTTCATCAGCAACATCCAACTACACTTTGGTGTGATAATCAGAGTGCCATTAAGATATGTAAAGATCTAGTTCAGCATCAGCGTATGAAACACATTTAACTCCACATACACTTCATCAGAAAGCTCATTCACGATCGTGTTCTTAAAGTGCAGTACTGTCCAACCAATGATCAAGTAACCAATATCTTTACGAAGACTCTCACAGAAGAAAATTTTACCAACCTTCGATCCATGCTTGGAGTTTAGGAAATTTGTCATTAAGGAAGGATAGGCTCTAATGCCTCCTTCCTTCTTCTATTGTGTCACTTTTGTAAATCCTTCAATCCTATCCCAAGTTGTTCTTAAGGGGGGATGTTAGGATATTTCGACACATAGGAAATAGGCTCCTTTTGTGTCACCTTTTTAAATCCTTCAATCCTATCCCAAGTTGTTCTTAAGGGGGGATGTTAGGATATTCCGACACATAGGAAATAGTTAAGAATAACTTAGTCTAGTGTAGAGTTAGGTAAAGTGTGTTTCTTTACTATGTACATTTGTAACTAATAATCCGACGGTCACGATTTGTAGTGATCCAACGATTATCTCTCTCCTCGGTATTAATGACACTTGATCTGTGGCTTAACACCCAATTGGTCCATGATATCTATATTAAGAGCATGGAGGGTCATTTTTTTGGTAACCGTTTATGAGAGAAACATATGTAACTTTTATCTTTACATTAATAAATTGTCTGAAGTGGTCGTCTTGGCTCAGGATGTGGATTGTTTCCCTCTTCAAGGGTTTTAACCACATGATTATACTGGTGTACTGATTTGTGATCTGTTTGTGAGTGGTGACCTTTGGTTCTTGATCTAAGGAACTTACCCTGTAATTTCCTACACTACATCATGTTTAACTTCATAAAGAAAGTTTGAATTGATTGCAAACCTTAGGATGCACTTCCTTATTACCTGCAAGTTTGCATTCTTGCATATCCAGCCTAAAGTAGAAGGTTTGGGATGTGTAACAGTTTCTGGATTTAACCTCTTAACTAAGTCTTCACAAATCAAATTAGCTTGAGAACTATTATCAAATAGTGTGTCTATTTTGGTATGTTTTGTAACAATCCAATATGAAAGAGTTCAATTATTGTATCATCATCTTGAGTTACATTAGAGAAACTTGAAGAACTAGTGCTTTCTATGTTCTTATCTTTCAAACCCATTTTTGTAATCTTGGTTTCATCTCCTGAATTTGAACCTATGGCATGTTCATTGATTGCAATTGTTTTCTCCTTCTTTTTGGTTTTAATTTTGTTTGGATTCAACTCTGGATGGCCAACAATGGTCTTCATCATGGCCATTTTTCGAACAATGTTTACATGTGAGTTTCTCTTTCTCTATTTTAATAGAACTATTTTTGTTTCCTCTTCCATTAAACTTTCCCTTTCTTTTACCTTCATACTCTAGGAAACTATCACTTTTCTCACACTACAAGGAAAATACCCTCTAGCAGATGTTTTTGAGGAACCCCACAGAAAAATACCCCATACATCCATTTCTAGCAGAGGTTACTAGAGGAGGTTGGCGGGCGGAGGGTTTTTTTGATGTTTTCCTCTCGGTGCGCTTATCATTACACGTCGCCTTGGTGATCTGAAACCGAGAAAGCATTGGTGTGGACCAAAACATTGGCACACAAGACACCGTGCACTCCGTACACACCCACCTAGTGCGTCTTATTATTCTATAGCACCGGTGCGTCACAGATCTTCTGCGCCGGTGCATTATAAAACACCGCGCCAAAACACAAACCACCCGATGCAGTAGAAAGAAACCACATCGATGCATCATAATACATTGCGCCAAAACACAAACCGACTGGTGTGTTTGTAAGAAATAGAACTGGTGTGCCTATAAACCACGCGCACCGGTAAAGGGTTAAATTAAAAAAAAAAAAATTACAACAAAATAACCCAGATTTTTCAGTTTTCTAGTGCTCCTGAGCTCTCAATTACTGGTGCACACCCTACCATAGAACGCACTGGTGCGCACGAAACATTGGCACACCGGACATCTTGCGCAACGTACACACACCTTCGGGGTGTCCTATTACTGTAACGCACCAGTGCTTCACCACTCTTCCATGCCGATGCATCATAAAACAACGCGCCAAAACATAAACGTTCCGGTGCATTCTTATCCAAGAGCACCGATGCGCCTATAAACTGCACGCACCGGAATAAAGTTACATAAAAAAAAATTAAGGCCAAAAAATCGATGCTTTACGACTATTCCGCACCGGTGCTTTACGGATATTCCACCCTGGTGCATCATCAAAATTTCGCGCCAAAACTGTAACATCTTGGTGCGGTGTTAGGGAACCGCCCCAGTGCATTATAAAAAATGCGCCAAATTTGACACAGCTCGGTGCGGTTGTAGGTAAGTATATCGGTGCACCTATAAAACCTATAAAACCCCACGCACTGGAACAGGGTTAAATAAAAAAAAACTTACGCCCAAAAAACCTCATTTTTCACTTTCCTCAGTGCTCTAGAGCTCTCAAGCATCGGTGCCATTTCCCCTTGTCTGAGCCGCCCTCACATCGGTGCTCTCATTGCACCCATTGCGCGCACTTCTGCTCTGCATTGGCCACCAATCTCCAGCTTGCATTTTGAAAAACGGTGGGAAATTTTTCTTTTGAAAAGTTTATAGCCAATATGCCTCCTCGATGGCGAAATGTACAGGTATTTTTCTATTTTTTCCATAATTAAGCCTTTTAGCGGATTAGAAATTGAAATAACCTTAAAATAACCATTAGAAAAGAAAAAAAATTTGTTGCATGGTGCGCTAGAGCTGTTCAGCTCGCATCGGATAGCGGTGATGCCTATAAAATTTATAGGTCACACCACCACCGATGCTAATGGTATCTGCACCGTTTCTGGGGTGGTACCGAAAGGCACCCCGGATACTTTTAAAATAATAAAATAAAATAAAAGGTGGTGCGCTCATTTATCTAGGCGCACTGTTGACCACGGGAATCACAGTACGATGCGTTGACGGAATTATTTACCCTGGTGTATGTCAGTGCACCACATTTTGGATTCCAAGAGGGTCAACGGTGCAGCCGGCTAAAATACCACACCGTCGACTATGTAGTTGTCATGAAGTCGATGCGCTAACACGACTATACGTGCCAGGGCATATATTTTAGTCAGCACACCGCTATTCTAAACTTTGATAAAGTTATTGGTGCTTGAAAAATAGACAGTTGCATCGATGTCGGTGCGTTGTATTCATTAGGGTCACTGGGACCGATGTGCTACATTCTTAAGACGCACCGTGACCGATGCGCATTAGGGGAATTTTGAGGTCTAAAATGGGCCTCCTAAGGAAAATGTACAACCAAAATTCACTTTATAAGAACCAATCACATTTTAGGGGATAACATCATCCCTAATGGTTGAGGTGGCATTGCTTGAGTTAAAGGTACTTACTTCTCACATTCTCAATGGTGGATAAAAACTCATGGTTAACCATGATAGTGCTCTAAGTACTTTTAAATTCAAAGTAAAGTACTCATAATAAATGACATTTTACACTTTTTGAATAAAAATATATTACTGTCATTTCATATTTCTTGAAAGAAACAATGCATATCCATATACATTTATTATATTATATTATATTATATTATATTATATGATATAGTATATTAATTACATGTTATTATACAATTTAAATAATATAAATTTTAGTTAATAACATATAATATAATTAATAATTTATAAATTTATATTTAAATTTTATTTTAAGTTATTTAAGTACAAAGGACAAATGCATTAGTTGTTCAATGATAATGAATTTTTCTTGAGAAATTCATTCTTATTTATAGTCACATCAATACAATATTTTTATTAATTTTATTTTGGTACAACTTTTGAATTGAATTTAACTATGGTTACATGGATTGTGGTGCAAAAATTGAATTGAAAATTCATAAATATTATTTTATTGGTTTAGCTATTATTTTATTATTTCCATAGGATTCCCATTTCAGACCTCAGAATTCCCCTAATGTGACTGTTTTTATGGCACACCGACTTGTCTGTTTGTTTTTAATATATATATATATATATATATTCCTAAATACATGTCTGTTTTAATAAAAAAAATTATTTAATATGGCAATAATTCAGAGAGAAGAGGAGGAACAGCAGCAACAACAAGCTGAATAGTATGACATGATTCACCAATGGGAGGCCCAAGAGAGGGAGAGAGATGCATACCCTTGCCCTATTACTGTAGATACCCAGGAGATCCTTAGGCAAGTAGGTCTCCTCAAGTTCTACGAGGAGGCTACTTCCCTAAAGGCCCATAGTGTGTTTTTTAGATATCTTATCCACAAGTGGAATGCCCACCGACAGGCTTTCCAGGTTGGTCCTGACTAGTGGTACACACCCACTGAGGAGGATGTTTATTTTATTACAGGACCATCAAGGAGAGGGGTGGATTTTCCCTAATTCCCAGACGTGCCAGCCGGTTGTGTAGCAGGGAGTTAGTTAGTTTACTCCCAAAGATACATTGGAGCACATGTACTATCTCCTTCAGAGTTTTAGGTACCTAGAGGTCAGTTACGTATAGGTGCTTTTGGTAGACAGGATGTGCAGTGCCTCTCCCTTATCATTTCAACCATTTCGCATAACACCAGTGACAGGCAATGCATTAGTTGATCGCTTTTATATTATGTTGATTCTTTTGTACAACATCCATGACTTGTCAGGTGGTCTACCATTTTTTTGTGGTAGTTTTGTACGACCTTAGATACATGTCATGCTCATGCACAAGGGAGGGTCACCTTCCCCTTTGCTTCAAAGTTGTTTTGTTTATTTTTTGAGAGGTTTCCAGAGATCAGACCTAGTTTTATTCGATAGCCTCGTAGGCCGATGTTTGAGGCCCGGAAGCACATGTGGGGGCAGATGATTCCCAAGAGGGGAGACACTTTGTTTCCAGCCAGGATATCACATGATTCACTAGACTTAATAGCTAGTGTTGACGGGCTGCATCCCTTCATTATGGTCCCATGTCTTTATGCTGGCTTAGATTGGCGAGGGTGTCCCAACATCCTCTTCACAGCTGATGAGCCACAAGACGATAGAGGTAATATTACTGTTTTATTTATATTTATTCTAACATGTTCTTTAACTTGTTTTTATTACATTGTGTAATGAAATTGTCTAATTATTGTTGTGTACTTGTATATATTTTGTAGAAATTGGCTCTTTTGATGGAGAGGAGATGCTAGGTCCACCACATGATCCAGGTGTGGTCCTGATGATGATGATCAGGACATGGTTGATGCCGAGGATGATCATGTGAGGATGAGGCCGGTGCAACAAAGAGACATGCTCCTGCTTATGGTGCACTGATGCCGCCTTTTGCTAGGCGTGGTTGACCTAAGACCAGATATAGGATGGAGTTGGCCAACCAACTTTGTGCATTGATTTTTGATGCGGGCATTAGGCCCGCTCATTACAGAGACATATAGGCCAATGATAGGCTGTTATGGATGTGGAGAGGCATGTCGCGTGACATGTACAGCCTGATGCAGCCTGTCGTAAGAGCTACGACAACTGTTACGCGACCGATGAGGACTGTCCATAGCTATAGGCGTAGTCGAGCCACAGCACGTGATGGATAGTCCGCAGGTAGCAACTCACATGCATCTCATGATCATTCACCCCGCGGCGTGCCTGATGAGCATGATGCTCCACTGGAAGCATCTGACAGTCATCATGGAGATGGGGCTGGACCATCGGCCACGTCCAGTCAGCAGCCTGCAGCGGCATCCATCAGTACTAGTCATTATCATGAGTAGGCTGGACCATCGACTGCTGAGGATGGATTATTCACTAAGTAAGCCTCCACTACTACTGCTCATATTGATGTTTTACTACCACCAGTGGATGCATCCATCAGTACTAGTGATCATGATCATGAGCAGGCTCGACCATCGACTGTCGAGGCTGCACCCAGCTTTACTAAGCAGGAATCCACTTGTAGTACTATTATTGATGTTGTTATACTACCACCATCGCTTGATCCATGAAATTTATATTACAGTTGTATATTTTTAACATTATTCAGTTATATATATATATATATATATATATATATATATATATATATATATATATATATATATACATATATATATATATATATATAGACATATACATACACATACACATACACATACACATACACACACACACACACACACACATATATATATGGTCCACTTATTTTATGTTCATGTTGTAGTTGTACTTAATTTTCATGTTGATGATCATCATGATGTGGCGCATATTGTTAGTCATGTTAGATATGTTCATTTAATGTTTAGCTTGTAGATAGATGTGTATATGTGATAGGCACATGAGTTATTTGACATTATATTGAGATGTATATTTGATGTTTGAATGTGTTTATTAGTCGAATATGATGCTTGTACGATGGTTATCATGATCGTGATGATGTTTATTAATTAATTTAATATTAAATGACCATGATATTTATTAAATATTATGTCATGATTGTAATTGTAATTTAAATTTTAATTGTATGTAAAATTGTAAAATTGTATTTGTATTTGTACTTATTGTAATTTAAACTGTAATTGTATGTAAAATATTTATTAATGTAAAATTTTAATTGTAATTGTAATATTTAATTTATTCTGGAATGATTGTAATTGTATATATGAAAAATTGTAATTGTAAATGTAATTGTATGTAAAATTCTAAAATTGTAATTGTATTTGTAATTGAATTGTATGTAAAATATTTATAAAATTGTAATTGTAATTGTAAATGTAATTCTATGTAAAATTGTAAATGTAATTGTATATAAAATTCTAAAATTGTAATTGTATTTGTAATTGTAATTTTAATTGAATTTTGTGCAAAATATTTATAAAATTGTAATTGTAATTGTAAATGTAATTCTATGTAAAATTGTAAATGTAATTGTATGTAAAATTCTAAAATTGTAATTTTAATTTTAATTGAATTGTATGTAAAATATTTGTAAAATTGTAATTGTATTTGTAAATTTAATTCTATGTAAAATTGTAAATGTAATTGTATGTAAAATTCTAAAATTGTAATTGTATTTGTAATTGTAATTTTAATTGAATTGTATGTAAAATATTTGTAAAATCGTAATTGTAATTGTAAATGTAATTCTATGTAAAATTGTAGATGTAATTGTATGTAAAATTAAAATTGTAATTCTAATTCTAATCGTAATTCATGTATGTGAAATTAATGTAAAATTGTAATTGTAATTTTAATTCTAATGGTAATTGTACTTTTAATTGTAATTGTATGTAAAATATTTGTAAAATTTTAATTCTATTAATGTGAAAATTTGAATTGTATTAATGTGAAATGATTTTATTAAAATATTTAAATTTGTAAATTTGCAAATAATTGTAAAGTAACAAATCTAGAATAATACGAATGTTTGTAACACAATAAAGTTTAGAAAATATTGAAAATAAATTCATGTACTTTATAATTTTCATTATTTTATTATGATCTTACATACAAAAAAAAAAAACTTTATACAGTCTGGTGCGCTTATCATCCTAACACGCACCAGCGCATCGTATTAATAAGACGCACCGGTGCGTCACAACTCTTTCGCACCAGTAACGAATAAATGCAAATAAAAAAAACGCAACTCTATTTTGTTGAGATTTTCTGTTTTAAATAAAATAGGAAAAATCTCAGTAGGTGACAAAAATTAGGAATTAGTTCCTAGATTAGCTCCAGTTTGTTGGGAGGGAGTTAATGCATCCTAAATTTGAGTTGAGAGGATTTATGAGGCTGTTAGATTCTCCTTCTATATAACAGGTATCCATACGTTTGTTTTGGAGAGTGTGTGTGAGAGTTTGTAATCTCCTGAATTGATTAATAAAGACTGCCGATGCCTATGTTGTGTGGACGTAGCCCAGGAGGTTTTGGGTGAACCACGTTAAAAACTGTGTTCTTTAAGTTTGGCTTTCTGCTGTGTGTTATGTGTTTAATGTTTTCCGCTGTCTAAATCTCCAACAATTGGTATCAGAGCGAATGTTGGAGTGCGTTGAATTGCTGGTGCGGAGAATTGTTGGTGTATTGGGGCGCTGGTGCTGCGTGAAGGTGGGGCGCAGTTGAGTTCCTGAATCCATTAATCAGAGAGCCTGCGTGTCAGTTAATTGCTGGAGCTCGAAGCTAGTTGTTCGAGCCAGAGCGTGAGCTGCATTAACGTGTGAGGGCCAGTTTTTAAAGCTGCGTGGAGGTCGACAGCGTTCCTGGTGGTGCTGCGCAGAGGCGCACTACTGTTCAAACCTGTGCGTGGAGGTTTGTTTTGCATTGGCGCTGCGTGGAGGTTTTCAAAAATGCTGTATGTAATTACAGGTCGTGGATATTTGCGCTTCTCTTCGGTTATTCCATGGGGGTGGAGCTTACAACGGACAACGTGATCGCAGAGTATTTCTACGACAGGTTCAATCTCACGCTCCATGCTGCTGGAAGCATTGCGGCGGCCTTTGGTTTTGGCATATGTTAAATCGATATGGTAATTTTTAAAATCGATATGTTAAATCGATATGTTAAAGCATATGTTGTCTATGCCTCATAAAAAATCGAATGGTATTTATTAAGTGCATATGTTAAATATGTGAAATCGATATTTTTTAAAAAAGGCTTATGGAAAATCGATTTGTATTAAAGGAAAGGCCATTTTTTTTTATGGTAAAGAGTAAAGTTATTTTATGAAGTGGTGAAGGGTGGCCCATTATAAAATAAATCGATTTGGAATTTGGAGTGTTGTAATTTAATATAAATCGATTTTAAGAGAGGCTTTTTTAAAGGTGAAGGAGGCATTCTTTATTTTTATTAAGAAGGGCATTTAAGAAAGTGTTTTGAATATTTCCATTCTTTTTTATATGGCATTTTGAAGTGAGAGGCACTTTAAAAGAAGGTGAAGGGTAGTTTGTTTTTAAGGCATAGGCAGTGTTTTGAGATTAACTTCATTTAAAGTTGGTTTTTTGGAGATTACTGTGTTTTTTGCTGAAACAAGATGGCGAAAACTCAAAATGCTCGGTTTGAAATTGAGAAGTTCAACGGCAAAAACAATTTCGAGATCTGGAAGCTAAAGATGCACGATCTGCTGGTACAACAAGGCGTGGCGAAAGCGCTGTTGGGGAGGAGCAAAAGGCCTTCTTCCATGATGGAGGATGAATGGGATGAGTTGGATGACAGAGCTCTGAGCGCAATTCGGTTATGTCTGGCAGATGACGTTCTGTTCAACATTGTGTCAGAGAAGACCGCCGCAAGCTTGTGGATAAAGCTTGAAAAGCTCTACATGACGAAATCCTTGACAAATCGGATTCTCCTGAAGCGGCAGCTATACAGTTTGCGGATGAAGGAAGGTACCTTGGTTACTGACCATCTGAATGTTTTCAATACTCTATTGATACAATTACAAAGTCTAGATGTAAAATTTGATTTAGAAGATAAGGCAATAACTCTATTGTGTACATTGCCTGAATCGTGGGATCACTTTGTTACTTCCATAAGCTTCAGTAATGCAGCTGTACTTGAGTTTGACGATGTGGTTGGAGCCATGTTGTCTGAGGAGACGAGGAAGAAGTCGAATGCTGACACCTCTACATCAGAGGCAATGATGGCTAGAGGTCGTTCAAGAGAAAGACGCTCTGGTAAGCGCAGCGATTCGCGTTCAAAGTCGAAAGGGAAGAAGAGCAAAGTAAAGTGCTGGTTTTGTGGCAAATCGGGGCACTTGAAGAAAGACTGCTGGAAGAGACAGCAAACAGAGAAGAAAGGAGACTCTTCGACAGAGAAGAAGGAGGCAAATAAGACAGATACAGGTTCGGCATCTGGTTCAGGTATGAGCGACGAAGTGTTGTCTGTTAATATGTCAAATCATGATCAACATTGGTTGTTAGATTCCGGTGCATCAAACCACATGTGTATTCATAGAGAATGGTTTAAGACGTATAGATCAGTTAATGATGGAGTCGTGCACATGGGTAATGATGTCACATCTAATATTGTTGGGATAGGAAGTATACAACTGCAAATGTTTGATGGCACAACTAAATTGTTAACAGATGTGAGACATGTTCCAGACTTAAGAAAAAATCTAATTTCACTGGGAGCACTTGACACAAATGGATATAAAACTGTCATTCAAGGTGGAGTTATGAAAATCTATAAAGGTATTTTACTAGTAATGAAAGCTAAGAAAGTAGGAAATCTATTTCAATTAGAAGGAATAACAGGATCAGATCATGTGTCTACAGTGTTTGAACATGACAGTAGTTCCATTCGCCTATGGCATCAAAGGTTGGGCCATATGAGCGAAAGAGGGTTGAAAATTTTGGCTGATCGCAAGTTACTTCCAAATCTGAAGTCTGGAAAGTTAGATTTCTGTAAGCATTGCTTGTTTGGAAAACAAAGTAAACAAAAATTTAAAACATGCAAACATACTAGTAAAGGGATACTTGATTATATTCATTCAGATGTTTGGGGTCCAGCCCCTACAGCGTCATATGGTGGCTCGTCATATTTTGTGTCGTTCATTGATGACTTTTCTAGGAAGGTGTGGGTCTACATGTTGAAAAGGAAGTCTGATGTTTTTTCAGTTTTCAAACAGTTTAGAGCATTGGTAGAAAGCATCACTGGTAGAACTATAAAGTGTTTAAGAACTGACAATGGTGGTGATTTTACTTCCAAGGAGTTTGACAACTATTGCAAGGATGCAGGGATCGAGAGACATAAGACCACGGTTTATACTCCTCAGCAAAATGGAGTTGCTGAACGCATGAACATGACTCTTCTAGAGAGAGCAAGGAGGAGGCCCAGCATCACCGGGTTTTGCAGAGCCGGATGGAAGCAGTGGCACAGCCTTTCCTCAAAGATAAACCGATCTCCATCTATCACACAGATCGTAGGATTCTGCAGAGGGTGGAAAGCATGCTCCTTGTGACTATTCTAAACTCAGAGTGTTTGGTTGTGATGCATATGCTCTAGTGCCTAAACATCAGCGAACCAAGTTAGATCCAAAGTCTAAAAGGTATATCTTTGTTGGGTATGGTGTTGGAACAAAGGGATATAGATTGTGGGATCCTACTACCCGCAAAATCATCATCAACAGAGATGTAAAGTTTGATGAATCCTCTCTTGTACACTTAGATGTAGATAGAAAATTGAAACAGGATGATGTATTTGACTTTCAGCACATTCAGTTTGATAGCACTTCTAATGATAGTCATGATGACCATAGTTCAGATACTAGTCATGAACAGGTTTCAGAACATGAACAGGGTTCAGGTTTAGATCATGAACAGGTCTCAGATACTGATCGGCAAGAAGGTCCTACAGATGATAGTCAACCAGAAACATCCTTAAGGAGGTCGACAAGAATCAAATGGCCACCGAGAAGGTATGATGATTATGTTACTTCAGTTGCATTTACTGCTAATGACAATGAACCTCTGTGCTATCAGGAAGCAATAGAAGGTTCGAATAGTGACAAGTGGAAAGCAGCCATGAAGGACGAAATGATGGCCTTGAGTAAGAACGGCACATGGGATCTGGTTGAGCTTCCGAAAGACAGGAAAAATGTGGGGTGTAAATGGGTTTTCAAGTTGAAACGGGGTGTGAATGATACGGAGGACAGGTACAAAGCGCGACTGGTTGCAAAAGGGTTTTCTCAGAAAGCCGGTATTGACTTTCATGAGATTTTTTCACCAGTGGTTAAAATTGTTTCAATTAGAATTGTGTTAGCTTTAGTTGCTTTGTTTGATTTAGAGTTACAGCAACTAGATGTTAAGACTGCTTTTCTACATGGAGATCTAGATGAGGAAATTTATATGGAACAACCGTAGGGGTTTGTTCAGCATCGTAATAAGAAATTTGTCTGCAGGCTCAAGAAGTCATTATATGGCCTGAAGCAGTCACCTCGGCAGTGGTATAAGAAGTTTGATTCTTTCATGTTGAGTCAGAAATATGTTAGAAGTGAATATGATCATTGTGTGTATTTCAAGCAATTGAAAAATGGCATGTTCATTATCTTAGTGTTGTATGTTGACGATATGATTTTAGCAAGAAAAAGCATTGATGAAATCAACAGGTTGAAGACTCAGATGGCAAGGACATTCGATATGAAAGATCTAGGAGCAGCAAGACAGATTTTGGGCATGGAGATTTTCAGAGACAGGAGTTATGGTAAGCTGTGGCTATCACAACAGAAGTATGTTGAGAAGATACTTTTGAGATTTGGTATGAATAATGTGAAGCCTGTGTCAGTCCCTTTCGCTTCCCATTTTAAGCTTTCTTCCAGTTTATGTCCTAATACAGATGAAGAAAAGGATTATATGTCTCTAATTCCATATGCCAATGTAGTAGGATGTTTGATGTATGCGATGGTTTGTACTCGACCAGATATTTCACATGCAGTTGGGGTTGTCAGCAGGTACATGGCAAATCCGGGTAAAGAACACTGGTCAGCAGTGAAATGGGTGCTTCGGTACTTGAGAGGCACAAGTAGTTATTGTATTACTTACAATAAGAGTAGTGAATTTGTTTGCGGGTATGTTGATTCCGATTTTGTAGGTGATTTGGATAAGAGAAGGTCAACTTCAGGATATGTCTTTACTCTTGCAAGTGGAGCTATTAGCTGGATGTCAAAGCTACAGAACATTGTTGCTTTATCCACTACTGAAGCAGAATACATTGCTGCTTCTCATGCTTGCAAAGAGGCAGTTTGGTTGAAAGGTTTGCTTGGTGAGTTTGGTAGGCTACAAGACAACATCAGGTTACTTTGTGATAGTCAAAGTGCAATACATTTGGCTAAGAATCCGGCCTATCATAGTAAGTCAAAGAATATTCCAATTAAGTACCATTTTGTAAGACAGGTTATTACTGAAAGGGGAGTCTCTCTTGAAAAGGTGCATACAAAGGAAAACTGTGCAGACATGTTCACGAAACCAGCTTTGTTGGAGAAGCTGCGTTGGTGTTTGGCTTCTCTTGGCTTGCAGAAAAGATAAAATAATAAAGAACAAAAAGGACCAAAGCACCTTTTTGTCGATGGTGGAGATTGTTGAGATTTTCTGCTTTAAAATAAAATAGGAAAATCTTAAAAGAGGTGACAAAAATTATGAATTAGTTCCTAGATTAGCTCCAGTTTGTTGGGAGGGAGTTAATGCATCCTAAATTTGAGTTGAGAGGATTTATGAGGCTGTTAGATTCTCCTGCTATATAACAGGTATCCATACGTTTGTTTTTGGAGAGTGTGTGAATTATGTAATCTCCTGTTTCAATAATAAAGACTGTCGATGCCTATGTTGTGTGGACGTAGCCCAGGAGGTTTTGGGTGAACCACGTTAAAAACTGTGTTCTTTAAGTTTGGCTTTCTACTGTGTGTTATGTGTTTAATGTTTTCCGCTGTCTAAATCTCCAACATATTTTCTTTAAGTGAAAAAAAACGGCAATTTGAAAAATGGGCGGCAAAATATTTTCAAAAATCTAATTTCATAAAATAATTCTTTAAATTCTAAACACTTTTTATTATTTCACTATTTTTGCTAAAATTTTCAGCTACATATTTGCAGGAGGCAGACCTGGAGCAAGAGAGCAGGAGGGCACTGAGGAGCAGTGAAATATGTTCGAACAGAAGTATTCAGACAATCAGAAACTAGAACTTTGGTGATTCAAACCCTGTATCATATAATTTGAAACAATCTTGTGATTAAATTTTTTTTTTTTTAACTTTTTTTTTTCTGCATTTTTATCCATTTTTACCCTGAACCCTTCATTTTTTTGTTTTTTCCCTTTCTTCTCCCTATTTATGTGATTTCAGAATTATAGTTTTTCATTTTAGATTTACGTCCAACCCACGGGACAACTTGCATAGTTGGATCCCAATTCGTTCGGCCATTGTGTACATTTTTAAAAAAATGAATTTTTCTTTATTGGTGCGCCCTGCGTACTCTACCGCATCAGTGCGCTGTATTATACAGCGCACCACGAAAGTACTGTAGTAAAAAAAATGAAAACATATTTTCTAAATCCATGCGCCAAATCTGAAATACGACACTGGTGCTCCATTTAACTAGGTAAGAACCGTACGGTGTATTACACCGTTTTTGCGGTGTGTTTATAATACCCTATGCACTGTTAGGTATATTACACTATTTTTTGTGGTGCGTTTACAATACCAAACGCACCATACGGTGTATTATATTGTTTTACGGTGTGTTGTTAATATCCCCATGCACCGGCAGCTATGCGGACCTCATGAAAGGCGCACCGATGTCTTGAGATTTATTTTCTACCTGAAAAGTTGAGAATTTATTTATAAATATATTAATAAATGATATGGTACATGTTTTAGATTGATAAATAAATGTCTGACAAGAGATCAAGTAACAAAAATACTGTTAACACATCAAGAAAAGAAAAAAAGGCAAGTTCTTCGTAAATTATTTATAAAAAATATTATTTTTGAACTATATGTAAGTTTAACTAATATGTATTTTTTAATGTGTATCATGCAGAGCCACAAAATGACGAAGGTCGATATGATTATTTCTGATCTAGGACCAGAAGAGCGTAAAATTTTAATGGAAAATTTTCAAAAGGATGAATCAGGTGAATGAAAAAATACTATCGATCCAATATGAATTTCTTTTTTTAATTATCATTAATAATATACTTAAAATTATTATATAACATGTGTCAAACAGTCTACTAATTCACATCTGTTTAATGTTCTATAGGGACCAACAACTCAGAAAAGGAATGTTCTTCTAAGAAAAGAAAAAAAATAAAACATGCGAATGAAAATCAATTGCTCCTTAGCTCATCTGGAGTGGTGCTGGAAGTTAACGAAAGGGGGAAAAATTTTACAAACGTTTGAGGGATCTAGTGGAACGAATGTATAGACGTTCTTTCCAACAACAACAACATGCTTCAAATGTAATATGTAATCATTGAATTTTTCAATCATTAGGTACAATAAATAAACAATTTAGCATTAAATATTAATTTTCAAGAATTTTCTTGCGGAAAAGAAAAGAAAATGGAACCCATTCAGCACATAAAACAGGACGACAAGGAAGAAAAGGGTTGATCTCTAAGTTTGTGAGTAATTATTACTTCCTTATAACAACTTAACTAGATTTAATTTTTGTATTTTTTAAGTTGTTTTACAAAAATCATCATTGAATGTCTTCAAACAGGTGCTAACATACAAAGAAGAACCATCAGACAAATTGATTGAAATTGGGTTAAATATGGGTTGTGAGTATATGTTGGCATATCAAAATTTAATTGTGGAATTTGTAAGCATCTATCGATCTTGTTTTACTTAGCTATGTCTATAATTAATAGAACAAATACATCTTTTATATTAAATATATGATTTTTTATGGGGTATAAAACTTGCAGGAAACAAAGTATGAAACTGCGCCAACAGATGAAATTTGGAAAGATGGCATGGTACATGGTTTTGAAAGAATGTTTATAGTTTATGAGTCAATTGTTGCTATGGTATGTCATTTTTCTTTTCTATTTACACTGATGTATATTATTTAATATTGAAATTTTCATTATTCTCACCAATGTATATACACTCATTTCAGTTTATTTTTATGTTTGTAGATGGAAGGTGAAGAAGAAGAAAACAATCAACACCGTGAACACAACATTCCTGAAAATAACCCTAAGTCATGGAAGTAGCTCTAGCAGTGACAACAGTTCAAGTGAGGAATGATGATCACTATTTTTGGATATCAAAGCAAGGTGTTTTATTTTTTGAAATATGTCTGTGAAATCAGGCATTTTGTTTAATGTGATGGACATAGTGTCCCAATTGAAAGACAAAGGGATATGAATATTAATTGTCCCATTTTGTACATGATAAAGATGGTCTTATTCATATATATTATATATATAATCATAAAATATTTTATAATTTATTCTATTGTGTTCTCCATTGTCGCTATTGCGTTCTCCATTGTCGTTCTCAAATGCACTAATAAAAATTTAATTCATATGAATATTTTTATCAGATATATATGTGTTGACTTTTGATGAATAATGAATTTTAAAAAACCACAATAATTCTGATATGATATAACAAATTAATCCAAAAAGCACATTCAAATGCATTAATGAAAATTTAATTAATATGAATATTATTATAAGATGTGTCG
The DNA here is from genome assembly GCA_034641835.2 of Pinus albicaulis. NCBI lineage: Eukaryota > Viridiplantae > Streptophyta > Pinopsida > Pinales > Pinaceae > Pinus > Pinus albicaulis. The sequence goes on from CM076577.1 coordinate 376,062,488, forward strand.
AATTTTGATGAATAATGATTTTAAAACAATCACAATAATTAGAATGTCACAGGTCGATGTTTCTAAAAAAAACAAAATGAAAACCGATGCGTGTCAGTAACTGTAAACCGGTGTGTTGATGTGTCTATACGCACCAGTGTCTATACGCACCGGTGCGTTTATGATCTATGGGCACCGCACAAATACTCATACCAGTTATAAATATCGGTGCGTTTGTGTGATACCGTGTACCGAGGTGTTTATGTATCTATAAGCACTGGTGCATTTGTATGATCCATGTGCACTGCACGAATACCGATACCAATTATAAATCTCGGTGCCTTTCTGTGATATGGAACACTGGTGCATCATAAAGGTATACGCACCGGTGCGTTGATACGACCTATGGGCACCGCTCAAATCCCAAGACCAATTAGAACGACCCTGTGTGTCGTATCACCAACACTATGCCCGGTGTTGTTTTATACCTTAATGGCCCAGTGCATTCTCCTTAGACAGCCCCAAGGCACTGTGTACATGTACGCACCGGTGCGTTAAAGCTAGAGTAGCGCACCGATGAAAAAACATCAGTAATAACCTTCGGCCACCCATTTTCTTTTAGTTGTGTTGAATTTCCATTAAAAGCTACGCCAAAACCTCCATTCCCAGAAACGGATGTGGTAGCATATGTTTTTTTGACAATTTTGGTAAAACCTCCTTTATAACCTCTGCTAGAGGGTCGTTTCCTTGTAGTGTCATATGCACTATGTTTCCCTCTTGTTTCTAGATGTGTGGCTTGAACACAAACCTCATCTATGTTTGTGGGATTGAACATGAGAATAGTATTTCTAAGATAGTTGTGAAAACCCCCAATATACTTTAATAAATTACCTTGAGAAGATCAATTGACACCCAAAAATAGTGCTCTTCTCCTAAACTGTTGTGTATAATTTTAAACACTTTGTCCCTTTAGCTGTCTAAAAATTTTCTAGTCCATAATGGATTTTTTCATGTAAGCTAGAGGGTAAATTTTCCTTTTAATGGCAGAAATAAATTATAGCAAGACATTGAGATCTTACCATGGTTTTTAATCTCATCTTGTGTCCTTGCTTCCCACCAAACATGTGTTGCGCCCTCCATTCTCAAGGAAGCCAATTGAATATTTATGTCATCCTCTTGAAGTTTTTGAATTATGGAATAAACCTCCAACTGACGAATCCATTTATCCAGCTTCTCTGCATTCACTTTTCCATTATACATCGGTAGCTAAAATTTAACATCAAGTTTAAGTAAGGGTGATTTACCAGTTCCTTTTGAAGTATGTCAATGAACACATTGAAGGGTTGTGGTAGTGGAGGATGATGAAGAGAAAGGTGTAGATGGTGGTAAGGATGATGGTGGAGTGTATGGTGGTTTCTTAACATATCCATGGCCTCCTCCTCCTGGATAACCCTCTCCTCTTGGAGGCCTAGAGCTTTCTCCTTTGCACATTCTTGATTCCCAGGAACATACAACTTTTCTAGTTTCTTGTTCATATACAACTACCTCATATTCCACGAGGACATATTATGTTGATTTCATCTATCCGTGCATTGAGAGATAATCCTCCATAGATCATACTTCTAAGTATAGAATTCCATTATCTGCAACCACATGACATGACTTCATAGCATCCAATGTCATCATATAAATAGATACATACCTCATACCTTTTTCCCTTGAGTCATCCTGCAGCAATTTCTCTTGAATGAAGAGCTTCATTCCTTTGACCTGCTTCAAGAATATGTCATTACATCCCAAAATTCTATCTCCATGATGACCCTTGATTTGATGACTGCTTTACTTTTAGGAGATTTTTTCCAGAAGCTTTTTCATTGAGAGCTCCTTCCATGCTTTTATCGAGATGCTTCTTAATGTACATGTTATCATACAATTTTACAACTAATCAAAGATCACCTACAGAGGAAGATGATCTCAATCATAATAGAGATCTCTTGCTTCCTCCTTCTTAGATCTTTTAGCATCAAGTTCTTCTCTTTCATAAGTGACATGGGCTTCTTCCGTTTTCCTTTTGTCCTTTCCAGATTTAGGACAATCTCTTTGATAATGTCCAAGCTCATCACATCCAAAGCATCGCACGCTGTCCATATTTCTTCTTTTATTCTGAGGGCCAAATTTTCTGAATCTTCCTTTCTTCTTGTATGAGGCTACAAAGGCATGATTATCTTCACTTGATCCTGTATTAGCTTTGGCCTTTAGGCTTGTTTCCTCTATTTTACATAGAGACCATAAATCATGGAATGGACTGGCTTCTTTCTTCCCATATATACTATAAGTTAAGCTTCCCCATTCCTTTGGTAGAGAATTCAACACCATTGTTGTCATCTCAGTGTCAGAAATCACTTCTCCTAGTTCCTGCAGTTGATCTCTTATTTCAGAAGTCCTCATAAAGTATGGAGCGATTCCTGCTTCCCTTGATAATTTAATTTTGTATAGTTATTGTCCCAAATAGATTGCTTCTCCAGAAGTACTCATAGAGAATATCTCCACCAATTTCTCATATATTTTTTTTGCATTATTTAGTTTTGATACATAGGGAATGAGAGAGTCTTTGATGGATTCTATGAGAATCCTTTGGGCTCTAATTTCTCCCTTCATGTATTTGGCATGGGTTGAAGTATCTTCTTTTGGATGTTCAACAATAAATCCTTCGATATAGTCCATTACTTCGTCTTTAATTAAATTCAAGTCTATTCTCTTTTTCCATGCATTGAAGTTTGATGACCCAACCAGCTTGTTGCTTTCTTTACAATAAGGCATCTTGATAGATAGGGTCATGAATACTTACTTGAGTGAATTTTCTTGCAGCCTCCTTGATGATGATTGAGAATGAAGTCAAAGGTTTCCTTTCTTCAATGTTGTTGTACTTGAACCCTTGATTATAATGACTATCTTCAGAAGTTGAGATTTCTTGCAAACAATGTCTTGAGTGCAAATATTTTGATGCCAAAGATTAATTTCCTAAATGAGTTGATCTTTTGAATGAGGTAGGAGATCTCACATAAAGTAGTTGGATAGTCTTCCTTGCAAACTGGTTTGTATTTCCAACCCAAACTTTGATCTTTTGATAAAACATCGTGTTGAGATTATTTAAGGTTTCAAGGTCAAATTTTGTCATTTCAGTGAGTCTTCAAGTAAAATTTGGTCACTAAGTATTAGGTCTAGGGTTTGCTTTTACTCCTTTCAAAGTTGTCCAAATGTCAGTCCATGTCACCATTCAGATGAGTGTACCATCATTTAGAGGGTTGTCATCATCATGTCAAGTTCCACTGGGTCATTTTACACCTTGTTCATGCTTCAGTTGTGCCTAGGTAAGGTCCATTTCCCTCTCCTGGGGTTTTGGAGGTAATTTCTCTTGGATGGTCAAATCAGTAGAAAAACTTGTATCCTGATGTTAATACACCTTCCCCTATCATTAATGTACCTTATTAAACACTTCCCATCGCTGAGATCCCCCAAATTCCTCATTTTTCCACAAACCCTAGTTTCTTGCCACAACTTGGCAATTTTCTAGGCTAGGCCTGTGTTTTTCCCTTTTGGACCCCTTTCCCTCACTCAATCTCTGCGATTCCACATTCCCCTGCTTCCTAACATCCCTCCCTACTTCCAAAAATTTTCCCAAGAATTTAGAAGCCCCTTATCCCCTTCATTTCGCTTCATTTCAACAAATCCCTTGTTTCACACATCGGGATAGGTTTCACTCAAATGATGTTTTAGAGCAATAAATGATGCATTTTAGAAAACTGAGAGACGTTTTTGTACCAAACATGCCAAGGAAGAAAAACCTCCTTCAATTTTTACACATCTATAACTTTTTTAGATAGAATATTGTTGCATAAGGAGAATTAGTACACTACTTGAAGTAGTGTTGAGATATTTGATTTTTGACGGGGGGTAAATGAACTCAAATTAAAAAATTCCACTTGGGTTAGAAATTAGGCTCCAACAGACCCAACGAGCTATCACACACCTAATTTGGACACCGGGAAGGCCTCCAAAAGCCTCCTGCAAAATGCACTATGTAGCGCGCTACGCATATAAAAGTGCGCGCTACGCATTGGGCCAGAACTAAAAATTTTTGCCATTTCTCTCCAACATCAAATTTGCTTGGTTTTTCCATGTTTGAACATCAGAAAAGGCCAAGACACATCAAGGAAGTGAAAAAAATGAGTTTTGAAGCCAAATCGTGTGTTGGGCTGACGCGCTACGTGTAGAGCCCAGAGGTCAGAAAACTTCATTCCATCACCCAAATTTGTGCCAAATCACTTCATTTGCCTGCAAGTAAGTTAGTCAAGCTTGTTTATTGATTCATGGACATGTTATGGTGTTTCAAATGAGGGAAAAACAAGTGTTTGTCATGGTGAAAGTTAAACCCTATATTCATTTCAAAATCCGCTCCATAGGGTTAGAGAAGGAAGGGATAGTATTTTGAAATTGTATGTCAGAGCTGCCACTTGTCAAAACAATCTCATTTCGTTGCTTTGGAGTTTTTTTCACTGTTATTTCTCACTGTAGATTTACCACAGTCCCTTTATACTTTTGGTTCCCATGTGAAATCCCAAACCCTACTTATTACTTCTTTCCCTTCCATTGAATAAAACTTCAGGTTTTCATAAAGATCAATGGTTGTTTTCATGTTTTTTGACTGCACTTTTTCCATTTGAATAACTCTTATATCTACCACTTGGAAAATCCCATTAGTATTACCCATTCCCATACCATTTGTAAAGGTATGTAATCCCAACATTTCCCAAAGCAGTGAGTAAATAGCAAAGCATTTAGTCATCATTTTCAGGCATACACCAAACTCTTGTTTTCATCATAACCATATCAGCATACTTGTCATACACATTACGACACCATGACAGAGACCGACACATCACAACAGAGACAGTGTTTTCACTACTGAAACTGCATGCACCAGGAGGATACTGAAACGGCGAAAGAGGCCTGATCCACTTCAGATTTTGGCCGAGGCTTCGTTGGCTGGGCATGATACTTGATGGAGGGTCTTCGCTCCGAATTTGAGCAAATTTGGAGAAAATTTTGTCAATTGTGATTTTTTATGCCTCAAAACAGATTTTTCAGCCATACGAGTAGCGCGTCGACGCGCTCGCTTATGATTGGGACACTTGCTGGAGGAAAAATTTATATTTTTGGATTTTTCATGGAAATTTATGCATGCTCCAGTAGGACCAAAGCATTTCACCAAATTCTGGATGATCAAAGGGGCCAAAACACCATGAAAATCACCGTTCTGCCACCTTTTTCAGCAGCAGGAAGTACTTGTGGGAGAATGAAGTTTTGGAGGGGAAAATGAGCTCCAAATTGGGAAATTCCACTTGGGTTGGATAGAAGACATCCAGGGATTTCCAACAAGCTATCATGAGCTTGATTTTGATGCCGGGAAGTGCCCCAAAATCAGGCTGAAAGGCGCGCTACGCATATAGCTCAGGCGCGCTACTCATACAGATTTTTGGTCCATTTTTCATCTTCCAGCTCAGGATTTCGGCCAGTTGGACTAGTTTTGCTTGTGGATGTAATTTTTGAGTTATCTTGATGTAATTTTATGGTTGGCATGTAACTTGGACTCACTTTTACCTATTCTAGATGATTCACTCCTAAAAAAGTAAAAAATCAAGTGAAAGAATCAGTTTCCTTCCTTTTAGAGGCAAGTTGTTTGGCTGCCTATATTCTAGCTCCTTGTTTAGAATTAGTTGGAACTGCTCCTAGAAGGAGGAATTCGACCCCTAGAGGCATGGAAAGGGGTTAGGATGGTCTATATGATGTAATTTCTCAATCATTTTCAGGGGTTGGATAGGTTGGACTCTTGGGAAGACTTTGGCACACTATTGTACATATTTCTCATATTTTGGCTAAGGAAAGATCAGAGGTTTTGCAGCACCTGTTGGGATTCTTGTGGCTTTCAGTTCTTGATGGTGTTTTCTCTCAGTTTATTGTAAGTTCTTTCATGTTTAATGTATGACATTCCCTTCTTATGCTTCTGAAACTAAGTGAATGAGTAAATGAGGTTGAATCCATTGATTTCAGTGCTCTGCCTTTGAATTTGTTTAGTTTTACATGTTTTCGCCTGTTTGGAGAGGATCCATGTTCTCCCTTGCCCTCTTCAGCTCCTTTTCATTCTGATCCATCCATATACCCGATCAAAAGCATCAAGACTACTTCCTACCTCGCCCCAACTCGAATTCTGCAAAGATCTGGCCTTATCCCCGGACCCAAAATTGTTTTTCCCATCTTTTCAACAAAAACCCAAAAAATCAAAATCAAACTTTCCTATCTCTTTACTAGCCTAAAATCAGTATTCGTTATAATTCATCTCAGCCCCTTTGAAGACCTTTTGCCGGTATAGACCCGGAGAGAGCCCTCTCCTGTCCTCGTAGGGCTAGCTACGAGGCTGAGCGTGGTTTGATGTAGCCTTGAGTTTTACCTTATTTCAGCCTAGGTAGATTTGAGCGCTAACGGCTTCCTTGAGTGTCTTTGTTGACAAGCAGTCCTTATGTTCAACACCTTATCTTTGATACCATGTTGATAATTTGGAAGGTTGTAGGTTAATACAGATTCTCTTCTTGATAATTACTTGTGAATGTACTTATGTCTTCTCTTATTTTAGTTAAGTTAATATTTCATCAAGTAAATTATCAAAACACAAGACACAAAGGTTAGACTCCTAGAGCCAGGGAAAAATCTCTCCCTCTTGGAGAGGAAAACCCGCAAATAATTCTTCTTATCGATCTTCAAATGACAAGTACCAAGACCCAGACTTAGACCCTAGACCTAGATTTTCTTTCATAACTTCGATCTTCACCTTGTGTATGCTTGTATTTGAATAGATTGAATTGTGGGAAGGTAAATCAAGGATTTACCTTACTCACTATTACTACTGCTTCTCCTTATGGTCATTGTCTCAGCCTTTGCTAATTTCATCTTGATATCCCAGTCCTTAATTATGTATATCAACCACTTGCTATTACAAATTGTTATATCTACAGATTGTCCTCTTCCTTCAATTACGCATGCATAGGTTAACCTTAGAAACTTTTATATCCACAGACTGTCTTCTTCCTTCAATTACACATGCATAGGTTATCCTTGATTTGCATTTATTTATTGCCCTAATTCTCTGTCTCATCCGCGCTTAGTTGTTGTGGTGCATCCGAAAATTTACCTGTGGTTGATCTGTCTAGGTATCTACACTATAACATCAGTGTTTATCAAAATTCTCCTGAGGTATATATGTCCTCACGTCCTTCAGTCATCTGCAATGTAGCTTTAGTGTTTCTTGATTATTCCTCTCCAAAACAGTCCGCAAAACCAACCACACTTGTCCACAATTTTTGTAGAATCCACATTCAAATTGATTTCCAATTATTCGCGTGAACATAGGTATATATATTGGTGATGGCTCAGCTTTTAGGCTGACCTGTATGTAGTGTTGTAGGTCGACTTAAACAACTTATAACAACTTCTTCTTCCATCATTTGAGAGAGTTCGATTTGAGGACATTTTCTTCCATAAACTCTTGGATGTAATACAAGGCTTTGACAAGATCTGGAGCATGTACTAAAGGCAGATTCCTTCATATATATACATGACACATAATTATATTCTATGCCTAGAAGACCCAAACCTAGTAGACATCAAGAAGAAGTCTATCTATATAAAAATATTTCTCATGAAACCCATGAAGCAAGTGCACCAAATATATTTCATTATCTTTGATTTATTCTTTACATATATACATAATTACATAGTCAACATGAATACCAACCTAGTTACACTTTTCAACAAGTATTGTTGTGCTAATTACTCTTTCATATTATGAAACCAATTTTTTATATGTGCTTAAGGGTTCAAGTTCTATTGCAAGTTATTAAGTCTCATGAGTGCTTTTCATGTTAATTTTATGAAAAATTAACATAAAAGAAAGACTAAAAAATAGCAAATAAAATTACAATACATCACCATACAGCACATGAACACAGGGATTTGATGAAGTAGTTCACCCCTCCTGGACTACATCTCCTTGGTCCAACTTCCATGGCTTTGGCCTCTATATTATGCTCAAATTTTCATAATTATGTGCTTAAAATGCTTTTCTGCTCCTGAAACTTGCACCAATGAGTTCAGAATGCCCAAAATTAGTGCCTTAGCCTCTTTCTTCCCTCCATTTGGTCGAAAAATGATTATGAAATTTCAATTTGTTCCACAATTTCATCCCTAAATTTAGATAACTGCCACTAATTTAGGCTAGCTAGCACCAAAAATGGCATCTCTACCAGATTTGGCGGGACTGCCAAATTAATCTGTATTAAATTAATTAAACAACATTAATGTTAATTAAGCCGCGATTAAGGTTAAACCCACACTTTGTTGCAAATCTAGTTTAAGGATTAATAAACAAGGATTAGTGTTAATTAAGTGTGCGTTTAGTCTAAGCGCCTAGTGCTTCGCCGTGGTCTCCTAGCTGTGGTCATATGTGTTGGGGGATGGCCCCCACTTCTCCTAATGGCATAAACATTAAAATTTAAATATATATAAAGAAATTTATGGTTAAGAATCAAGTGATAACGAAGATGTTGGCACGTGTTGTTGGCGGGGCGGAGGTCTTGTGTTTGACCCCCGCCGATTCTTCTGGTCCTTTGCAAAAAAATTTATTACAATGTGAGTACGACCACGTTAGCAGTACAGATTGCTAAATGGGTTCCTTGTCATCATTTTTTTTGCATGTTTAGTAAAGTGAACATAACTGATTTCTGAAGCCACGCATATTCCATTTCACGCGAAATGAGTTGCATCAGATTCAGAACGATGAGCACTATGTAGTCGTTTAGGTTTCACGTCATTATGAGAAATTTGATTTTTTAGCATAATTCTAAGCACCTGATCAACAAATTCCCTTGCAACTTTCATGGGGTTGATTGACGACATATTGCAACCCTTCACCAACTCATTTGTGGTTGTATATTTGGATTCCATCCTCATACTCAATAATATTTGGGAAGATCACTTACAACACATTCAACATGTCCTTCAAACCTTGCAGGAGAAAAAATATCTTCCAACTTGGAGAAATGCACCTTTGGCATGAGCCACATCCAACATATGGGTTACATCATTGATGAGAAAGGCATGCATGTGGATCTAGCTAAGATCCAATTCATTCAGGATTGGCCAACCCAGATCACTCTAATAGAGCTTCATAGATTTTTGGTCCTTACTAATTTGTATTGGAGGTTCATGTTGGGATTCTATCATATCACTTTATCTTTGAGTAATGTTAGCAAGGATTGGGTGAAAGAAAAATTTTCTTGGTCTGAGTCCCAACATAAGGCATTCATTGAAATAAAGCACCTCCTTTTCTCTGCACTAGTACTCATATTTCTAGACGTGAAACAACCATTTCAAATTTAGACAGACACCTATGACTATGCTATTGGTGCAGTTCTCACACAACAAGGGAATATGGTGGCCTATCAGAGTGATAAAATTTCCAATACAATTTAGAAATACCCAACCTATAATAAAGATATGTACTCTATCGTGTAGGCATGTTGGAAATGGAAACACTACATTATGGGGAAGGAAACAATCATCCACACAAATCACCGACCTATTTAGTTTATAAAAACACAAGGGAAGTTGTAGAATGATCACCTTCAAAAGTGGTCTACATATATGCAACAATTCCACTTGAAAACTAAATGCAATAAGGGCAACACCAATCATGTTGTTGATTTCCTTAGTCGGCCTCTAATTGTGGCACTAACTACTATTCTCAACTATAGTGCCCACGATACATTTGGATGGTCGCAACTGTATAACAATGATCTAGAATTTGACACCACATACCAGATACTAGTGGATGGCAAGCAAGTTCCAGAATTCCACCTCTAGGACACATTATTATGCCACCTGGTTCACCTTTGTTTTCCTTCAAGCGAGCGTGCCAATTGATTTGGGAGGCACAATACAGTTGGGTTGCTAGACACTTTGGTGTGGAGAAAATTGTTGTCATACTACATAATTATTTTTATTGGCCAAAACTATGACAGGATTTCTAGAAATATATCAGATCTTTCACTATTTGTGCCATTTCCAAGCGAACCATCAAGAAGAAATGCCTGTACACTCCTTTGATTACAACAAGCCAGCTATGGGAATCCATCTCCATGCACTATTTTTCTAGCCTCCCTTCTACCAAGCATGGTAATGACTATGTATTTGTGGTCATGGACAGATTCTCTAAGATCGCTATATTGGTGGCCTGCAAGAAGAGTATCACAGTAGAGGACATTACCAAACTATTATTTGAATGAGTGTGGGTAAATTTTGGGATCCCACAGACCATTGTATCAGATTGGGATAGCAGGTTCCTGAGCACATTCTAGTTGAGCCTCTAGATACTATTGGACAACAATCTCACCAAGTCGACCGCATTCCATCCCAAGACTAATGGATAGATAGAGGTTGTCAACCAGATGATAGTGCACATACTACACATATACAACTCCAAATATTCACAAACCTAGGATGACATCCTTCTCTATGTGCAACAAAGTTGTAACATAGCTCTCTAATTGGGCTTGCAATTTCAAAAATTGTGTTTTATTGATGTTTCCATGCCTCATGTGACTCATAGATAGAATCCGCACAAATACATTTCGAGGCTAATAAAGAAACTAGGTTTATTGAATGATCCAACACATCTTCTAGAAAGTTAAAAAAATGATGGAGAAGTCCAATTCCAAGTACAAATAGTGGCATAATCAACATCAAGTGCCATATAAGTTTCAGGTGGGTGACAAAGTTTGGTTGCATTTGTAGAAATAATTCCCTGTTGAATACCATTGGAAGATATGAACACTTTGATACAAGCCTTACACCATCACCATGGTTGTGGGAGAAAATTCTTTCGAGCTCAACATTCCTCCATTCCTTGGCCTACACCCAATGTTCAATATGGATCGCCTTCGGCCATACTTTCCACCATTGTTGGACACATCAAATATTGTAGAACAACTAACCCCAACAAAGTTCAACCTAGACTGCATGGAACATGCCACAAATGATCAAATCATGGACACATAGATCAAGAACACTCACCAAAAAAATATCCAATTGTATCAAGTTGTCAAAGCTGGCCAACTCTTGCACCAAGGCAAGTGGCTTACTAGGGACTAGGTACATCAAAATTTTTCCCATCTCATGGAGCCACTCAATGCAATGGGGATCATTGCTTCCTAAGGGTGGGGATTGATCTAAGAGGATATTGGTGTCCATATTCCTATTCCACTTAGACCCCCACCACTATTTATTTTATTTTCCTTAATTGTAGTAAATTTTACTATTTTTGGTAGTTTTTTCGGGTCCTAAAATTCCAGAGCCATTTTGAGTCCCTAAACAAAGTTTATTTTTTAAATAGGCATACCAATAGCCAATGATAAGGTTTTGTAGTCAAAAATTATTTTCCTTGAACATATGTTGTTGATGAGTTATTGTACGCGTCAATTGAAGATCGTATGACAAAGTTATGACCCCTGGAATTTGATGTACCAACTAACCCCACCGGGGCCCGCATACTTTTGGCACTTCATCTCCTAGGGTTAGGTTTTTGGATGTTTAGGGTTTTATTGTAACAACCTCCTCCCATATTTAACCAAGCTAAACAGTCCATCAGGGTAAACATGTGATGAAGAGTTACTATGATATGATTCAACTCCCCAAGTATAGTTAATGAAGTGGAACTGAAATGACAAGACCAATCTAACCTTCCATAAATGATACAGAACCTTCAGGATCCAACCAACCCTTCCAAGTTAAAAACCCCTGAGACAACCTACTGTTTTGCTAAAATATAACTCTAGTCACACCGATTACAAGGCATGCATGTGAATAAGACCCTCTAGTCCCTCCCATAGCAAGGAATCCATGTGATTGTGGACTTTTTCAAGCAATTTTGTGCCAATGACCCTGGATTCTGAGCCACTTTTCCAGAGCTAGACCTCAGGCCACTCCCCATAACTTCATGAAACTTCCAGAAATAATAAATAACATTATGAAAATGTTACTAATGCAAATACCTGAACAAGGACTTGACATATCCCCCACTAGCCATGACAGGCACTTCATCAAACACATCATGAACATGTAATCTATAGGTCATATAAACACATCTGAGCATAGGTACTGAAATTATCTGAGAATCATCAAGAAGGTTTGATTCCCTCTCAAAATAGCTACAACAACATCTATTAGTCCATGCATTCATCAACCATTCATATATTCATCAAACATGTCAAGAGCCATAGAAAACATACATGATATAACTAGCAAATGACCAACATATAAACCAATAAATAAACATCATACAAATCATGGCAAGTAAACCATAAGATAAACATCATAATCATCACATATATACATGAATCACAATAGAAAATACCTCTTATTAACATATGCAAATTCCAACCAAGTCAGATACTTCCACGTACCACCCGACCATAGATTGGTTTGCACCAAATATTTCTTTCAACCAATCACCCCTGTGCCATATTCCAAGCATGAATGTGGGGTCTCATGGAATAAACAAAAATTAACCAAACCAAGGCTTCTAGAGGCCAAAATTCCTCAAACGTCAACCAATGATTCCACCTCATGGTTGGACATCACTAACCATAACTAGGTTGGTTTGTGCCCAAGTTTTCCAGGGCTCCATAACGTTTGTTCCAGCCAGGGCTTCCAATACTAGTAAATCAACCCACAGCTGTTACCGGGATTCCAGAGCATTTGTACAACCATGGATTTCATGACTAGTAACTCAACCCACCAAGGGCTTCTAGAGAATTTTTCTAAAAAAGGATTCTAAGACTAGTAACTCAACCCAAGATCTTACAGGGATTCCAGAGCATTTTTCCAACCAAGGCTCCAGGAACTAGTAACTCAACCCACACCCATAAGGAACATGAGCACCAACTAGAAAAAAAAAGGGTAAACCCACAATAACATGGCTATCTAGAAAATGGCAAGGCTAGGAAAAACTGCTGTCAATCCAGGAAATTTTCCATGCCAATGACATATCATAACCAAGAAACCACATGCATGTGTCATGCATACCAAAAATAGAAATGGAATTATACATGCAACTCAGTACCTACAAGAAAAACCCATTGTCGTTGTTGATCTCGATGTCCTCTTGCACTTTCTTGCTTTTCCTTTTCCTTCTTGCTCCAAATCCCAAGTATGCTACACTCCTCCAAGAGTGCTCCGAGAAAACTCTAAATTTCCAAGAGTATGAGAGAGAGAGAATAGAGAGAGAGCTCCACCCAAAACCTATCAAAAATTTACCAATTGATCCTCATAATCCTTTTTATCATTGAGGCCTCTATTTTATTTATTTTCCATTATGTTTCCTTCAATTTCCTCCTCACATAAAACATGTGACCTTTCACCTTCCTTTTCTCCTATTTTCCATTATTTTCATAAATAAAATGCTAATAAACTCCTCATGCCTTTTCAAAGCCTTTTCCATTGCCTTTCCAATTTACTTAGCCATAATAAACCAAATGAACACCCACTAGGATTTTTTTCCCACCATGCAACTTGGAATATGTGTCCCATGACCATGGTCTTATTTTTCCTTTATTAACTTTATTACATGAAGTTTTAACCCAGGGTTGTTATATTTACATTGTTTCTCAATAATAAAAAATCCACCAAACCTCATTGTAATTTAGTTCAAAAGGCATGCAATCGTCACATCTCTTCTTAGAGATAAGTTACCATTTCCCAAGCTAGTTTGTTTCCATTCTGCATGTAAACAATTTCCAATATTTGTTATTAATCAATTGAAGCTCAGTTTTTTTTGTAACTCTATGTTTCTATTTAATTTTTTATTTCATTTCATTCTTGCATAAATACGTATCAACTTGCCTAAACTCTATATAGGGGGGTGAGGCAGGGGGGGTTTTTCCACCCTACAACCCTTTTGTTGTGTCAGACACAATGTAACAATGCATGAATATATTTGTGCAAATAATATAACACTTACCCAATAGAATCGAGGGAAGAGTCAAAGTCGATCGGTTCTATAGTAGTGGTTTTGGGTCAATGGTTTTGTGTCTGTGGAATTTATGTAATTAAGCCTTTAAAAGGCTACAAGGAAATCAATTAAAATGGGTCAAGGGATGTGATTGATGAAGGCTTACTTTGAATATTTGGCTTGGGATTTTCCCAAGGATTTAATGGAATTTATTCAACTTATTTTTTCCTTAGAGTTGGGGTTTTCCCAGGGTAAATATGGTGTTTATGTGTGCATGTTAAGTGTTATGTTGCTCGTTAATTTTTAATGTTTTCTCTCCTAGTAAATATATATCTCCGGTAAATATTTTGTTTGCTTTTGGTTAATTTTAAAATTTGGCATAAGAACTAGTTATTAAATTCAAAGGAACACCTCTATTTCTAAGGGTTTATATGTCATGGTGGATGGAGATATCGACATAGAGTTTGTTTGAAAATATGAAGGTAGAGCCATGGTGTGAGCTAAAAAAATATGGAACAATGTTGTATTTGTTACAAAGTACAACATGTGATAAATATATGGGGGCAGAGCCTAACTCAAAATGTAAGGTCGATGGTTTGGTTATTTTAATAAGATCGAAGGTCAATGGTCTGGTTATTTTTAGAAGATGTAAGGTCGATGGCCTAGTTGTTTTCAGAAGAAAGAAGGTGAGGTATCATATTTGTATTTTGTTTGGGAAATAAATCGAGGCTAGACCCAATAATGTTGGTGAACATGGCGCTATGGATTACTGCCATTGGTGCAAGCAATATAGACCAGGATTTCTTAGTGGCTATGTTGCTCGATAATGGTGCGAGCTACAATGGGTTGTTTTTGTACAACAAGAAAATACTCTTAACTAGGAAATTACCACTAATCTATGTCTTCAATGCCATCAAGGGTAATAGGCTCTATTTCTGATGAACAAATGCATTAGATTTGAAATTTATTATCAATTCACACCCAAGTAGAGTGGGAATCTAGCCGATGAGGTAGATCATTTCTAGAGTGGACTGGTCTGAATCCTTGATGTGAGGATGGGGCTATGTCACAGGTTCCTTTAACATGTGGCACTTAGTAATTGAGTAGATATTTGTAAATTGTAGTTCGCATAGGAAGGTAGGGTTTGAACTATTGTATCAACTTGGGAAAGGTGTTGGGAGCCCATGAGAGCTTGGTCTTGTTCCATAGCGAGTGGGTGTCTTCTGGGAAAAAATCATTTCGAGACTTGAAAGAATATTCTCAGCTTTAATTGAATGTTAGGGAAAAGCACGATTTGAGGTTTGTGTTGTAATTTGATGATGACATTGAGTGCAGTATGTAGGTCCTACAGATTCAAGGAAATATTTAGATGAAGGTTTAGCTGTGACAAAAATTCGGGATCATGATCATTCCAACGTGGCTCAAATAATAAGGTTTTTTTAAGCTCCTATTGTAGCATTTGAAAGAGATAAAAGAGAATGAAAAGAATGGCATCATGGAAGCCATGTGGTGGTTAAGCCAAGCATTTTATAGGATTATTAATGGTGTAGATCAAGTTTGAGCTCAATCGATGGTGATGAAAAGAGAGAATGGAAAATTCAGTGGAAAGGAAATAATTTTTTTTTTATTACAATGGAGTAAAAAATAATTTCATGTAAATGGGTATACTTCTATAAAACCTGGTAAGGTATGCGTACCCGTAGGAAATTGTCAGTAAATTTTGGTGTTAGAACTAGGTGATAGGGGGAATGTTGTGTTCACATATACCTTGGGTATAAAACTTGAGCAGGGTAAGGGTTAGATTGAGTGAGGATGAATCACTCTTCTAGTTTGGATAGATTTGGTCAAGGGAAAACCCAAGTCAAGGTTTAAAGAGGGATTTCTAGGTAAAATTGACTCAGGGGAAGAGTTAAATTTGATCAGTTCTACAACAATGGTTTTAGGTCCATGGTTTTTTGGTTGACCATGATTTTGTGCACGTGGAATTCATGTAACGGAGCCTTTAAAATGCTCGAAGGAACTCTATTTTAATGGGCCAAGGGATGTGAGCAGTGAAGGCTCACTTAGCTGGCTTGGCTAGGGATTTGGCCAACGATCTAATGGAATTCTATTAGCTGGGCTTTTCCCCGAAGTTGGGGTTTTCCCAGGGAATAAATGACACTTATGTTTGCATGTGATGTTTTATATTCCTAGTTAATTTTTAATGTTTTCTCTCTTCGTAACTATATATCTCTCATAAATATTTTGTTACACTCTAGTTAATTTTAACAACTAGGAGACCCATTTAGAACAATAAAGAACAAGGTTGAAGAGATAAGGCTCACGGTCCAACAGATCAAATGAAGGTTTAAGCTAGAGGCATGAAGAATGCTAAAGAGATAGCTAGAATTGAGTTTATCAAATTCCTTATAGAGATGACGTTTTGAACTCATGCCAAGTTTCTTGGAGGATTTTAAAGAGTGAATTATTTCATGTGCAACCATTATACCATCCAAAATTTGATGCCCCTCCACATAAATAGTTTGTTTGACGGAAATAGGTTGAAGCAAGATGGGTTTGAGGTGATTGGATATTATTTTGGTGAAGACTTTTTAGATTAAATTACACAGTGTAATGAGATAAAATATTTTGGGGTCCTTGAATTTGTACTTTTTTGAAAATGAAGTGAAGAAGGTAGCATCAAGAGCTTTAAGGATGGTTTTGTATCTCCTTGATTCCTCCACATATACCTTCCATATATCATGTTTCATTGTTGATAAGAAGGCTTTAAAAAGTCATTAGTGAAGCCACCTAGTCCAAGGGCCTTATTCATGGGCATAAATTTTACTACCTCTTCCACTTTTTTGATAGATGTCTATCTTAAGAGAGCATCTTTCTGCTCTTTGGTAACTAGAGGTGAAATATGCTGAAATATTTTTTGTATAGCCTCCAAGCAGTTAAGCTTGGGGTAGCCAACACATTAGCCATGTCCTCATGATTATGAACCTTGATGCCTGCTTGGTTAATTATTAAGGATTAAATATGATTTTTGTGTTGATGCTCAAGCATCGAATTGTGAAAGAAAGCATGATTTCACTCTTCTTCCTTTAGTCATCTAATTCTTTTTTTTTGTTTCCAAAGCATTTATTCTTGTTTACTTCTTTCCTCAAGTAGAGTGAGAGTATGTGATTCCTCATTTATGATATCCTTTGATCTTCCTTGGTGAATTTCTTCCTATTGGAATGCTCCATATTTTCTTACAGGTTTTGGTTGTCCTAAGTGATGTTCATGATTTTTTTCTTATGCCAGGTTTTGATTTGATATTTAATGTGCTTTGGCTTCCTTTGTAGGTATAACATGGTTGATCCTTCCTAGTTGGATAGTTCATACCACTAATCCTTGATGATGGATTGGAAGTCGAGATGATGGAGCCAAAATTCTCTAGGGGAAAAGGCCTATTTTTTGGGTAGGACTTGATTTCAATGTCTAATTTTTGTCTAGTGATCCTAGTCATGGCTAGGGAGGATGGAAGCCTCCATGAAATGTTCCTGTACATTATTTTTTCAAAGGTGAGATACATGTATGCCTTTGAAGCTATTTGTTGGGATCCACCTCTATGATTGTTCCAAGTATAAGTTTCATCGATGGTGCTGAGGTCGACTGAATGAGAAGAAGGCATGACATATTGGAAGATTTTGGATTTTTCTTCTAGCTTTCTAACAACATCCTTTTTTTCTTCTAAATATTTTATCAAAATTAAATTCCCCTCGATCCAAGGTGTTGGGGAGATGAGATGACTAAGTTTCTTAATGGAGTTAATAAAATGTGGCTTGTCTTTGGGAATTAAATGGTTATAGACATTTGAAAGAAAACAAATTTCTAACAGTCCTATGAGCTGAAATTATCTGGTGACAATTTTAAAAGAAGTAAACATGTTAAGGATGGATACCTCTTGAGAGTTCCATATGATAGCGAGAAATCTAGATTGACCTTGGGAATCAAGAGATAATGATTGGTAGATCCTAGATCCCATTTGTTTGTCAAATTACATATAACTTCACAATAAGGTTTAGTTTCTTGAATTATCAAGAAGATTTGATTTTCTGCGAGTCACTTTTCATTGAGAAGTATTTTGTTTACTTTGCAATTGAGGCCTTTAATATTATAGGAGATAATATTCACGAGGGAGATGAATTGGTGGAGAGATAGACCTCCAAGTTCAAATTTACTCTACCTTAGTTTACAAGAATGTCACTAGTTCTTCTAGAATTTATTGATTTCTCTTACATCAATTTTTCTTCTTATCCATGTGCTACTTTGTACTCTGCTTCAAAGGTTGGACATGAACCCTAAAGGATTGGCACTGATTTGTTCTATTAACTCTTTTTTGGATTGCTACCTTGATTCGTGAATGGATATACTTAGTATTTTGACTTGGTGCTCTAGGAGTGAGTTTGGATCTTTATCTTTCCATACCTTAACAATGCTTAGGAGGTTGAGAGAGTCCAAATCCATTTCTTCAGTGCCATCATTATTGGTTTGAAACATAAAACCTTTCTTTGAAGGTTCCTGAGGATCTAGATTCGGGGGTTGTGAAGAGGTAACAATAGGAACCTCATAGGATTCATTGGGGATACCAATATCATGCATGTCTATCTCTAGGGAGTTGGGTTCAGATGAGGTTTTAGGAATTCGAGATTTTTAAATGGTTCAAAGTTATTGTTGGTAGCATGGGTTTTTCTAGAGTGTGCTTGTGGGAGTGGAGGCTTGGGTCCATGAAGAGAATTAGTTATTCTAAATAAGTCATCCTGATCTACAACTTAGCTTTGACATGGAGTGGTCTCAGGAACCAAAGAGGGGAAATTTCTATAGAGATGTATGTATTCATGACATCTATGTCAGTGGAACGTATTCATAGTCCAAGGTTTGCTTCCAGAGTTTTTCTTGATAGTATATGATACCAATAAATGTGGGAAGGGGCTTTAATATATTCATATATATGCATATGTGAGCATAAGATATGTATATTTATTGTTTAGTTTCTTTTGAAACTTTGACAAAATGACCTAGAGAATTTTGTATCCCTGTTAATTTTCTTTATCCTAAAATTCTCTGGGCAAGTGTATGCAGATCCAAAATGGGGTTGTCATAAAATCCTCTTTATTCGAAACAAATATCTCCATCCAAAACCTAAGATATAATATTGCAAATTTTAAGAAGTATGGGCCATTTTCGAAAACCCTTATGTGATCTTCCACATTTGCAAAGATAATTGTGAAAAGTCTTTTTTCCACGGCTCCAATTTGATATGTCCCTTTCGCTTCCACTTGTGATGAATCCAGTAGGTGAGGGATTTTTTTGAGGGCCAAATGCCTAGGAATTTCTTGATTAAAGCATGATCTCTCATGTATTGAATGAACTCCCCAATTTCATTGGAATGCACCTCAAAATTTAGATCTGTGGCTACTTTTAGAAGACAACTTCTTGGAGGTCTTTAGCTAGTTGAAGCATGCCTTGAGGATCCTTGCTACTAATTTGAACCTATATTTTTTGCAACCTCATACGGTACCTTGCAGTAACTTTGCTATAAGAGGGAGCTTGACTCCCCCTACATCGTTGGCCATGGCGGCAAGAATTGCAAGAGCAACATGAGTAGTGAAAAAATCAACAACAAGATAAGACAATATTTTTTAAAAAAACCCTCAACATATTATATAATAACATGCACATTTTTATTAAACTTCAAAATTATTAATTTATCTCTAAATATTAAATTTTAATCATAAATCCATGAATTTTAAATATAATCGTCGAAATTGACAACTTTGATTTCTTCCAAAGGCCTTGCTTTATATAGTAACACATAATTGTTGGATAATATAAGTATGGCTCTAAGAGAATTATTAGTCACTTCCTGAAGAGAAATATATTCTGAAAGAGAATTTCCTTCGTACAAATAACTACTTTACCATCACTAATGCTCCCATTTCATTGAAGTAAATTTATTATCAAAATATTTTTAGAAAAATAAAATTAATTTATTCACATTACGAAATTCAATTTTCCTTTCATTTCAACCTTATTCTTCAGCTTGAAAATTAAAATCAATGTATCAATATAGGAGAATATTGTGATAGATTCTTGGTTTCAACTTGGAATTAGTGGAGTTTTCCATAAAATTAATTTTCCCCTCCTACCCTTAAAATTTAGTGAGGTCTTTTTTTTCGAATAAATGAGGCCATCATGAAAAGTTTCCACATGAGAATGTAAAATGTTTTAAATTGAGAGCACACCACCTCAGCAGTTAAATGTAATATTTTTAGAAATTGAATTTGGGAGGGGTCATGATCATTTACCATTTTCATTGATCTAAATCACCTCTTATGACATAAATACCTATCTATATTAAAATAAATGAAATGAAATGAAATAAAAATAAATCGAAAGAAAATAAAATTTAATATTGGAGTGTATTAAAGATTTAATTATAGCGTGCGTAAGAAATTTAGGTTTTTATCAATGGGAATTGTGTAAGTATCATTATGAGCCGATTACAAAGCTTTAATGTAGGTTTTATGGATTACTGATATAAATCTATAATAATTCTAGATCTAGATATAGGCCCCCACTTTAAGTTTTATCATTTCATTAATAATGTTTAGGAGGGAGAAGTAACATTATATCTAGGTGACCCTTGTCGAGGAGTTGAAACAATCAAATTTTTTCAATTCCACCTTAGGAGAATGATATCATATATTATTATTCGTTGCCGTATTATTATGTGGACTCAAATAG
The DNA here is from genome assembly GCA_034641835.2 of Pinus albicaulis. Lineage (NCBI taxonomy): Eukaryota > Viridiplantae > Streptophyta > Pinopsida > Pinales > Pinaceae > Pinus > Pinus albicaulis. The sequence goes on from CM076577.1 coordinate 376,083,360, forward strand.
GATTATGAGTGGCCAAATAGTCATTAGTTAATTTTTTCTTCCTAGTGTGGCTTAATGTGTTGTGGACTCAAATAGGATTATGAGTGGCCAAATAGTCATTAGTTAAATTTTTCTTCCTAGTGTGGCTTAATGTGTTGTGAAATATTGTAGTATTTTTCTTTTGGTTTGTCTTAGGTTGGTATAGGTGTCAAATTCTTAGTTAAAAATTTTGCTAGGTTTCCCAACTTCTCATCCAATTTCTAATCCCAACTACTTAAGGTTGGTTAAATTTCCCAAATGTGGTTATTAATATTTGTGTATTGTGCATCCCATTAATCCAATATGTTAGTAGTAGAGGGGGTGTTCATATTTTTTGGGGATTTTGTATGAGGTGATTTATATTGCTCCACTATAGGTGAGCTTACTAAAACAAGTGACAAGGTCTAAGACAAAGGAGTGTCAAGTATTATAACTTTTTGATATACATGTGGGGTCCAATAATGGCCCTTGGATCAATACCTCATGGCACCAACTAAGGAAGCTCAACCATGCTATTAATTATATTGCTAGACTACCCTCATAGTAAAGAGTGATCTCCTTGAGTTTTGTTATCATTTTACCATAGTAACAAGATTGTCAATTAGCTTATTTAAAGCTAGTTTCAGGTACAACTAAAGACTTCCTATAAAAACAAGGATATGTGGTTGTGATATTCCATAAACATATATTATTTAATGTGACACTACTCAAAGGATTACTAATGGTTACAAGGGTTTCGAACAATGCGATTCCACTTGTATTTCTTGCGTGTATTCTTCTTTCATCATAGTTTTACCTATTGAATGACAAATCACTGTGTTGTTTAAGGACATTATGACATGTATCTAATATAAAAATAAAATTTTAGGAGTTTTATTATGCAAGAAAAATGTCTTAAAATCAATAGAAAATAATTATTTATTCAAGGTAGGGATTGAGGCCAAAAAAATAAAATGATTACAGCTTCTGCTATACTTATCAAATTGGTTATTATGACCACAAATATGAAATTTCGTAGCTTCTCTAGACCTATTCGCAGTAGTTTGACTAAAATTTTTGCATTCTATATATTTTTTTCCTTTTATTTGCTAGTGTGCCCATGACTTGCAAGACTAGTTTTTGGTCTAGGAAACTACGTAGGCTAGAGGAATCTAAGAGTCAAAATCACCTATGGATCTAACTTATCCTGGTTCACATCAATCCTTAACATTGTTGTATTTTTTGGTGTTTCCTCCCAACTATCACAAGTTTCAAACCTTGGCCACCTTATAGAATTTTTTTTGTTAAAATCGAATCATGCTAACGAGACTTGACAAATATATGCACTCTATCAAAAGATATCCAATATGCAAAATTTACATATGTCATTGAAAAACACTAAAAAAATACTAATTAATGATATCTTCATTTCCCATATTACATTTTGGATTTTTTTTTTAACTGAAGTATTTTTCCAAGAGGAATCCATATCTATGGCAAGCTTTTTCAAATTATACATTGAAAGTTTTAGAAATTGATCTATTTTTTCCATCAAAAATTTGCAAAGAGAATTAACGTTTCCACTTTGTACCCCAAAATTTTCTCACTCTAGGCCTAAGAAATATCTTTGATATCACTTGCAATGTCACATAAAATGTAGTACAAAACCAAATAATGCAAGAGAAATTAAATAAACCATACAAAATATCTTTTGATAACAAACAATAGAGAGCTATGTTCACTTGTCACTTTAGGAGGGAAACCTCCTAGAGCGAAGCTTCAAATGAGAATGACAATTCTTGAAAAAATGTTACATGACCTTCTATTGAATATATGGTTATACATAGAGAATCGTAACTGCTACAATTTCACTTATAATGAGGGAAAATTAGTTTGTTTAGACATTATTAATAAGATGACTCTTTTTACAATGAGTGACTATTAACTAACCATTTAGTAGGCTTTATTCAAGGAAGGTGGCCTCATATATTAATCAAGTATCCAAGAAAGGGGATTAAAGTAGGACTAACAATAAAAAAACATGGAAAATTTTATTTAGAGAAGTGAGCATGAAGTGATTACAATGGATAGTCATTGGTTGGTTATCATGGTAGATAAACTAGTAGTGTGGGTGCATTGTTCTCACTGTGGAAGCCAAGTGACAATTGTATGATTAATTTTGAGGTGGAATCATGAATTTATAGAAAAGAAGACATTATTATGTTCTAGATGCAACTTAGAGGTTTTTGGAGGTCGGTCCAAAGGATGCTAGTGATAGTTCTTATGCCAAAAGTGGAGATCAGATGGTGGTGGACAAATGAGGTAAAGTTTGTTTTTTTTTTGAATCAAAGTAGTGGCCATATGGAAATGTTAATGACACCTTGCATTTGTAGCGAGTATAAATTTTATGTGTATATCCTATGTGTTGGTCCTTAAAAATATTGACCTTGTATATTTCCTAGAGTGTGTAGTTGAGAGTAGCATTGTAATGGTACCTAGGAAATATTATAAAATCCTATTCTTGGTGTCTACATGAGGAGTATGTAAATGGTATATACATGTACTTATATATGTAACATGTAAATGGCATATGTTGTAATACATGGATAAGAACACATAACCTTTTTCCATGTGTCCCAGATGATTTGGATAAAATTTTTCAATATAATGCATAATCTTTGCTATGAATTTTTTAACACTTGGAGGAGTAAGTTGTGTGTTGGATTAATATTCAATGAGCAGACTATGTTGTTTGTAGACTTTGGAAGGTTCGTACAGACCTAACATTTTTTCTACAATGAATGTAATTTCAACAAAAAATGAATGAACCATGTATCTAAAACACATCGTACTGGACCAATGATCGAAGTGATTAGTATCCATGCATTTCAACGGATGCTTTTTCCTTTATATGAACATTCAAAATTTGATGATGTGTACATGATTGATGTAGGAGATTCAAATGCTAGTTTTGGCCAAATATATACTTTGTTGATAAGGAAGCTTCCCAATTTATGGTGGAGGATTTGGTGGATTGCATTAGTGAAAGATGTTGATGAACACCAAACCTGATAGAGATTGATAAAAGTACTCATTAAGGGGGCATTGGAATTAATAGCTATAATTATTTTTATATACATTGATAGATGATGCTTGATCATATAATAAGGTTGTGGTTGAGAAGAATACTGAATATAAAATTTAATGTATAGAAATAATGTTTTCTTTAATGTATAGAAATAATGTTTTCTTTCTCAATCCTATGCACGTTGGGGACATTCTCTTGGACATTTTTTAAACACAATTGTGAGAAAATAAATCAAAGACACATTAACATGCTTATAAATGAGGACAATAATATGGTTATAATTATAACATTGAGAAAAATATAAAAAAAATCAATAATTTTCTTAATAACCAATTCATATATATATATATATATATATATAGAAAAGAAAGGAAAATAAATTTTATAATAAATTACTTTTAATTTTATTTTGATCCAAAGTAATATCTTTGGCATCCATACAAAATGATATCTATTTTAGATATTAAACTTGCCGATGGTATTAATTAAAAAACAAAACTATATTTATTTATAGTAGAATATTTAAATTATCTATGTATTTATAGCTAAAAATTAATATTTAAAGATAAATTAATAATTTTGAAATTTAAATAATAATTAGCAAGTTAAATAGTTTTGAAGTATAAGTTAGTTTGTGTTAGGGTATATTGTTAAGGAATTTTTTTATAACAAATCATTGGTTTGTGGGAAAGGCATATCGTAGACACTTAGAATTTATATCCAACCTGGTTATCATTTTTTCTGAACAAATATTTTTGTAATAAAATTATTTAATAAAAATATCAAAAAAAATTATTAAAACTCACCCCAAAAAGACACAAAAATATAAAAACTTGATAACAATGGGTACAAGAAATTTACTTATAATATGTGCAAAAAATTTAGGTCTTTATCAACGGGAATTTGGGACTCCAGAAACAAAGATCTTGCGTGTGTCAAAAATATTTGCATATGGGGAATTTGTTCTAGCACCTCCCCTTTTTTGAGCACCTCCCCTAGCCCAATACATTGCAATGAAGATTCTATCGTTCTTGCCACTGTCACAAGTTCCAGTTGCAGATTCCATCTTTCTTGCACTCATTATATCTTGTGGCGATTCTCTCAGTTGCAGACTGGAGAAATTCATTTCTTGTTTTTTCTGCCAAATATATGGCACACTCTTCCTCAAGGAATTCCTTCAAAGGTTGAAGCACTCCAGAGACGTATGGTGAATGGAAAACTGGGAGCGGCTTGATTGCAGTGTCTCAAAACCTTATCAGACTTTTCCACCACTGCTTCAATCATGACATTCATTAATCTAATAATGTCTTCATTTGGAAAAAACTTATGTCGCAACAAGTGCTGGAGCTCGGACTTTCCCTATTAATAAGTTGAGTACTTTGAAAGGAACTGCGGTGTCAAACAAAGGAGTTTGTTTGAGTATAAACATCGTCTTGCCAATATCGATTCAATCATTCCAAAAGAACAACACTCTGATTTAGTGTCAAGCCCAAAACTCCATTTTGCTAAAGATGGGAATCCTTAAGAGGGATGATGCAGAATCTAGAAGAAAAGTTAGAAAATCCATGCTTGATTTGTAGCTTATCAAAAACTATACTGGTTTGCTAGGAGAGAATGCACCATGTTCTCCTTTTTGAATGGCTAATAAAACCTCTTTGAAAATTGAATTTGCTGATGCAGCAATATCTAGTAGAAACTTGCAATCCTTCTCCGCTGATAGTAGTCCTCAAGTTGATCACCAGAACCTCCAACAACATCCTTTGAAGACGTAACTATGGCAACTACGGAGATAAGAATATATTGAGCAACTATGGCTTATCTCAATATATTGAGCAACTATGGCATCTATGTTGAATATATATGAGCAACTAGCGCTTTGAATCATTTTCTCCATATAATGAATAAATGGGAGGTTTTACGCTATAAAACTTCAAGCGATTCATTTCACCTGCAATTCGTTCCAAAAGCATGCTTAGAGTTTCCTCGTGATTTGCACCATTCTCACATATCTTTGCCATGGTACTATTGGTAAAGGAACTCTCGCTAGCTAGCTTAATTGAGAAATGGGTCATTGAAATGTTGTAGGTTTTTTTTGGCAAGAATTTAGTGATAAATCATTTAGTTTTTAATTGGTATATATCAGGATAGATTTATATTAAGTATGGATCTAATATGAGCCTAGAGCTATCAAATTTATTCAAGAACAAATTTCTTTAAAGTTCAAAATATAATGTGTAATTTTTTATTGCTTAAATTATATTTTTAAATGCTATATAGAAAATATATAGGACTAAATAAATGTTTCAAACATAAAACTTAGATTTTTCATATATATATATATATATATATATAATGATATATAATATATATAATTGACATTAAAATATTTTATTGATAACCCACATTGACTATTTTTTATATACAACATTAAAATATTTTATTTAACAAATTGTTTTCAATATATAGATATATATGAAGTTGATATCGACATAAATTAGTTAACATAGATATTTAAATAGTTTATTTAAATCTTCTATTGAAATACTTTTGAAAAGTATAAGGTTTAAATATCTTACTCACACATTATTTTTTTCTTTCCTTCTAATTACTTCACAACATATTCATTTTTTTTATTATATCCCACATTATTTTTCTATTTAGAGCATACTTTATTTATTTTTATTTTAAAGGGACATGTGTCAACTCGACAAACAGAAAAACAAACAAACTTACACATCCCCCTCATACTGGGTTGTAGAATGAGCCCTCGGCTCAATAATTTGACCCTTGTACAAATATATGCCAGGGCCTAGGAACAATTGACCTCTTTTTTTAGAACTGGATAAGACATACGTAGTACTTGTTCTTGTCTCAAATGAGGCCAGAGAGCCTTAATCCTTTATACTAATGTCTTATGCCCATGGTCTATACTCATAAAAAATAGTGTTTAAAACTGCAAAACTTTGAGAAGTATTCAAAATTGCAATTCAAAGACCAAGTAGACCGCGAATTGGTAATTTGTATTTCACCATTGTTTTATTCTCCACATGTGATGTGTGCATATTGACGATTACACCAGAAGTTCAACAACATGACCCATGTATTTTTCTAACACCCCCTCAATAGCAATCTCATATGGCTCCAACAACTTGTCATTTAATAATTTGTTTATAACCTTTGGCGTATCAACAATAAATTTATATCCTCCATCTACAACCTTCTCTACTTTAGATATATTGAAATGTTCAATGCAAAGTAGCACTTGTCTCCTTAAGAGTGCGAACAATGGCCATAGCAACAAATTCAATTCCCTTTCCACACCTACATCGTGCATGACCTTACCACATAAAATGGGAACAACATAAGTGACTTGAAGTCTGATGCTTGTCTTGCAACATATAAAACTAAAAAAACCTAATTGATTGCACATAAAATGGTTGCATTCATTTCCAACAATATTGTATATATTTCCTCTCATAATCATTGAATGAATTTTATTTAATCATTTGGTTGCGAAGACACAAATGATACACTGTGATATTGAGAAGTAGTGCCAAGAAGAAGATCCTCATTGGAAGCCAAGGTTGTCAAAGTCCCATTCTACAACTCAATCTCACTTGTAACATCTATATTGTGATGATAGCTCTGAATGTGGTCTTCATTAATGTAGGTTATATCCCTCTAATGTCCATTATAAATTAAATTACCTTTGTTGGAGTATATGGCGCTTCTATTCAAACTTCTTACAATTTAATCATATGTCATAGTCCCATCTGCTATAACCCCCAACTTTCGCCTTTTCTTTTCTTCTTTTCCCCAAACATAAATAATTTCTCTGATTTTCGGGGAAATCAATACTACCTTGAAATTTTTTCCCTTATTGCAAAGAATTCACAATTTAACATAAATTTGAAAATAATTTGTAAACCCGAGGAAGTGCAAAATGTGCAGATGAACCATTGACATGAATTTTCTTGTCACATTGAAACTCTTTGTGATGAACTCTCTGTGTAACCTACTTGGGGCTAGCACTACCTAGAAGGACATCAAAGTGGATAGCACACATAGGGTTTGAAAAATAAAATGTTAATAATCTAACTACAGTTACAAGAAAAGTGATATATAATTCAGACTTCTCTTTCCATTGGTTCTCCAAGACATATTTTGCACTTGAGCCTCCAAGAGAAAAATCCATATGCTCTTTTTAGTTGGAATTCCAATTAGACGTCTTGCCAACACTTGCAACCCTTGCATCTTGATTACTTTTGGCTTCCGTTGGAGGAAGATATTTTTCCCCACAACTCATTTCCTTATGAATAACGTGCTTTCTTTTTTGTGAGAACACTAATTGATTTATAGAGGTAATTTTGTTATCTCTGGCCACTTATTAAATATAATATGCTCATCAAGCTTATTTTATGAAAAAATTATTGCGGCGCCACTGCTAGGCATTATTTCCATTAAATGTATTGGATGCACAACAATTAACTCCATATGAGAAATCTTCTAGCCAAGTAACCAAAACAACATCAGTTAAACAAGAGCTTGAACATGCATGTTTTAAGGGGATACATGATCGTCATATTTAGTAATGTATTTATTACGTAAATTTGACTATGATGATGGATTCATTGCTTGAGCGAGCCAGGACAAAGATTTACTCCATGATTCAATATGATTAAACCACTCTAAATATCATAGAAAAATAATGCAAAGATACATACATGAACTTGAAAAGTAATAGGGGCCCAAAACTTTAAGTGTTCAGGGTGAAATTCTTGAGTGGTGATGTAACCGCTACAACAATTACTGAACCACTCGTAGAATCCAACATCTCTAAATCCATCCTTTCAAAAGATGGAGCCTCAATAATGATACGAAGAAGTATTGAATAGATATTGTGGGTACTACTTTGAGATGCTTGACCATTTATAAATGTGCCATCAGAGTATCTCACAGTTAAGTCATGTTTATTCTTTACATACCAAAACAAGATTTCACATGTGTATGTCTTCAACAATGACATAGACAACATGAAAAAGGACTTGTTATATTCATATTTTAAAGTGAATTTATAGTGTTTCTTCGATGCTAGTGAGCATCCATAGTCCCAACGAAGTTGCTTGCATCACTTATCTATGTAGGAAGCCTTTCTCATAACTTCACTATTTTTATTTTATTTTTTCTTCTACATGCAATTTTACGCAATTTGGGAATTCATTGTACTAGGGCAGATGAGGGATCTGAACTTATTTTATTGGTAGAGAGGTTGTTCCTTGTTCTACAGAAACTAAATATTTTTTGACTTAGGTTTTCCCTCATGCCATATCTCCACATTACATCTCCAACTCACAGATGGATAGTAAAAGCACAAAATCAAATATCCAAGACCAAACTGAAAATAAAGTTTAAGTTATAGATGTAAGTCTTATGAACTTTATCAGACTCCCCCATGGGAAACAACTCATATTTTCCTTGTTAAATGGTTATAATCATAGAAAAATATTTAGGATGTAGTTTCTATACGAGGGTCTACAAGTGATCTCTTCTTGGAGCTACTATCAAAACCACACATAACCACTTACTGGGATATCAACATTTAAGCAAGATGAATAAAAGGAAGATACTTTAGGTTTAATTTATGTACAAACTTGAAAGTAGAAATAAATGCAAGGAAGTAGTGCTAAATGGAATAGTGAATGATCAATACAATGAAGGAAGAAAAAAAACTGAAATGTACTGAAAACAATTCAAGAAAATAAATCTAACTAAAAATTAAGAGTCATACATTAATAGAGAGCTTGTTACATTCAGAACTTAAAGTGATTTTACGGTGTTTCTCTGTTGCTAGCGAGCACCCATAGGCCCCATGAAATCACTTAAGAAATCACAAAAATTGTTTTACTACAAGCGGTCATCCATAGCCCAACAAAATCACTTGCATCACCTCTCTGTGTAGAAAGCCTTTCTCATGCATTTACTCGTTTTATTGTTTTTTCTTTTACATGAAACTTTGAATAATTTGGGTATTCATTGTGTTAGGGAAGATGAGGTATCATAACTTATTTTATAGGTAGGGATGTTGTTCCTTGTTAAAAAAAAAAATTTGCCTTAGGTTTTCCCTCATTGGTTATCATAATATACATAATGATAAACTTGAAAACACATAAATAAATTCAAACGTGAGAATTTATTTAGTGAAACCGAGCTATGAAGAGTATCTTGTGGAGAAATCCTAATAGGATCTATTTTAGGGATATTTTCAAGATCATGAGTGTAATGTTCCCAATTTTAGCCTCAAGCTAAAATGGAACATTATAGTAGCATATTTTTATTTTGTTTAATAAAATGGGTAAGGAGACCCCTTAACCCCTTTTAATGGAAAATAACACTCCTTGTGTGAAAGGAGAAATAATGAAGCAGCTGAAATAAACACCTAATGGGGTGAACATGATGAGGATCACCTTGAGTTGGCCATGTTTGACCAAGTCAACAGTGTTGCCTTAGAGGGGTGGCTTGCATTAGAAGACAATGCAGATTTTGGAGGGAAAGCATTTGAAAGTGAATGGAAACCCTAATTGTGGGACCCATGGTGAAAGAGATTTCATTTGCTTTATAAGAAAGAAGGAGCAGCTCATTTGGTTTATGCTTTGATTTTGAAATTTCGTATTGAGGCCAAGGGCTTGCACATCCGGGATGTTTAGTAGGATTGCAGAGCTCTTGAGCACTGGTGGTGTTCCCGAGAGGGGATCCCCCACCTCTTCCTCATGGGAGGAGAGGATTTTAGTTTCATTTCCTCATTCCGTCATTTGGCCAAACTCACTCCTTCAGTTGCAGCATTATTTCTGTAGCAGAATGGTGCTGTGTAGCTAGGGTAGCAACAGAGGAACTCATTGAGTCTTTCCCTACTTTATTTTTAGTGGAGGAGTGATTTCTTCATGGAAAGAGCTGTAGAGAGGGCTCTTGGGCTTCATTTAAGATCTGTGGCATCAGGCCACTCATTCACCATCTCCCACTGCGCATTCATTTGGAGAAATTGCGTTATTCCATGAGGGCAGTGTTGAGGGAGATTCTTGTGCTCATTAGGAGGAGTTCTTTTGAGTAAAAGGGGATCAGCCCCTTTTCCCTTGAGGGCATTATCAGAGGAGGACATAAACATTTTATATCAGCCACAACCTCATATTCATTTGGTTTCAGTTGCAATGACAATTTGTTTGTCACGATTGTATTTTATCCGGCATTTCTACCAATCTCCCTGAGATTGGCTAGAAATCCCACATTGAGCCCATTTTCCTCTCTTGGGCTATTTTTCTTTATCTTTCAGCCAAATTATCATTTTTTATGTATTCAGTAGTTTCAGCTCTCATAGAGACTGTGCAGTTATGGTTTCCCGACATTCTGTGTAGCTACAGCTACTCCGACATTACATTGTATATTCATTAGAGTTGGTTCTATAGGTTTTGAAAAGCCTTGTCCCCTCAATTATTTCCTGTATATTCATGCTAAAAGCATAATATAATTTTGGCTGCACCATTTCCCCTCTTATGATGTATTTCAGATTGTAGAGTTAATTTTCATGTTCATATATTGATGTAGCTCACTCTTTGAGCATTGTTTTAGAGGCCTAGATTGGGGAGATCTGAATAACCCATCTAGATGAATTTATTTAAGCTCATTTTCTGCAGGGAAGTTATATTAGATGTTTTCTAGGGCATTCCAGCATTGGTTAGCCTTATTTATACAACATCTTCCTTATAAAATGTCCTCAAGGAACCTGTTGCAGAAATTCCTGAGGTGGAATATTGCATATCCATAGGCAGAGTCTGTGAAGGGCCAGCTAGCCTCAGGATATCTCCCTTCTATCAAGGAGACATATCCTATAAATGCCCCAAAATTCAATCTCTGAAATGGACTTGCAGTGTCTCACTGAAGAGGGAAAAATGGAATATCTTAAGATATTCCCAATGGAGCATAAAATTCTAGATTTGGAATATTACAGTGGTATCAGAGCATGATATTGGCTCAGCCTGTGCCCAAGATCTATTGCCATCAGCAAGAGGAGATTCTCTCCAAGGAGAGGAGATTTACAGAGGAAACAAGGAAGATGAATGAAGGAAAAGGAGGTTTCCCTTCTTCTTTTCCAGACCATTGAGCACATCATTGAAGATCTGCTGAAAGGGGAAAATTTTGGAGAAATTTTCTGAAAGAATTTGTGGATGGAGCAAGCCCTAGCTATTATCATGGAGGGTGAGCACTCAGCCACACATGCAGATCCATAGCACAGTACATTTCCCATAGCTACTACAAGAAGGATGGATGGAAAGAGTTGAGGCCTTTGGAGGAGCAGCGCTACAACTCAAAGGTATGATTTATGATGATTGATTTCAGAGCTCTATTTCATGTTCTCATGAAAATGAGAGATCATATGTTACATTCACAAAGAGTTTTGCAAAGGGGATTGATGAGAATAAATGTGCAACTGGGTGTGACAAAACTTCAAACACTTTGCATGCATGGAAGGGGACCATGAAACAAAAGATCATTCCATCTTTCTAGAGGGGGAGAAATCAGGAGAATGAATTGATAGAGGCAAGACCCCCGTTGTATGAAGGGCACTCTTCCACTTGTGAGGGTGTGGAGTTATTTCTCTCAAGGGAGGGCCAAGGTTCAAGGCCTCTCATTTTGATACACTCACTTGTTGGTAGAGAGGAGGTGCATAGAAAAACCTACAGCGCTGCACCATTAGAAGAACAAGAAGATCAGGAGGATTAGCATGAAGGGATGATGGACATTCACCCTTATCTATTTTTTAGAGACTCTCCTCACATAGGAGAAGGAATGCACTATGTAGTAGAGAGAGAGGGACTTTCCATTCCTCTCATATATTCATTCCACTTCCTATCTTGATGTCTCACTTTTGGAGGCTTTCCACTTGGGAGGCCACTTGATCTAGAGATGATGAGAGGCATCATGTCATTTGGTTCACCACTCTTGGATTCTAGAGAGGTGGAGACATTAGAGGAATCCAACACAGCGCAGATGGTTTGGGGTAAACTCATGGAGGAGAGATATAGTCTCTCATTTTCAGTATCACCCACCTTCATCATCTTTACTGTGCTGACAGACTTTGTTGCAGGGATGGAGGATTGCATCTTCATGGTGCAGGATGACTGCTCCATACATTTGGTAAGAGAGATGATACTTCCTTTGAGGAAGGACTCTTTCATGCATTGGAGTGGATGAAGGCCACTCATGCTTACATTTCCCGAGATCGGGAGATTCTTTGGAGGTGATAGTCTCTCATGGGAGACTCATTTTCAGAGGCCCTTATTTCTATTTGAGCATGAGCAGCTGCATGATGGCATGGCAGCAACTTGGAGGATGAATTTTGCATGAAGGGATGTCAAGGTAGCAGGCAACAGCGTGATGGAGCACCATATTGTAGAATACCATCGCTGTCTATGTGGAGGACTGATCCAAGATGGAGGGCTCAACTTGAGTTGAGTATTCCCCAGGATATTTATGCATGCATGGTTCCTGATGACCAGGAGGGAGATGACTAATACATATTTTATGATATAGTCATCTAACACTATGGCAGATTCTTCTTGACTAGAGCTTCTAGTTTCAAGAAGAGATTATTGCATGCAGCATATGAGGGCTTCCTAGCTATGCTCTTGGATGCATACTTGATTGGCTAGAGGAGTTCACTTGGAGGGAATTCATCATGGCACCTATCAACATTGGGAGAGATGCATATCCCACTTGATTATGGTGGAGAGAACCTCACATCCACTTCCCTACTCATTGAAGGTAGAGGGAAATTCTCGGTTGGGCCACTTCAAGCTCAAGAGCTAAAGTACAAATTGGAGAAGGTATAATTTCACATTTTATATTGTACTTTCCTTAATTTTTTGAGCAGCATGATGAGTCAAGAAGAGTTGATTTCTTATTGCATAATGTACAAGGATGTATTTGTAGGCTTTTGTGGCAGAAGAATGGACCATTCTTATGGTGGTTTGTGGAGGAAGCCACATGCTCCTTGGTGTGCAACATTGGCACCAATTTATATTTTTATGTTCCTATATTTTGAGATGTGTGTGGCAGAAAAAAAGTGGCTGGTAAAAGCACTTGTTAAGTATATCCTTGATGAAGGAAAGAGGCTCACTGCATTGGTCCCATTAGAGGAGCAGTGACCCACTCTCTAGTTGTCTTGTGACAGCTTGTTTTCATTGTATTATGCTACCTTGTATTGTTGATGCTTATTTATTCATAGGGAGCACTATTTGGAGAGTGAATTATATGTGGGATAGCCCATTGGGAGAACTATTCTCCCCATTACACATGCTCTATATTGCAGGAGATACCATGGGAAAACCATGATTGTCATACTATTACTTTTCTCCTCTTGTGGGGAAAACCACTTGGAGAATTTGCAGAGGCATTTCATGGCTGGATATTTTTTTGGGGTAGCTTGGGCCACTCTTGGAGGCCATACCATTTCAGCCCAAGGAAATAAGTAGCCTCATATGCAATATAGAGGGAGAGAAGAGCTTATTGGGATAAAGCAACAAAACTCTCCATTCAGCCCCATTATATTGCATAGAACCAAGGGCAAGGTTTTCATTTCGATGATAGCATGGTTGAGGAGATCATCAGTGGGATTATATTTTCCCATGATTTTCATCACTCCTACCTTGAGGAGGCCATAGTTCAGCAGGGGAATTTCCACCTACACCTTCTATCTTTCTGGATGTACACCATTTTGGTTTGCATACTTGGGAGAAGGCATTGGAGGATAGTTTTACTGCAGCATATCTTGAGCAGCGGTGGAGATGATTGATGAGGAGGCCATAAGAGAAGAAGGGGGAGAAATTTTTTTCTCTCTATGCAGTTTCTTGGGGACAAGCAACATGTGGGAGGGGAGGACTGTAATGTTCCCAATTTTAGCCTCAAGCTAAAATGGAACATTATAGTAGCATATTTTTATTTTGTTTAATAAAATGGGTAAGGAGACCCCTTAACCCCTTTTAATGGAAAATAACACTCCTTGTGTGAAAGGAGAAATAATGAAGCAACTGAAATAAACACCTAATGGTGTGAACATGATGAGGAACACCTTGAGTTGGCCATATTTGACCAAGTCAACAGTGCCGCCTTAGAGGGGTGGCTTGCATTAGAAGACAACGCAACTTTCGGAGGGAAATCATTCGAAAGTGAATGGAAACCTTAATTGTGGGACCCATGGTGAAAGAGAGGTCATTTGCTTTATAAGAAAGAAGGATCATCTCATTTTGTTTATGCTTTGATTCAAAAATTTCGTAGTGAGGCCAAGGACTTGCACATCCGGGCTGTTTAGCAGGATTGCAGTGCTCTTGAGCACTAGGGGTGTTCCCGGGAGGGGATCCCCCACCTCTTCCTCATGGGAGGAGAGGATTTGAGCTGAATTTCCTCATTCCGGCATTTGGCCAAGCTCACTCCTTCAGTTGCAGCGTTATTTCTGTAGCAGAATGGTGCTGTGTAGCTGGGGTAGCAGTAGAGGAACTCATTGAATCTTTCCCTACTTTATTTTTAGTGGAGGAGTGATTTATTCATGGGAAGAGCTGTAGAGAGGGCTCTTGGACTTAATTTCATATTTGTGGCATCAGGCCACTCATTCACCATCTCCCACTATGCATTCATTTGGAGAAACTGTGTTATTCCATGAGGGCAATGTTGAGGAAGATTCTTGTGCTCATCAGGAGGAGTGATTTTGAGTAAAAGGGGATCAACCCCTTTTCCCTTGAGGGAATTATCAGAGGAGGGAATCAGCATTTTAGATCAGCCACAACCTCATATTCATTTGGTTTCAGTTGCAGTGACAATTTTTTTGTCACTATTGTATTTTATCCAACATTTCTAGCAATCTCCTTGAGATTGCCTAGAAATTCCACATTGAGCCCATTTTCCTCTCTTGGGCTATTTTTCTTGTATATTTCAGCCACATTATCATTTTTTATGTATTCAGCAGTTGCATCTCTCATAGATACTGCACAATTATGGTTTCCCGGCATTCTGTGTAGTTGCAGCTACTCTGACATTACATTGTATATTCATTGGAGTTGGTTCTAGAGGTTTGAAGAGGATTTTCCCCTCAATTATTTCCTATATATTCATGCTGAAATCATAATATAATGTTGGCTGCACCATTTCCTCTCTTATGATGTATTTCAGATTGCAGAGTTAATGTTCATGTTCATGTATTGCTGTAGCTCACTCTTTGAGCATTGTTTTAGAGGCCTAGATTGGGGAGATATGAATAACCCATCTAGATGCATTTATTTAAGCTCATTTTCTGCAAGGAAGTTATATTAGATGTTTTCTATGGAATTCCAGCGTTGTTTAGCCTTATTTATGTAGCAACTTCCTTATACAGCGTCCTCAAGGACCTTGTGGCAGAAATTCCTGAGGTGGAATATTGTATATCCATCGGTAGAGTCTGTGAAGGGCTAGCTAGCCTCAAGATCTCTCCCTCCTTTGAAGGAGACATATCCTGTAAATTCCCCAATAGTAAATCTCTGAAATGGACTTGCAGTGTCTCACTGAAGAGGGAAAAAATGGAATATCTTAAGATATTCCCGATGGAGCAGAAAATTCCAAATTTGGAATATTACAATGAGGTCCTAACATAACCATCAGTGAGAGTTGAAGTGCTTCATTCCACTGACCAGTCTCTAAAAATTTAGATGTTAGACAATCACATCTTGGTGGCTTGGTAAAACCGATAGTTATATATGGATTGAAATAATCAGATGTATCGGTGAGTTAATTGTTAACAAGATGAAAACTATTAGAAAGAGGCATGGTTTTGATTAGATGCTTGGATTTTCCTAGATTGATCTTTTAAAACTAAAAATTCTTCATGGATGATAAATGAAGATGAATCAATGGGAGTAATTTTATGAATGGTATGAAATATAGAATGTTCCTCTTCACATAATGAGGATTAGAAGTAAAAAGAGAGAGGAGAAATATTTTCATTCTTTTCTTGCTCTATATGCGAGACAATATTACCTCATATATGATCATAATCTAGACCAAAAAAATGATAATCTGGTGGATTGAAAATGATTGTTGGTGTATCATATTCATCAAACATATTAGGATACGAGTAATGAGTTGTGGAAGAAAGAAGATGAAAATAATCCCTTCAAGAAAGCTCGATTCCCATCAGATATGATTCCAATTCTTGATATTGCACATTAATATCTTAAAGAATAAACATTCATGTTATGCTCTATGGAACCATTTGAACACTCATTATTGTCCAAGACAATGTATTGGTAATATCGAGGAAGTAATGATAAGAACATATCAAGAGGATATTCAATGATGGTTCGATGAAATATTAATGAGATCAACCTGATAGTGAATATATGGCTTATTGATTTTAATTTCAACTTGGTCCACTTCTAAGAAATTTATCACAAATTCTAAAATAAAACAACTTTTCTCTTCTTTACATAGGATTTCTTCATTATTTAAATCATTGATAACAGAGATTTAATTGTTAGAAAAAGAGATAATTTCATTTGGTAATGAATATGAAGAAGGATGAGAGATGTTAGAGGAGACAATTTTCTCCTTCACGACTTGAGATTCTCCTTTACTCACATATGAAAAAAAAGAGGATAAAAGTCATCATAATAAAAGGAGGCATAAGGTTAGTCTGATTTGCAACATGCGGATCATTAGAATCATATAATTATTGATTATCAATATTCATTTTATATTTAACTCATTCCTCACAAAGACCAACCAATCATGGAAATTCTCTGATTAAATGATGTTATTCCATATCTTTCTCATGAAATATATAGAAAATGTTGAGAAATATATTTTGCAAAATCCTCCAAAGATTCATCCAGTTTCATTCTAAGCTCACTAATCTCTTTAATTATTTTTTTAGGACTACACTCTTCAAAATAAGATAGAAACTCACCAATGAACTGTTCTAATGAATGGATAGATGCGGTTGGAATTTTTTTAAACCATGATTTGACATGACTTTCAAAAGTAAGACTGAAAAGTCTACATATGGAACTTTAATGATGCACACCATTAGCGATACAAATTTCAAGAAATTGGAGGATATATTCAGATGCATAGATTTCTCCTTCACCATCAAACATATTCTTTGACCAGAGTAAGAATATCTTGACGAGGATTGTAATATTTACTCATCCGTAAAAACATCCCCACATTGGGTTTTGGGAAGGAGCCATTTTTAAATACAACTTTAAGATATGGGCTCCACATGGTAAGCTTGTCATCTACCCTCCTAGTGAAAAAAATGTTGATGGGAAAAAATGTACCACCAATAGTAAGGGGATATCCTAGGTGTGAAATCCCAATTATATCTCACACCATTTCAGCTAGGATTCCCATCCAGTATATGGGCCCTACTACCACCATGTTTGTTTCCTCTTCACTTTTGAGTGAATAGATTGTTAATGTGAGGATAATTTTGAAATGCCCTAAGTGAGGATAGATTAGCCCGCAAATTATGAACTTGAAGTATAAGATACAATAATATGAAATAAAAACAATAAAAATAAGTAAATTTCAAGAGGAGTCAGATAGCTAAAACCATATGAGGCACACATGTTGAAGTTTGCAACAATAAATAGTGAAATTGGCATCCATAAGAAACATGACAACACCTACACTAGTGTGGGACCACAGGTGATGTAGTGATGGGTCCTAGTGCTACATTAGTGTGAAATTCAATTTATTTAGTAAATTGGATGAGTGTCAAATTTAATTATCCATTAATTAAATTGGACAATAAAATTTAATCTTATCTCATAATCACTTGTAATAGTTAACTCAGTGTGATAAACTCAGTGAGCTCATGAATTTCAAGTTGAGGGTAGTTGGTGAGGCATGTAAAGTGATTCTATGTGTTTTGGAGTTCAAGTTGTAGTTAAGTGCGTGAATTTAATGCATGAGTAATCAGTTAACTTAGTTAGGTGAGTTAAATTTGGTTGAGCTAGTTGTGATTGTTTGTTGCACTAGTGAGAGATCAAGTCAATTAAATTCACAATCAATGATTTAACATGCAACTGATGATTTAGTATTATTATCTGCATGCATGTCAGTTCCAGTGGAGACCCAGTTGAGACAAAGATTAAAGGGAAGTTAACTATAAGTTATGATATTAGCAAACTGGCCATATGCAGTTAAAACACCACAAGATGCCCATGATACTCAGCACAGTTGAGAAAGGCTGAAATTCCTAAGGAATAGGGATTACATTCCTCATGAATTGCGTGAGCAAGGCAGGCTGAGAATTGGCTAAGTGTTGGTCTGATTTTGTCTGGATCAATGTGAGACAGTTGTGAGAGTGCAGGAGACTCTTGTGAGAATAGTGCATTGTAATTGTTTCAGGATTCCTTGTGGAATATACAATATATGATAGAGGGGTTTTGAGCAGCAAAATTTCCCCAGGAAAATATATGTGTTGTGGTTTGATTTGATTCTTTCTTTGCTTAATGTGATTGGCGATTGCATTTAAATTTTTGCAATTTATTTGTAGAATCGATTCAGTATATAGCTTTAGTAAATTTTTAGATAGGATTGAATTCATGATATACATATTGTTCGTATAATTTATACATGGTATCAGAGCAGGAATTATTTGGGTGTGCTAGTTTGCAGAGAATATTTGAAAATTTTTGATGCAAAATTAAAAAAAAAATAGCATATTTGGATTCCTTGCGAAAAAATACCCAAATTAAAAAAACAAATTGGTCAAATCAAAGCTCGAATGAGGGAGATATCGTCGATTTAAAATCAACTTTTTTTTAAGAAAATTTTGTGACGATGGGTCAATTACAATGTGTGCGAGTCAAGAGCTTGCATGCACTTGCCATAAAAGATTCATGCAAAGCTTTGAGGAGAAAATCAGAGGATAGTGCCTTGGTGTTTGAGAGGGAGCCTCTCAAGATGCAGCTTCAGAAGTAGTCTCAGAAGTTTGTGGAGCAACCACAATTTGAGATGCAGAGAAGAGACCAAGTGGAAGAATATACTCAAGAAGAGACCTCTAGGAGGGAGAAATTTCGAGCCAAATTGGCAAAGGGAGTACATGTAGCTATACCTCCAGGTGTGAGGTGGGGCAATATGAAAAATTAATCCAAGAAGAAATTTGGGTAGGGTTCATTGGGATGGTGCATCTCATGGATCAAACCTAGCTACAAGAGCCCACAGTACAATAATAACAGGATCAGTTATATTGATCAAGTCAGATGTTAGGAGGAACGAAATTAGAGTGACAGGTGTCAGATACTAGAGCACAAATCAAAGTTGGCAATAGTGTAGAGTGCATGGATGCATATGTCAACAACGCAGCGAATCCAGTAGACATGTGAAGTAGCTAACAGCAGTCAGAAGACTCTGATGACAGATGCATTATATTGATTCAGTTGTTTGGAGGCTATTCAATTTCGAAAGTGTTGCATGCAAATGTTGCATGTGCGAGAAACACTAGAGAAGTGTTGCATGTGCGAACAACACTAGATAAGTGTTGCATGCAAGAGTTTCATGTCACATGCAAGAGGTGCATGTGCAAATGCACGGAAATTCCTTTCTTGTTGAGAGGGAGTGTTGAAGTTTGCAACAAGAAACAATGAAATTGGAATCTAGAAGCAACATGACAACACCTACACTAGTGTGGGACCACAGTTCATGTAGTGATGGGTCCTAGCGATACATTAGTGTAAAATTCAATTTATTTAATAAATTGGATGAGTGTCAAATTTAATTATCCCTTAATTAAATTGGATAATAAAATGTAATATTATCTCATAATCACTTGTAATAGTCAACTGAGTGTGATAAACTCAATTATCTCATGAATTTCGAGTTGAGGGTATTTGAATAGGAATGCAGAGTGATTCTATGTGTTTTAGAGTTCAAGTTGCAGTTAAGTGCATGAGTAATTAGTTATCTAAGTCAGGTGAGTTAAAGTCAGTTGAGCTAGTTGTAACTTTTTTTTGCACTAGTGAGAGATCAAGTGAATTAAATATTATTTAATTCAAAATCAATGATCTAATATGAAACTAATGATTTACTATTATTAGTTGCATGCATGTCAGTTCTAGTGGAGACCTAGTTGAGACAAAGGTTGAAGGGAAGTTAAATATCAGTTGTGATATTAGTGGACTTTCCAGATGCAATTAAAACACCACATGATGCCCATGATACTCAACACAGTTGAGAAAGGCTGAAATTCATAAGGAATAGGGATTTCATTCCTCATGAATTGCATGAGAAAGGCGGGTTGAAGACATGTTGCGAATTGGCTAAGTGTTGGTTCGATTTTATTTGGATCAGTGTGAGATAGTTGTGAGAGTGCAGGAGACTCTTGTGAGAAGAGTGCATTGTAATTGTTTCATGATTTCTTGTGGAATATACAATATATGATATAGGGGTTTTGAACAGCAAGCTTTCCTCGAGAAAATATACGTGTTGTGTTTTGATTTGATTCTTCCTTTGCTTCATGTGATTGACGATTGTGTTTAAATTTCCATAATTGATTTGTAGAAGTGATTTAGTATCTATCTTTAGTACATTGTTAAATCGGATTGAATCCATGATATACATATTGTTTGTATAATTTCTACAACACAAGAACGAGAAAGTACTAGAAGTTAATTGCAAATTAGTTTACAACTTCTTACTAGTGTTAGCGTGGAATGAAAGAGAAAATATCTAGCTATCATATGAGTAGTAAATCATGAATTATTTCATCAACATACCACTCATGTGAAACAAAATATGCACAAGTAAAGAGTATCAGATGGTCATTACAACCATCATAGGAGTGCATGAGAATCCATGCCAAGAATGAAGAGCTTTTCATTTAAAATGTTGCAAACTCAAGTACATGTACTATAGGTCCATAAAAATCCAATAGTGGAAGGTATTATGCTCATATCATCTCCAATATAAGTCCCTAGACTCACCATAAATTAGTATACAATTACCAAGAGAAAGAGTGCTCACACCTACCTAAGTTCCAAAAGACTCAAGTTCATTAGAGGATGTTTTGAAGAGAAGGATTCACAGTAGAGAAGATACAATCACAAACTAGGGAAACTAAGTGAAATAAATAAAAAACTAGGTAGGTTAATCCTCTACATGGTATCAAAGAAGGATTCACAATAGAGAAGATATTTCGAGGCTTGTTATTGTATGAGGATCAAATTTGTAGGATCAATTCTTAAGAGCTAACAATATTGATTTCTATGGAGTAAGACTCAAGTATGCCCTTCAAGAAAGCTTGAATTATATTTCTTGGAAGGACCACATGGAAACAATGTTGGAAGATAATGGGTTGAAGGAATTCATTGATAATGATATCTAAAAACCAACAACAGTTGATGCTTAGAATCTAGTAGATTGGAATAAGAGTGTAGCAAAGGTGAGGAGGATCATATTGGAGGGAGTATGAGACCATATTGTATCTAATCTCCATGGGAGAGACACTTTGTATGCAATGTGGAAAGCATTGAAATATTTTTTACATAACAGTAGTGACCATAGGAAGCTGGCACTCAAGGACAAGATTCATAATATCAAGATGCAAAAGGGTGACACAATACCACAGTACCTGAGTAGGTTAACACAATGTCGTGATGAAATTGGGAGTGTTGGTGTTACGATTTTGGAATATGATCTGGTAAGCCGCTAGCCCTTTTAGGCCTTCCGAAGAGGTGGTATAGCTACCAAGATTTGGTGAATGGGAGGGAAAAGCTACAAAATTGGGTATGCCTTTGGTCCGATTTAGTACAAGAGGATATAAGGTGGAACACTAGAGATGGGACCTCATCCAAGTGTGAATAAGAAGAAAATTATACCTTGGTTGGAAAGGCAAAGAAAGGGAAAGGGAAGAAATCCCAATCTAAAGCATAATCTGGTCAAGGGGGTAAGAAGAAATACTTGTCCAAAATCAAGTGCTTTCAATTTCATGAACTGGGACACTATGATGATGGGCCTCTAAATTAGACATAAAATAAGTCCCATCTAACCTTTCTTAAGCCCATATGCCTTCCATATGCACATGAATATATATATATTAAATCTCTCCTTATTCACTTAATAATGTTTTATTATGCTTCAATATTTTTTTAGGAAGGTTTAAAGGTAATTGCATATTTTTGCCTAATATTGGTTATTTTTGTAGAATATTGTGAGAATATTTGGCAAATTATGCAGATTTGGAGAAGGAGATAATTTAGGGACTTGTTCCCTACCACTAGAAGATCAAGAGTGAAGAATATCAGGAAATTAGGGAGAAATATTGGAGAGATTCAAGGGGGTTTTCCACCCTCAAAGGTAGCCGAACGATCCTCATGAGATCTCCTCCAGCAATTCGAATTCCAGAGGCAGCCAAGCAACTCAAGACCAAGTGCACTCAAGCTGTACTTCACTTGGAGTCTCCAACGATTTGAGTTACAGAGGTAGCCAAGCAACTCAATGAGAAGGGCACTCAATCTTTTTTTACTTGGAGTCAAGTGGACTCAATCACCCCAAAGATTCTTTCTAGCAGTTCGAGTTCCAGAGGCAGCCAAGCAACTCAAAGAGGAGAGCACTCAATCGATTTTTACTGGGAGTCAAGTGGGTTCAATCACCATTTTCAAGGGAGATTTTGGTAGCTTACCTATAGAATAAATAGAGTAGAGCTAGATCTAGGAAGGAGCTAGTTAGTCAGTGAGCCAATTTCCACTCCATTCTAGTTGATTCGATTCCATTCAGAAATTTTGTTGCAAGCTATTAAGCTTTTGCTGTTTAAGACCTTCGAGATGTAATAAGACTGTATTTTTAATGAAATGAGTATTCATATGACTTTCTATTGATCCAGTTCCAGAGAGGTGGGCTCATGGGTTAAGGCCCAACCCATGTGCCTCAGCTTCTCTGTTGTTTCCATTCTTTTCTTTCATGTCATTTGGCTAGTTTTTCTTCCGAGCATTTAGCTATTTTGCTCGTATTTTTATTGATGTTTTAGTTATTTCCAATTGTCTTTTTTTGTAGATCTAATATGATTATCTGTGTTGTATAATAGATGATAAACTCAATAAATATGTGAGTCAGTCTTTCCCTCTCATCTCTATCAATAGAGTTCGAGCAGGGTAGACCTTCCCACAGGCCAAAAATTGCTTTCTGTTTGAGTTTAGGGTAGAATTGCAGTACTAGTTTCAGTCTTTCTTTCCATTATTTTTATCATGCATTTCATATGTATTTCATGCATAAATTAGAAGGGTTAATCACAAGACGTATTGTTGAAGCCCTAGAGCAGCTATGTGGTGCTCCCCCGCTTCATTTCCATCTTCCTTCCATCTCTTCTATTACGCTTCTATTCCCTTCTTTTTCCTCATCGCAACTACTGCACCTTTTTTTATTCACAAAACACTTCAAAATGCTGAAATTTTAACCTCCACTCTTGCTCCTCGAACTTCCTGCTACCGTACATCACAATCACAATGCGCAACCTTTTTCCCTTTTTCCCTTAATACTTACTGCAATCCCTTTTCGCAATCGCACATCGCACTTCACAATCATTTCCCCTTTTCCTTTAAGAACTTACCACTCCTGACGCTGATTGCAATATTCGCCACATCGCAAATCGCTCATCACAACCTTTTCCCTTTTCTTTAACACTTACTGCTCTTTTATGCTGATTGCAATATTATTATTGCACTCCGCCTTTGGTCCTACCACCATGCCATCCCTATTGCAAATCGCATTTCATAGTTTTTATCCCTATCACAAATCGCAAATCCCACTTTTTATTTGGTTCCTTTTAAGACTTACCACTCTCATTTTTTTTCAAATTGTGATATTGCGACATTGTATATCGTAGATCACAGTTATACCACATCAAAAATCACTCTCTAAAACCTTTTCCCTTTTTCTTTAAGACTTACCGCTCTTATCCACTGATTTCGATATTGTTATCACCCTCTACCATCGGTCCCACTGCCACATCATCCACCGCAATCGCACCACAACATTGCAATCACATTTTTCATTGCATTCGGTATCACATTTCCTCCTAACTGCACTCCCGCTTCTCCTCCAGCCTTACGACATTGAGATATTGCAATATCATAGATCACATATCGCACTTCTATCTTCCAATCATAACTCCATCACATATTTCAATAATTCCGCTCCAAAGCTTTTGTGCCATAATAAAGTTGTAATAAGGTTAAAACCCCACTCTTTCCTCCTCTAAGCCTTGTTTCATGTGTTTAAGCCCTCCATTAGCCTCTCTAGCCCTTTTTCCTCCACACTGCAAATCAACACTTCTTCAAATTAGAATTAGGTCATGTATAGATGCATAGATAGGAGCATGATAGGTAGAGCAAGGCGTGTTTACCCGATTGGCAAGGTTAAGTGTGGTTTAAATTAGTTTCCTTTATGCAACTTAAATTAGTTTCCTTTCTATCATTTCGTTTTAGTAATTTAATTTAGGTTCCTTCTGTCATTTCCTTTCTGCAATTTAGTTTATTTTCATTAAAGTGTGAAAGACTTCATTGAGAACCCTTAGAAATAACACCCTCTCATAAAGCGGAAGAGGATGACATGAACATAATGCATCTGTTGTGTATATAGCACTATCACCTCTAAGTTTTTACGAACCCTAGGTTGATAAAGTAAAGTAGGGCAACCCTTGGGAGTTGCAACACTCTTGGTGCAATAACAAGGCTCTCCACTTTTTGGCGTTGTTTCTGGGGAGGTGTCTAGTAGATGCTTTGATTCTATTTTTAGCATTCTTTTCTACTTTCCTTTTTCATGTTGTTTCCGAAATATTAAAAAATACAAAAATATATCATTTTCATGCCTCATAGGAGTAGGGATACTCAGAATTTTTTTTTTTAAATACTTCTCCAATACCAACCCCCCCACTTGAGCGCGTGGTGCAGTAAGAACCACATCACCATACACTTTTGAAGGAAGAAGAGATGGATGGATATGATGACAATGAAGAAGATCTTATTGGTTTCCCATTCAAGATATGGACATCAGTGTACCTTTGAAGAACAATCCTCCATCTTTCCTTCCCAACCTCCATGGTATGAGAATAGAGGATCCAGAAACATTTCTCTTTGAATTTGAGATACTTAGTAGGTATTATGGCTACTTATCACACACTCAAAAACTGAGATTTTTTCCTACAACCTTGAAGGATAGAGCTCTTAAATGGTTCATGAGTCTAGGTACTAATTCAATAAGATCATGGAATGATATGAAGATATTTCTAGAAAATACAAAGATCGTGATCTTAGAGAAGAATTTTTTAGAATGAACCAAGAAGAAGATGAGAGCCTTGAGGATCTAATACAAAGGTTCATGTATAATTTTAAGAGGGAAAAATTTCACCATTTAGGATTTGACACACTAAAAACCCTCTTACTTAGAACAATTAGGGATGAGTGGATTGATCAACTTAATCTCATGAGTAAAGGAGATGTATATCGATTGTCATTTGAAGAAATTTGTGAAACATGCAAGCACATATCAAGAGGAAGGGAAAGATTAAGTAAGTCAGCATCAACATTGGTAAGGCAAGATGAACATAGAAATTTGCTTCAAAAAATTAAAACATAAATTCTCAGTAATCTAAGTGAACAAGTAGAAATGTTAAGAATGAAAAATGAGGTAAAAGAATATGTTGATATTTTTTTATCCATGGAGAATCATATGCTACTAAATTTTGTTCTTCATTCCCCATGTTTAAAGAAGTTTACCGGGAAGACAATGTAGCAAGGCAATCACCAAAGAAGCTATGTTATGTGGCTCCAAGGAGACCCTGGTAGCCTAGTCAACTTGATATGATGTAAGGACCCACTTCATAATTTCAAGCTTATTTTCATCCATCTCAAACTAATTAGGACACACTCCCTCCTTACCAACCTTGGCTATCTCAACCCTAAAACCAATCTTGGCAACATGGTTGGCAAGGTCCTTATTGGGAAAATCCTCAACATCCTCAATATTTCCCTCATAATCCTCCATAACCAACTTCATGCTATCCCTACCATCCACCTCCACCACAAGAACAACCTCAACCACATCCATCTCATATATCCACCCCCAATCAAATACCTATACCACCCTTTCCAAACCCATACAATGAAGTATCTCAACTCACTTACAATGCTGAGGTACAACACTACCAAACATATCCTCTTGATCTAAATGGTCTACATCTTAGTTTGAGAAAGGTACTGCAAAGAAGAGATTTTATTAATGTCGTTGAAAGACAACATCAAGAAGAAGAAGATCCAAATGAAGAGATCAAAATATTGAGGGATGCATTTGATGAAGAGCAGAAATCAGAATCATGTGTTGATAAAGTTCCCTCATTGTTACCAGCATTTCCTCCATGTGTTCAAGAGTCAACAATAAAAAAAGAGAGGAAGATTTGACTGGCATAATAGAATAGGACATCCAAGGTGATCCAACTTAGCAAGTGAACTAGGGACATCACAACTATATTGAAATATGGTTCCAAATAGTCATTAAGTTGCATCAATGCACTCTTCTCCAACAGTCCTTGATACAATCCTAGTCAAATAAATTCATCTCTCATATTCAGGAACATGTCAGAGCATGAATTCCAAGTGTGCACATGATTTTATCTATCATATTGATGTGTAAATGGCTCCGTTGGAAGTATTCCTATACTTGAAAAAGGTTTTGTTTTTTCAAGTAGAGTAGGAAAGTGAAAAAAATAAAATTGGAAAGAATAAAATATCAGGTGAGAAACTCTTTTGAGGCATCTGAGATTGGCCCACTGATTGAAAACCTCCATGAGGCAGTCATTGGGTTGGAAAAAAAGAGAAAAATAAAATATCCTAGGTGAAAACCTCCTTTGAGGCACCTAGGCAGACCTACTAGTGGAAAACCTCAAAGAGGCAGCTAGTAGGCCTTAAAAAAATATTGCATTTCTCCATGTATCTCTCTCTAATGAATGCAGGTGCTCTCCAAAATTGGAAAGCCGGAAAACAGCAAGTTGGCACAAAAATAAAATTTGGTCAATAACCTAGATAAAGGTAGTCAAACTTGGACTTTCTCCTCGTGTGCTCAGAAACTCCAAAAGCACCTCAAGAAGATTATCACATGCAGCTTCAGAACCACCGAAGACAACTTCAACAACCATATCAACAACTTCAATATCACCTGAAAAAACAAATCAATGGTAAGGCTCAGGTATGCAATCATCTAACCCTTTCTTTGAATCTATTTTAGCTTATTAAACCATTAAAAATGTGAGAAGGAAAGTTTCTTTATATAGCCAAAATCAGTAGTAGAGCAACCTAAGCCTTATCTTGCAACTAGCCTCACTTTTTCCACCAAGAAAAGGAACAAGACAAAATTAAAAAGGACTTGAGAAAGTAGGCAGTAAGCAGTTCATTGTAATAGAAGACAAGGAGTGCCAAGGGATAACCAAGGGTGAACTCAGTTCACAGAAAAAAAAACTGTGAATTTACTTTGCATGAAATTAAAAAAAAAAGAAAAAAAAAAGAAAAAATCAAATAAAAGGTGGATCCACCATCTCTTGGCATGCAAAACAGATTTGATTAAGGCATTCAAGGACCTCCATGAAGCACCTACAATAAGAAATGCGAGAAGAATAGCAAGAAGATTAACAGGAGGAGAAACGCATGGGCCAATAAACAAAAAATGAAATAAGCCAACATGCGGGAAAAACCATAAGGCAGAGGATGAATAGGTTGCTCAGAGGATGAGAAACAATTTTAGTAGGGGGGTGATGATGGGCCTCTAAATTATACATAAATTAAGGCCCATCTAACCTTTCTTAAGCCCATATACCTTCCTTCTGCACATGTATATATATATATTAAATCTCTCCTTCTGCACTTAATAATGTTTTCTTATGCTTCAATATTTTCTTAGGAAGGTTTAAAGATAATTTCATATTTGTGCCTAATATTGGCTATTTTTGTATAATATTGTGAGAATATTTGGCAGATTATGCAGATTTGGAGAAGGAGATAATTTAGGGACTTGCTCCCTACCACTGGAAGCTCAAAAGTGAATAATATCAGGAAATTATGGAGAAATCTTGGATAGATTCAAGGGGGTTTTCCACCCTCAAAGGCAGCCAAACGATCCTCATGAGATCCCCTCTAGCAATTTTAATTCCAGAGGCAGCCAAGCAACTCAAGACCAAGTTAACTCAAGCCACACTTCACTTGGAGTCTCCAGCAATACGAGTTCCAGAGGCAGCCAAGCAACTCAAAGAGGAGGGCACTCAATCTCTATTTACTTGGAGTCAAATGGACTCAATCACCCCAAAGGTTCTCTCCATCATTTCGAGTCCTAGAGGTAGCCAAGAAACTCAAAGGGGAGAGCACTCAATCTATGTTTACTGGGAGTCAAGTGGACTCAATCACCATTTTCAAGGGAGCTATTAGTATCTGACCTGTAGAATGAATAGAGCATAGCTAGAGCTAGGAAGGAGTTAGTTAGTCAGTGAGTCGATTTCCACTCCATTCTAGTCGATTCGATTCCATTCAGAACTTTTGCTGCAAGATATTAGGCTTTTGTTGTTTAAGACCTTCGGGATGTAATAATACTGTATTTTTAATGCAATGAGTATTCAAATGACTTTCTATTGATCTAGTTCCAGAGAGCTGGGGCCATGGGTTAGGGCCCAACCCATGTGCCTCAACTTCTCTGTTGTTTCCATCTTTTCTTTCATGTCATTTAGCTAGTTTGCTGGTATTTTTATTGATGTTTTAGTTGCTTCCCGTTGTCTTTTGTTGTAGATAAAATTTGATTATCTGCATTGTAGTATAACTGATAAAATCGCTAAATTTGTGAGGCAGTCTTCCTCTCTCATCTTTGTCAATAGAGTTCGAGCAGGGTAGACCTTCCCATAGGAAAAAAATTGCTTTCTGTTTTATTTTAGGGTAGAGTTGCAGTACAAGTTTCAATATTTCTTTCGATTGTTTTTATCACGCATTTCATATGTATTTCATGCATAAATTAGCAGGGTTTATCGCAAGATGTATTGTTAAAGCCCTAGAGCAGCTCTGTGGTTCTCCCCTGCTTCATTTCCTATCTTCCTTCCATCTATGTTGTTACGCTTCTATTACCTTCTTTTTCCTCATCGCAACTACCGCACCTTTTTTTATTCACAAAACACTTCAAAATGCTAAAACTTTGTTCTTTGCCCTTGCTCCTTGAACTTTCCACTACCGTACATCACAATCACACTGTGCAACCTTTTTCCCCTTTTCCCTTAGGACTTACCGCAATCCCTTTTCACAGTCGCACATTGCACTTCGCAATCTTTTTTATTTTTCCTTTAAGAACTTACCGCTCCCGACACCGATTGCGATATTCGTCACATCGCAAATCGCTCATCACAACCTTTTCCCTTTTCTTTAACACTTACCGCTCTTTTTTGTTGACTGCGATATTTTTATCGCACTCCACCACCGATCCTACTGCCATGCCATCCCATTCACAAATTTCATTTCGCATTTTTTATCCCCATCACAAATCACACTTTTTATTTGGTTCCTTTTAAGACTTACTGCTCTTTTTTTTTTTTCCAATTGGGATATTGCGACATCACATATCGCAGATCACAGTTTTTACCACACCGCAAATCACTCTCCACAACCTTTTCCCTTTTTTTTTTAAGACTTACCGCTCTTATCCACCAATTGCGATATTGTTATCAGACTCTACCACCAGTCCCACCACCACGTCATCCACCACAATCACACCACAATAGCAAAATTGCATTTCGCATCGCATTCGGTATTGTATTTCACACTTCGCATTTCCTCCTGACTGCACTCACGCTTCTACTCTAGTCTTGTGACATTGCGATATTGCAGATCGCATATCGCACTTCTATCCACGAATCATAAATCCACCATCACATATTTCAATCATTCCGCTCCAAAGATTTTGTGCCATAATAAAGCTGTAATAAGGTTTAAAACTCGTTGTTTCCTCCTCTAACCCTTGTTTCATGTGTTTAAGCCCTCCATTAGCCTCTCTAGCCGTTTTTCCTCCACACTGCAAATCAACACTTCTTCAAATTAGAATTAGGTCATGTATAGCTACATAGATAGGAGCATGATAGATAGAGTAGGCCGTGTTTAGTTGATTGGCAAGGTTAAGTGTGGTTTAAATTAGTTTCCTTTCTGTCATTTCTTTTCAGCAATTTAGATTAGTTCCCTTTCTGTCATTTATTTTCAGCAATTTCATTTAGTTTCCTTTTGTGATTTCCTTTCTTTGATTTAGTTTATTTTCATTGAAGTGTGACCCCCCTTCGTAAAGCGAAAGAGTATGACATGAAAAAAATGCATCTACTGTGTAAATAACACTATCACCTTCAAGTTTGTACGAACCCCAGGTTGATAAAGTAAAGTAGGGCAACCCCTGGGAGTTGCAATATTCTTGGTGCAATACTAGGGCTCACCATATGCCACGAAGTGTCCACACAAGAAGGCATGAAATAATCCCTCAAGAGGAGTGGTAGGTGAAGATTTGGATTCACAATTTGAGTTGGAATTCACCCTCATTGCATGTATGGAAGGCATAGTAATGGGTGGTGTGTGGTATATGGATAGTGGTGCATCATTCCATATGAAAGGAAACTGAGAATTTTTTAGTGACTTGGAGGAGAAATACCTCCATATGTGTTGAAATTTGCAACAATAAAGAGTGCAATTGGCATCCAGAAATGAAATCCAAAAAATGGCACCCGAAAATGGCTACCATATGAGGCTTTTGATTTAATTTTCCCTTAATTAAATTGAAATAAGATTTGTAATTTCATCTCATGACAACTTGAATTAGTTAACTGAGTGAGGAAGACTTAGTTAGCTTAGGAAATTTGATTTAGAGGTCTAAAAGGATGCATGAAAATGGATTTTTCTATTTTTAGGGGGTCAAGATATAGTTACTTGTGAGTGGTAATTAGTTAACTTGAGAAATTGAGTTAAAATC
This sequence comes from Pinus albicaulis, assembly GCA_034641835.2. Lineage (NCBI taxonomy): Eukaryota > Viridiplantae > Streptophyta > Pinopsida > Pinales > Pinaceae > Pinus > Pinus albicaulis. Next base: position 376,114,489 of record CM076577.1, read on the forward strand.
AGTTTAACTAGTTCTATCTGAGAGATGAGCTAGTGATAGGTCGAGTGAATTAAATCTGATTTAATTCACAATTAGCGATAAATCAGTTAACTGATAATTCACTATAAATATTTGTTGCATGTCCGTTCTGAGGAAGACCCAATTGAGACTGAGGTTAAAGGGAAGATATCTATCAATTGTACTATTAGAAAATTATACAGGTGATGCATGAGGTCATCGGGAATGCCTTGAAGGATTGCACAATAATTATTGGGGATTTTCCTAATTAATAGGGGTTAAATTAGCCCAATAATGCGTAAGAAAGGCATGCCGAGAAGAGTCAAGAAAAAGGTTAAATACTTGACCGATTTTTCTTAGATTGCAAGCCAAATTCGAGCAGGATCAAAGTGAGACAACCAACAGAGTGCAGGAAGTTTCTCTAGTGTCAGAAAGCATTGTATTATTTCATGATCTTGACCACATGCAATATATATAGAGGTTTTTTGAACATTTTCTTTCCCCAAATACATCTTGTGTTGTACGATTGATAATTTCTTTCTTTTCCTTATATGTGATTGTGCGATCGTGTTTTGTTTCCGCAAATTGTAGGAAGGATTCAATATCTTGTTTTATTACATTATAAGATCAGATTGAATCCAATTTGTATATTTTTCTCCAAGATGTACATCGATATGGGAGATGATGGGAGGTATAGTGCAACCAGTATTGGTATAGTTACTTTTCAGAGGGATTTTGTGTTGAGATTCAACAAGATGATGAGCTTAGTGAAAATTAAGCACCTTCACTAAGTGGGGCCCGCAGGCTGTTTTTAGGTGTATATATATTTTTAGACATGGTGAGCATATTATATAAGTTGTAGTATGCTATTTGTATATGGTTGGTCAAATGTGAAAAATATATGAAATTCTATTTTTAGAATATTGGGCAAAGTATATTTATAGATCGTCGATCTAAAAATAGATGCATGTCGATTATTATTAGCTCTTAATAATAATACGACAATAAACATCAACTTATTCTCTTGGAGCACTTTATTTCAGTGAACATATTTGGAAAATCAATGGATTGAAGGAATTACACAATTCCTAGGGTTATTGGTGGCTCATGCATGAAGGACTCAGTTAGAACTAAAGTGGAAAAGTTATGACAGAGTTGGAAGAGCAGTTTATGGAGTTGTTATATAGTTTAACTCAGTTGAGCTAGTTGTATCTGGTCTAACTGAAAGATACACTAGTGAGAGTTAAGTGAATTAATTAGTTAATTAATTCATAACTAATAACTCACTAACAACTAAAAAAATACAGCAGTTAACTATAGTGCATGTCAGTTCCAGTGGAGACCCAGTGGAGAGATAGGTGAAAGGGTGAGATGGACTATTTGTTGTGACTATAGTGATGCATTCAATGCATCTGACACACACTGGAGTTGCCAATTAGGATTTCATAGTCAAGACAAGGCCAATTCAAATTCATTCAGGGGTCTTCTTTAGCGGGGATTGCACAGTGGAGGTAGGCTGTCAGGAGGCAAGAAATTGGTGCATGGAGATGCAAATTTCTGCATGACAGTGTATAATGATTGTTGATTGTACTGAGAGCTTGATGTACTAAGCTTTGTATGAGATTATTACATGATTCCATTGATATACTTAATATATGACAGTTGTGGTTTTTAGCTTTAAGATTTCCTGTTAAACAACTGTGTTATGTGCGATTGAATTTATTCACATGTGGTTGCAATTGAGTTGTAAATTTCCGCAAGTTTAACAGTGGAAGGATTCTATATTTAGTAAGAAGATAAATATTGTTAGATCAAGAGAATTCAGTAATACATCAGTATTAATAAATTTCTACATGGTATCGGAGCAGTATTGATTACTGGAGATTGCAATTGTGAATAATTGTTGCGTTTTTGTGCTGGTGGACAATTCGAAGTTGCTGTAGAAATTTCTTGGTGCGGCAATTGAGTATTCCTTTAAATGTATTTCAATGGGTTGTGATTGGAGTATGCCCTTAAGGGTAGCTTGAATTAGATAGCCTGGAAGGAGAGGATGGAGGCGGTGCTTGAAGATAATGGGTTGAAGGAGTTCATCAATAGTGATGTTCCGAAGCCTGCTTCTAGTGATGTTGCAGGACTTGACACATGGAAAAATAAGGTAGCAAAGACAAGAAGAATTATGTTGGAAAGTGTGAAGGACTATATTGTATCAAGCCTTGACGGTAAAGCCACTCCATTTTCAATTTGGAAGGAATTGACAGATCTTTTCCAAAGCGGCAGTGACTAGAGGAAGTTGGTGCTAAAGGATAAGATTAGAAAAATAAAAATGGAGAAGGGCAACAATATTCCAAAATATCTCACGAAGTTTGTCCATTGTAGGGATGAACTGGGAAGTGTGGGGATTACAGTTGATGATGATGACTTGTGAGCTTGGCTTTCCTTGGGCTTCTGAAGATTTGGCACAGCTACGAAGACTCTGTTAAGAAATTGTCGAGTTGGAAGAGAATTTGGTTGGATCTTGTGCAGGAGGAGGTAAGGTGAAGTACCATGGATGGATCTTCATCGAAGAATGATGATGAATAAAATTGTGCTTTGGCTACTAAAGCAAGGAAAGGGAAGGGGAAGAAATCCCATCCAAAATCCTAGGCTAAAGGAAATAAGCTGGATTTGTCCAAAGTGAAGTGCTTTCACTGTCACGAACATGGGCATCTCGCCACTAACTGCCCACAGAAAAAGAAGAACAAGAAGGTTGCTGGAGCTATAGCTAGAGAGGCCTTAGCCTCGCAATTTGAACTTTATTTCTCTTTGATTGCATGCTTGGTTTCAAGCTCAATGGGATCGGTGTGGTATCTTGATAGTGGTGCATCTTTCCGTATGACAGGAGACAAGGAGTTGTTTAGTGACTTGGAGGAGAAGGATCTCCAATTGCATATAGAGATGGGTGACGATGGCAGATACAGTGCGACTGACATTGGAACCATTACCTTTGAGAGGGAGTTAGGTAAACTATTTATGTTGAAAGATGCTAGGCATGTCCCAGGTCTGAAGAAGAACTTGGTCTCGATCGCAATGTTGGAAGACAGAGGTTATGACGTTGTTTTCAGCAAGGGAAAATCTTTCATGCGACATAAAAAAATGGGTCAAACCAATAGGATAGGGATTCGAGTTAAGAATCTCCACAATCTGGAGGTAGATGGTTGCGCTGCAATTATGGGCAAAGCAGAAGAAGTGGTGAGCCGGGATGAGGGTGACTTATGGCACAGGAGATTGGGCCATCTTCACCATGGCGCCTTGAATATTTTGTAGCAGATTTCTTCTGGACTTCCCAAGGGCACTCTTGCGCAGTCAGATCAGTGCAAGGGATGTACTATGGGTAAGTTTATGAATACCACCTTTCATGAGAAGGAGAACCATGCTTTGGTGATCCTGGAGAGAATTCACATAGACGTGTGTGGACCTTTCTTGGTTGCTTCAACAACAAAACACAGGTATTATGTTATATTTTTTGATGATTATTCTCATAGATTATGGATATTCTTCATGAAGAAGAAGAGTGAAACATTCTCAAAGTTTTGTGAGTTTAAAGCATTGGTGGAGAAGGAGTTGGGGAAGCAAGTGAAGGCTCTATGGAGCGATAATGGTGGTGAATATATCTCGAATGAATTCAAAGAATTATGTGGCAAAGAGGAATTCGAAGAGAACTCATAGCGCCTCATAACCCATAGAAGAATGGGGTCACGGAGAGGAATAATATAACGATCATGGGTTATGCATGAGCTATGTTGCATGACCAGGGCCTACCGATGCACTTGTGGGTGGAAGCATGAAACACTGCGATTTATGTGCAAAACCGTTATCCTCATAGAGTACTTGGCATGAGTACACCTAAAGAATATTTTACTGGTAAGAAGCCTGATATTTCTCATTTGAATATTTTTGGCTCATCTGTTTACATTCATGTGAAAAAGGATGGCAGGAAGAAGCTGGAGCCGACTGCAGAAGTTGGGATATTTGTGGGTACACAGAAACACCCCATAATTATCATGTGTATTTTCCAAATAGTCGAATGACTGTGGTGCGACGGGATATAAAATTCAATGAGGTGAAAGCCATGAAGTTGTCGCTTGAGAGGGAGATACACTTGCATGTAGAGGAGGAACTTCTTGTTCCCAAAGATGAGCCTCTAGATGTGGATCAGCCACAGGAGGAGATTCATGGCGTGGAGGAGTCCACTCATGCAGAGCTAAATATCACAACAGGCAAAAAGTGTACCACAAAAGCTGAGAGACTGAAGCTTGATGCAGAAGAGAATGTAGAAGTCCCTACATCACAGCATAGAAAGAGACAATCACCTAACCGATTTACTGGATACATGGATCTTATGAGCAATTGTGTCGTGATAGAGCCAAATTCTTTTGAAGAAGCAGCGCAGGAGCCCACATGGGTAGATGCCATGGTGGAGGAGTATGAATCCATTGTCAGAAATAGTGCTTGGGAGATTGTTCCAAGGCCAGTGGGTAAATCAATGGTAGATTCGAAATGGATCTACAAGGTAAAGCAAGCTATTGATGGGAGCATCGAGAAGTATAAGGCAAAAAAATTTACCTGGGGCTTCTCACAAATCAAAGGGATTGATTATGAAGAAACCTTTGCACCTGTCGCACGGTATTCTTCCATAAGGACCATCCTTGCTCTCTCAGCGCAGATGGGTTGGCACATTCATCAGATGGATGTGAAAAATGCGTTCCTTAATGGGATCATTGAGGAAGAGGTGTACATTGAGAAGCCTGAAGGATTTGAGATATTCAGCAGGGAGTCACATGTGTATAGACTCAAAAGAGCACTGTATGGGCTGAAGCAAGCACCACATGCTTGGTACACATGGATCGATAGCTATTTCACTGGACTTGGCTTCACCAAGAGTGAGGCGGATGCAAAACTGTACCAAATTGTGGTGGAGGGTAAGCTTTTAATCATTGTTCTTTATTTTGATGATTTAATACTAACGGGTGATGAGAAGTTGATACACTCATGCAAGGAAGATATTGCAAAGGAGTTTGAGATGAAGGATTTGGGCCTCCTTCATTATTTCCTTGGATTGGAAATATGGTAGCGAGAAGGTGAACTATTTGTGTCTCAAGGCAAGTATGCTCGGGAGACACTTGGTAAGTTTCACATGGAGGACTGCAAGCCCATGGATACTCCTCTTCCAGGAAATTGGAGGAAAGAGGATGCTACATCGGAAAAGGTAGTGGATGCCACTGTTTATTGACAGTTGGATGTTTTGCTCATGTATTTAGTTAATACAAGACCGGACATATGATATGCGGTGAACCAGCTTTCACAAGCGATGGTTAAGCATACCAAGCTCTTTTTGAAGCCAGGTAAGCATGTCCTGAGATATCTCAGGGGCACATCTGAGTATGGCTTATGGTACAGATAGACGGATGAGGTGAATTTGCATGGCTTCACGATGCAGATTGGGCAGGAAGCCCAATGGATAGAAAGATAACATCAGGAGGGGTTTTTAGTATCGGATCTACAACAATTTCTTGGTACAGAAGGAAACAAAGATCCATGGCACTCAATTCAGCGGAAGCAGAATACATGGCAGCAAGTCAAGCTGCATGTGAGGATATTTGGATGAGGAAGATCCTGGTCGGTTTGTTCGGTTCACATTTAGATCCTACAGTGATACATTGTGATAATAAGAGTTGCATTAAACTCCTGATTAATCTTGTGTTTCATGATAGATATAAACATATTGATATCTGGTATCATCATATTAGAGATTGTGTGCAGCGGAATATCATGTTTCTTCAGTACATTCCTACGGAAGATCAGGATGCATACATTCTGATGAAAGCGCTCGGCGGGAGAAAATTCGAATACCATAGAGGTAGGATCAGGGTGAAGGATAATCCCTATCTTGTTGAGAGGGAGTTTTGAGATTCAACAAGATGATGAGCTTAGTGAAAAGTAAGCACCTTCACTAAGTGGGGCCCGCAGGATATTTATAGGTGTATGTCTATTTTTAGACATGGTGAGCATATTCTATAATTTACATTATGTTATTTGTAGATGGTTGGTAAAATGTGAAAAATAGATGAAATTCTGTTTTTAGAATATTGGGCGAAGTCTATTTATAGATTTTCAATATAAAAATAGATGCATGTCGATTATTATTAGCTCTTAATAATAATCTGACAATAAAAATCAACTTATTCTCTTGGAGCACTTTATTTCAGTGAACAGATTTGGAAAATCAGTGAGATGAAGGAATTACGCAATTCCTAGGGTTATTGGTGGCTCATGCATGAAGGACTTAGTTAGAACTGAAGTGGCAAAGTTATGACAGAGTTGGGAGAGTAGTTTATGGAGTAGTTATTTAGTTTAACTCAGTTAAGTGAGTTAAACTCAGTTGAGGTAGTTGTATCTAGTCTAACTGAAAGATACACTAGTGCAGTTAAGTGAATTAATTAGTTAATTGATTCATAACTAATAACTCACTAACAAATGAACAAATACAACAGTTAACTATAGTGCATGTCAGTTGCAGTGGAGACCCAGTGGAGAGATAGGTGAAAAGGTGAGATGGACTATCCGTTGTGACTATAGTGATGCATTCAATGCATCTGACACACATTGGAGTTGCAAATGAGGATTTTGCAATCAAGGCAAGGCCAATTCAAATTCATTCAGGAGTCTTCTTCAGCATGGATTGCGCAGTGGAGGCAGGCTATCAGGAGGCAGGAAATTGGTGCATGGAGATGCAAATTTCTGCATGACAGTGTGTAATGGTTGTTGATCATAATGAGAGCCTGATGTACTAAGCTTTGTATGAGATTATTACATGATTCCATTGATATACATAATATATGATAGTTGGGGTTTTTAGCTTTAAGCTTTCCCGTTAAACAACTGTGTTATGTGCTATTAAATTTATTCACATGTGATTGCAATTGAGTTGTAAATCTCCACAAGTTTAACAGTGGAAGGATTCTGTATTTAGCAAGAAGATAAATATTGTTAGATCAGGAAAAACCTGTAATACATTAGTATTAATAAATTTCTACAGTCTGGTTGATTTGTATATGTAAAATTGAGAGTTTATGGTGAAAACTGAAGTGAAATGTTTAGGGTTTTTAGAAAATTATGCCAATTATATTAACCTATAAAAATGCTTTTAAAACTTAGTTTTGCAGTAAATAATCAAGACATTAGTACCATAACAGTATACACAAAACAAAAAATGATGAAGGAGTTCACCCCTCCTGGGCTACATCTCTTGGTCAAACTTCCAATATTGGGCCTCTTTCATTATGCTCAAAAATATGTATTTGCATCAAGTTACAATGCTTAGAATGAAAAAACAATGTCTCCAATGGCTTTGTAACAATAAAACCCCTAGTTGGGCTCTTTCTGCACTCAAAAAGGTTGAAAATTGACTAAGTTATGCTCCAAAGAAGTATTTCTGCTAACTGTCCTCCAAATCGCACCAACATGCTAACTGTTCTACAAAATCCGCCTTTTTTGGCCATGTGGAGTGATAATTTTTCCTCGTGCCGCTGAGATTCCCATCAGTTTGGGTGAAATTTGTCAAACACTTAAATGCATTATATCACCCATGAACTGAATAAAAAGGCACCAAGTGGCGTAGCCATAGCCGTCAAATTTGGGGTTTGTTTCCAAATGATTCCCATTGATTTTCTTGACCCATTTCAGAACTAGAGTTCATTCCTAGTTGAACTGTGGTTTTGTTTGAAATTTTATGCCCATTCTATAACCAAATCCTGATTGAACTGAGGTTTGGATGAGTGGTTCCGCCATGGGTTGACTCTAGGCTCCAACCACAAGTTCCGCGGATGGATAACTGTGTTATGACATAAAACTTGATAGCTTCCCAAACCATGCCATGTGACCTGTGTAAAGACCATCAGATGTTGGAACTTACCCAATAAACTTAACCATAATATCACCCAGACTCTGGTTATGGTTCCTTAGTGGTTAAGTTCCACCAACATAAAACTTTGCATTCACTATGCCACCACCATACCATTCATATGTCGACTCCCAAAACCATTGGTTGAGCAGGCATATAGACTTGTGATATAATATATGGTTTTGCACCTAATATATCAAATTGTTGCGATATGTCATAAGTTTTTGGGCATTACATATATGGTGTTTACAACATATGGTCTTGGTTTAATATAAATTTTGGTTGTAATGTGATTTTGAAATATGGTTTTGGGGCTGGGGTTAACCCCATTCCTTATATGCCTGCCACATTACGTGGTTGGGTGGACCGGGGCTAGGGGTTAACCCCCGTCTCGATCCCTAAACAATATTTGCATAAACCTTAAATATAATTCATGCACCATAGTGTAACAAGGAACATAGTATTCAAGGTGGTGGAGAACCTTGCTATCGGATGAGAGGTCATGCGTTTGAATATATCGAAGGTCTATTGATGCCATACCAAAATTTTACATGACATAGGAGGCCACATGGTAGCCACTGATTGGCGCACATGCCTCTTCCTAATTGGGCCACCAAATCGAACCATTGTCCAATCAAAACAAACCTACCAGGGACCAATCACAACTAGACACTTTTCAAAGAATTACTGGCACAAATAAACATAGTCACCTGCATAGTCAAATTACCAGTCAACGTACGGACTGCTGACTAGGTGTACCTGCAACCCAAAACCCAAAATTTTAGTTGTTTGCAAATTCGATCAGAACGCAATATCGGGAGCATACGATATCGATTTTGAGTGAAATGAATTGTGTTGGAATCAGGGCAACAATATATTCACTTTGGCATTGGTTTCGAGTCATTTTGAGAACTTTTAATTTTAATCATTATACTGATCCACCGAATCATTCCTCTGCACTGGAATCTTTTGGACCTCCAAAAGCTCATTATCAGTCAACAAATAGATGAGGGTATATTTCCCTCACCCTTCCAGTCTCAATCAAATTAACTTGGCTTGGATTTGTCTCTTTGAGATTTTCATGAAAGTACATCACTTTCCCTGATTTTGGAGACCCTATCTTGTTGTCAAAAATGACATCTTGCTGTAATTTTTCAATATTTCCATAACAGAAAATTTCCTTTGAAGGAATCTGAACATTCCCTCCTTAGTCTTCAATCAAAGGAAACTTATTCAATTTCAAATTCACTTCACCTTGAACATTGTCGCCGTCAGAATGCTTAGCATGTCTAGCCTTACACTTGGCTTGAATCTTTACTAAATGTGATCACCATCACCATGCACCATCCTTATTCAAAGCCAAAAAATTATGAAACCAACAAGAATATGTTTTGGGACCAATGTACTCTTTGTCAAATAGCCTTTTCATTTTATTTTTGACCCTTGCATTCTTTAATCTTGTTCACACCAATGTCCAACAATGATGCATCCTGCTGCAATTTCACTTCATGTTGTTACCTCTTTTAGGAGGCAACATGTTAGACTCCTGAAGAATCTTATCACATGAATTATAAATCTTAATGAAATAATATTTCAAACTTGATTCATATCCTTGAAAGGATTTATATGTCTCAACATCTTAATGCTTGAACATTAACAATGCAAAATTCTGACTGGCATTAAAAATCCTCTTCGTTTGTCCAACATTCATAAGAGCTAAACTCAATTTATTTCTATGTGATATAACAATGTATTCAATCCAATTATTGAAAAAATGATATTTATTCTCATGGCGATGAAAAATATCTCTCCTATCATAAAGACATGGGCTTCCCAAAAGAATACCACATATAATAAGCGGACCTACATCAAGTTCAACCTCATCAATAAAATTTGCAGTGATTGAAAATCTAAGTATGAATTTCCTTGTCACATACAATTTCTGACTCTCACATACCCAACCTAAAGGATAAGGTTTAGGAAGAGGAATTATTTCTAAATTTAACTTCTTGACCTAACTTGAGGACTTGCTACCACAAGATTTCCTTCTCCTCCTTTGAGCTTCAACCTTGTAAGCATCAAAAACACTTGCCACAAAATTAAACCCTCAAAACAACCAAAATAACCAAATCTATGATACCAAACTGATATGTATATGTAAACTTGAGAGTTTATGGTGAAAATTGCAAGTGAAATGTAGAGGGTTTTTAGCCAATTATGTCAATTACATTAACATATTAACATGCTTTTAAAACTCAGTTTTGCAGTAAATAATGAAGACATCAACACCATAATAGTATACACAAGACAACAAATGATGAAGGAGTTCACCCCTCCCAGGGCTACATCTCTGGGTCCATCTTCCAATTTTTGGCCTCTTTCATTATGCTAAAAAATATGTGTTTACATTAAGTTATAGTGCTCAAAATGCAAACAAAATGTCTCAGATGGATCCAAAACAGTAAAATACCCCTAGGTAGGCTCTTTCTGCACTCAAAAAGGTTGAAAATCGACTGAGTTATGCTTCAGAGAATTTTTTCTTCTAACTGTCCTCCAAATAGCACCCACTCGATAACTATTCTAAAAAATCCACCTTTTTTGGCCACGTGGAGTGATAATTTTTCCCCACGCTAGTAATATTCCCATTGTTTTGGGTGCAATTTTTCAAACACTCAAATGCACTTTTCCACCCATGAATCGAATAAAAAGGCACCAAGTGGCGCCACCATAGCTGTCGGATTCAGGGTTTGTTTTCAAATGATTCCCATTGATTTTCTTGACCCATTTCGGAACTCGAGTTCATGCCTGGTTGAATCGAGGTTGTGTTTGAAATTTCGTGCCCATTGTATAACCATACCCCGCTTGAACTGGGGTTTGGATGAGTGGTTCCTCCATGGGTTGAGTCTTGGTTCCAACCACAGATTCTGCTTGTGGATAACTGTGTTATGACATAAAACTTGACCGCATCCAAAACCGTGTGATGTGACCTATGTAATGACCACCAGATGTTATAAATCCACCAGCAAACTTAACCATAACATTGCCCAAACTCTGGTTATGGTTCCTCGATGGTTAAGTTCCACCAACACTAAACTTCGCATTAATTGTGCCACCACCATACTGTTCATATATCGAGTCCCAAAACTGACGATTGAGCTAGCAGTTATACTTGTGATATAATATATGGCTTAACGCTTGATATATAAAATGGTTTTAATATGTCATAATTAGGTTTTTGGCATTACATATATGGTATTTATAACATATGGTCTGAGTTTAATACAAATTTTGGTTGTAATGTGATGTTGGAATATGGTGTTGGGGTCGAATTTAACCCCGGTCCCTGTCTGCCTGCCATGTTGCGTGGTTGGGTGGATCATATTTAGGGGTAACCTCGGTCTCGATCCCCAAAAAATATTTGCATAAAACTTAAATATAAGTCATGCACCATATTTTAACAAGGAACACAGTAGGAAGGGCGGTGGAGAGCCTTGTTGTTGGATGATAAGTCATGCATTCGAATATTTCGTAGATCTGTTGAGGCCATACCAAAATTTTATATGGTCATCAGGAGGCCACGTGGCAGCCATTGATTGGCCCACATGGATCTCTCTGATATTGCCACCAAACTAAAAAATTATCCAATCAAAACACACCTGCGAGGAACCGATAACAACGAGACACTTGTCAAAGAATTACTAGCCCAAATAAACACAGTCACCTGCACAGTCAAATTCCTAGCCAGTGTATAGGCTGCTGACTGGGTGTACTTGCAACACAAAACCCAAAATTTTAGTTGTTTTCCAATTCGATCAGAATGCGATATCAGGAGCATACGATATCATTTTTTTGTGAAATGAATTGCATTGGAATCAGGGAGGTGAGATATTTACTTTGGCACTGGTTTTGAGATGTTTCGAGTAATTTTTATTTTTAGAATTATATTGATCCACTAGATCACTGGATCCCCTCTTAGGCTCAAGGATGTGATGTTTTTTCCGAGTCTAAAGAATAAATTTTGTTTTTATCATTTTTTGGGAAGACCGTGGCTACGATGTGTTATTCTACAAAGGAAAGGTATTCATGAGACACAACTCCACAATACAAGTGAAGTGGATTGGGGTTCGGGTGAAGAAACTCTATAAGTTGAATATGGAATATTGTGCTGCTTTGAACACAAAGGAATAGAAGGTGCACAGTCGAGATGTAGATGAATTATGGAATATAATAATTGGCCATTTACATCATGGATATTTGAATATCATTCATCATATCACCACAGGCCTCCCCAACGGAGCACTAGAGAAACATAATACATGCAAAGGGTGTACCTTGGGGAATTACATAAAAGCCACCTTCAATAATCAAGATAGCAAGGCACATGAAATCCTTAAAAGGATCCACTCTGGTGTATTTCTACCTTTCTCGATAGCCTCCATTTCCAACCATAGGTATCATGTTATTTTTTTAGATTATTTCTCACAAAAGTGTTGGTTTTTCTTCATGGAGAAGGAAGACCAGACATTCTCCAAGTTTGTTGAATTTAAAGCACTTTTTGAGAAATAAACTGGCAAGAAATTGAAGGCTCCGAGGAGCAATAATGGTGGTGAATATGTGTTGAATGAGTTTAATTTTTTTTTTCAAAGGAAGGCATTCGGTGGGAGTTGAAAGAACCACACAACCCATAGAATAATGGGGTGGCTAAGAGGAAGAACACAAGTATTGTGGGAGAATCAAGGGTGATGTTGCATGAACAAGGCCTACCACTGCACTCCAAGGAATCAAGGAAAATCTAGATCCAACAATAGTGTTGGGAATATTTCTAGGGTACACATAAACACCTCACAACTATCGTTTGTACATTCCATCTCTCAGGATGACAGTTGTTCGTAGATATGTGAATATTGATGAGGAGAATGAAATGAGGTGTTCTCTTGAGAGAGAGATTAAGTTGCATTAACATCAAGATATTTTGGCTTCAAAGGAAGAACCTCAGGATGGTGTGGAGTAGCCACAAGTAGAGGAGTAGAGAGTGGAGACACCCACTCAAGTAGAGACATCGAGAGGAGGAAGGAAATGAACCAAGGAAACTAATAGATTATTGCATGACTCTAGAGAGAATGTGGGAATAACCACATCATAGCGCAGGCAGATAAGGTCACCGGATTGGTACACTGGCTACATGGCTATAATGAGTGAACTACAAGAGATAGAACAATCTTCATTTGAGGAAGCAGTGCATTAACCAATATGGGTTGATGCCATGGTATAGGAATACAATTCCATTGTCAAAAACAATGTTTGGGAAGTTGTCCCAAGACTAGAGGAAAAATCAGTGGTGGGTTTGAGATGGATCTATAGGGTGAAGCAAGAATCACATGGAAGAATTGAGAAACAAAAAACTATATTTGTGGCCAAGGAGTTCTCTCAGGTGGAGGGAATTGACTATGATGAGACCTTTGCTCCAGTACCAATGTACTCTTCTATAAGATCAATTCTAGCACTTGAAATGCATATGGGATGGAATATTCATCATATGTATGTGAAGAAAACATTCCTCAATGTAATTTCTAAGGAATATATGTACATTGAACAACCGGAAGGATTTGAGACCTTTGACAGAGAGTCGCATGTGTGAAAAATCAAGTGAGCGGTGTATGGATTGAAACAAGCATCATGCACTTGGTACACTAGGATCAAAAACTATCTCACTGGGTTGGGCTTCACCAAAAGTGAATAAGATTCAACCCTTTACCATATTTTTTTTGAAGGTAAAATATTGATTATAGTATTATATGTCAATGATTTGATTTTAACCAGTGATGAGATCAGTTCTTGCAAAGATGATATTGAAAAATAATTCAAGATGAAGGACATGTGACTCATTCGTTATTTCCTTGGTTTGGAAGTATGGAAAGGAGATGGGGAATTGTTTGTATACCAAGGCAAGTATGCCAATGATATATTGAAGAAGTTCTACATGGAGAGTAGCAAACCCATGGACACTCTTCTAGTAGATAGTTGGAGGAAGGAGGATTCCACTTCAGGTGAGGAAGTGGAGGCTACTATTTACAGACAACTTGTGGGTTCACTTATGTATTTAGTGAACACATGACCAGACATGTGTTATGCAAGTAGCCAACTTAGTCAAGCAATGGTTAAGCTAGCCATACTATATTTGAAGGTAGCAGAACATGTGTTGAGATACCTCATAGGCACTACTCATTTTGTACTTTGGCATAGATGGAAATATGGAGTGAAGTTGCAAGGCTTCATAGATGTAGATTAGGTAGGGAATCTATCAGATAAGAAGAGCACATCAGGAGGAATTTTCATTATTGGGTCAAAAATAGTTTCTTGGTACAGTTAGAAGAAGAGATATTCGACACTCATCTTAGTAGAAGTTGAATACATGGCTACCAGTCAAGCAACATGTGAGGTTATCTGGATGAGGAAGATTCTTGTTGGGTTATTTGGTCAGATGGTGGATCCTACTATGATTTACTATGAAAATCATAGTTGTGTCAAAATCTATGAGAATATATTATTTCATGATTTATCCAAGCATATCGACATCTGGTATCACCATCTACGAGATTGTGTGCAGAGGTGGATCATGTTGTTGGAATACATTCCTACAGAGGAATAGGGTGCAGATATTTTGAAAAATATTTAGTCAAGACGAAAATTTGAGTTCCATAGAGGCAAGATTTGGTTATTTGATAATCCATTTCTTACTGAGAGGGATTGTTTAAAATAAAAAAATAAATTCATAGTTTAATTTCCCCTTGATTAAATTAGGATAAATTTGAAATTCCACATCAAATGGCAACTTCAATGAGTTAACTGAGGTGATAAAGTTGTTATCACTCAAGTATATTAGTTAATTCGAGTTGGGGGCATGAAATTGAGTTTTTTACAGCGATTCCTAAATCTTAGGAGCCTAGGTTGAGTTAATTTCAGTTGTAAAATTTTAATTCAGTTAAATTGAATTATGGTTAGCTAAACTAGTTCCAATTGTTGGAGGAACTAGTGGAAGGTCTAGCAGTGGGGTGTAACTTCATTTTGTAACCATTTAATTGATCAATTAGCCTAAATTAACTCATGCATGCATAGAATTAGAGTTACCCAGTTGGGAATGGAGTTCAAGGGAAGTGTACTATCATTTGTAAACCATTCCAAGTTGAACAAATGGTGTATGCAGTTAGAGATTGGCCTAAAAGAATTGCGCAATCCAAATTGAGGAATTTTTGATATACTAGGGGCTAATTCCTTGAGGAACATCGCAATGAAATAGGATATTGTAGGCTTGAAAAATTGGCTAAGTGTTGTACAAAGTCAATCAGTCAGTTAGGCAGACGATATATGATACAGGTGCAATTTTTTCTCAAGCTTGAGAAAGTATATTGTATTAATCCAGATTCTTTGATTAATGCAACACAAATAGGAAGGGGTTTTGAGCAGTTCCTTTCCCCTAGATAAATATTTGTGTATGTGTGTTGAATCATGATGCGTGTTTTTTATATGTGTTCTTGATAGTTAATTTGCTTCTGCGGCTGAATGGAGTAGATTTAAGTCTTATGTTTTAGTAAATTACATCAATAGTTTTGAATCTACATTAAAATTCTAAAAGAACTTCACATTTGGTATCCTAAATGATCCCCTAATGCAACAAAATGCTTGATTTTCAATGAGGAGAGTTTCTCCAGATTGCTAGGAAGTGTTTTAATATTTTCATAAAATACAAAATATAATTTTTGAAGACAATTTAGTGAGTTAAAACAATATTTAATTCTCAATAAACTTAAATATAAAACCTTTGAAATTTGTCCCATTAATTCCTCTATATGTATTCAATACAATCATCCAGACTGAAATCCAAGGGTGCATTAAAGACCATTGTATGTTCCTATATTGAATGGACATTTGTTGTAGTCTTTCTCTTGCAAGAATTTGGGTACAAATCACCTGTTCTTTGATGGATACCTAGAATTTGACCCTAATAGACATCTACTCTATGGCCTAAGAACAACTGGCCTCTTCTTAAGAACTAGATAAGTCATATGTAGTACTTGTTCCTCTAGAGAATATGTAAGTTTCTACTAGACATTACTACATCTTGAGAATAATGTGATTGACTCTTTATAATATCATAACCATATAAGGCATATGTAGAGCATGGAAAATATCTAATAGAAAATTTCATAAAATTTTCTTTTTTTCGATGAGGCATGGAGAAATTTTCTTCCTCACTTGACTCTTTGGGACATCGCATCTTCGCTTGACTCTGCAATATCAGAACTAGATAAGGCATATGTAGAGTGTGCTATATATTTGATGGAAAATACAAGAAATCAATTTTCTCCAGTTTGCAACTAAGAGTATCACCACAAGATATAATGAGTTAGCATGAGAACTTGTAACAGTCGAAAGAAAGACATAATCTTCACTGCAACGTATTAGGAAGGGTGCTTGAAAAAGGGGAGGTACTAGAATAGATTCCTCAAATGAAAATATTTATAACAAAAACAAGATTTGCATGAAGTTTTTTCTGGATGTTTAGGTTTGAAGGCATGATATACATAGGACCTATCATTACTAAAATTGAATCCACTATTTCAAAGAAAGAGAAATTGTATAAATTCGGTTAAAAACTTGATGTGCATGGAGGTGGTATATAAAATTATACCATACAATGGAAGATAACATATATACTAGTGGTTGATTTAAAGGAAGAGGAGAATTTTGGTGATATATGTGATTGAAGGAAAAGAGAGGAAATAATAGAAAATTGAAAGTATCAAAATATTGGATTTGGTTACAAAACAAGTGCAAATGTGTGTATGTACCAAGTACAATAGGATTTTGGACATTTGTTGTAGTCTTTCTCTTGCAAGAATTTGGGTACAAATCACCTGTTATTTGATGGATACCTAGAAGTTGACCCTTATAGACATCTACACTATGGCCTAAGAACAACTGGCCTCTTCTTAAGAACTCGATAAGTCATATGTAGTACTTGTTCCTCTAGAGAATATGTGAGTTTCTACTAGACATTACTACATCTTGAGAATAATGTGATTGACTCGTTATAATATCATAACCATATAAGGCATATGTAGAGCATGGAAAATATCTAATAGAAACTTTCATAAAAAAAAAAATTCGATGAGGCATGGAGAAATTTTCTTCCTCACTTGACTCTGCAATATCAGAACTAGATAAGGCATATGTAGAGTGTGTTATATATTTGATGGAAAATACAAGAAATCAATTTTCTCCAGTTTGCAAATAAGAGTATCACCACAAGATATAATGAGTTAGCATAAGAACTTGTAACAGTGGAAAGACAGACATAATCTTCACTGCAACGTATTAGGAAGGGTGCTTGAAAAAGGGGAGGTACTAGAATAGATTCCTCAAATGAAAATATTTATAACAAAAACAAGATTTGCATGAAGTTTTTTCTGGATGTTTAGGTTTGAAGGCATGATATACATAGGACCTATCATTACTGAAATTGAATCCACTATTTCAAAGAAAGAGAAATTGTATAAATTCGTTGAAAAACTTGATGTGCATGGAGGTGGTATATAAAATTATACCATACAATGGAAGATAACATATATACTAGTGGTTGATTTAAAGGAAGAGGAGAATTTTGGTGATATATGTGATTTAAGGAAAAGAGAGGAAATAATATAAAATTGAAAGTATTAAAATATTGGATTTGGTTACAAAACAAGTGCAAATGTGTGTATGTACCAAGTACAATAGGATTTTGGACATTTGTTGTAGTCTTTCTCTTGCAAGAATTTGGGTACAAATCACCTGTTCTTTGATGGATACCTAGAATTTGACCCTTATAGACATCTACACTATGGCCTAAGAACAACTGGCCTCTTCTTAAGAACTGGATAAGTCATATGTAGTACTTGTTCCTCTAGAGAATATGTAAGTTTCTACTAGAAATTACTACATCTTGAGAATAATGTGATTGACTCTTTATAATATCATAACCATATAAGGCATATGTAGAGCATGAAAAATATCTAATAGAAACTTTCATAAAATTTTCTTTTTTTTCGATGAGGTATGGAGAAATTTTCTTCATCACTTAACTCTTTGGGACATCACATCTTCGCTTGACTCTGCGATATCAGAACTAGATAAGGCATATGTAGAATGTGCTATATATTTGATGGAAAATAAAAGAAATCAATTTTCTCCAGTTTGCAACTAAGAGTATCACCACAAGATATAATGAGTTAGCATGAGAACTTGTAACAGTGGAAAGAAAGACATAATCTTCATTGCAACGTATTAGGAAGGGTGCTTGAAAAAGGGGAGGTACTAGAATAGATTCCTCAAATGAAAATATTTATAACACAAACAAGATTTGCATGAAGTTTTTTCTGGATGTTTAGGTTTGAAGGCATGATATACATAGGACCTATCATTACTGAAATTGAATCCACTATTTCAAAGAAAGAGAAATTGTATAAATTCGTTGAAAAACTCGATGTGCATGGAGGTGGTATATAAAATTATACCATACAATGGAAGATAACATATATACTAGCGGTTGATTTAAAGGAAGAGGAGAATTTTGGTGATATATGTGATTGAAGGAAAAGAGAGGAAATAATAGAAAATTGAAAGTATTAAAATATTGGATTTGGTTACAAAAAAAGTGCAAATGTGTGTATGTACCAAGTACAATAGGATTTTGGACCAAAGCATGCTTGGAGACCTCATGATTTTTCTTTTATTATAAATAATATTTTGTCATATATATGAAATTGATAAATAGAAAAATTCTTGTAAAAGTTAATAATAATATAAAAATTCATTAGAAATGAAAGGTCATGAGAAATTCAAAATTCATGGGGAAGGTGAAGGGTCACCTCCTAATTTGTATAAATGTATCCTCGTGCTTCTAATCTAGGGGTATTTTATTCCTTATGTCTTTTAGCACTTATGTAGTTGTGAGCACTCTTGCTCTTGGTAATTTTGGACTGAGTTGTGGTGAGGCTAGGTGCTGAGGAGGTAAATCCCCTCTGCGGACAGAGGCGATCCCTACTAGCCCAGCAGGGGTCTAGCAACAATCAAACAATGTTACGATGCAAGTTCCTAGTTACGAATGAAAAGACTAGGGATAGAAGCCTACTTGGATTCCAATGCTATGATCTGAAGAAGAAGCGTCCCCGTTCCTCAGCCTCGGCAGATCACAATCCCTCCACGATCTCCGTGGATGAACACTTGCACATGGAAGAAACGAACAGATACAAGCATAAAATCCAGCATACGTAACTAAACATCAGTCAGAAAGGATGTTACTCATATTAACATGATGGAAAATAGAGTGGAACCATAATCATAATCATCTATTAAATAAAAAACGAAGAGAGATTACAACCAAGTTCTGACGTCGCGGTCTCCTTCGGATGGGTCTCCAGTCGTCCACGTCTCGCAAAGCTCACCAAGGAAAGGGAAAACCTCTCCGGAGTCTCTCGACGATGGTCTCCTTACTTGAGTCAGCCTTAAGGGAAAGAGAGGGCTCTTTACAGCACAAAGGCTCTTGGGAATATGGAGATTCAAAGCTTAGGCACTTCAAGACTATCAGCCCTTCCGCCCCTTCATCAATGGATGAAGGCTATATTTATAGAGGAGAGGAGGAGGTTGGGATCCCTACAATAGTGGAAGGGAGGCCTTATCCTTTGGGAGGTTCTCCATAAGGTGGAAACAAGAGGCCAAAGGAGGAAGGCTGTGGTTATTCAGTCGAAACCACTCCTGATGACTCATCCACGAAGTTGCTGTAATCGAAACTTCGCCTCCTTTTTTAAAAAAAAATTTCCATAAGTAGATTGGCACGGGTGCTTAACTAGGATAGAGCACCAACTGGCACGGGCTCAATGTTAATTTTCCTCATCGTACTCTAGGCACACAGCGTCATCAGCGCCAAGGCAAATGCCAGTGTTTTTAGGGGTCTCAAGCCAGAAATGACTGGCTGCATGGGAATGTTGTCCTTATGGAAAGGATGAAATGATGGTATTTGCAAGGCATGACACTTTATTGGTCGCGTAAAACTACCCTCCAATGGGCGCAGATGGGAAATTGCAGGACGGTGACAAATTGCTGTGTAACAGATGCCCCCTAAAGCATGAGGCCCAAGAGAGAGAGGGGTGAAATGCTTTACGAGAACATGTCTAACTGAAGGCCCGCCGTCGGAAAACCTGCACAGACAGATACAACTGATATCTCAAGTACATGATGTATATATATGGTATGGACGCAGCCATCCGAACAGAGTATGCTATAATCCGGATCCAGGGTATGGGCGCAGCCATCCAACTAAGATCAAACAACTAGACTCAGGTATGGTCGCAGCCATCCAATCAGTGAGTCATGTACATAATGATAATAATCCACAATCGCAGCCTGGATTACAACAGACACAATCCAGGGTCTTGCGCTCCATCTCGACCCAAACAAGTACAAGTTCGAGCATGCGAATATGTGAGTTGAAGTCGAACATGCAAGAACATCGTCTGATTACCAGCCAATGATGAAAGCTGTTAACAGACGCGAGAGAAACCACCAATAATGACAATGGTCCCCAAGGTACTGCAGGTACAATCTACGGCGTGTGAACAAATGAGTTGATGTCGAACACCCGCAGAATCATTCGATCGGAAGTCAATGATGTAAACTTCACGTCGAATGCGATGAACCTGCCATTGAGGCATGCAGGCTCCAAGGTACCATCAGGAGTCTCTAGACCAACTTCCCGGATAATGAGTTGAAGTCGACAGGAAGTGACCTTGATCGAAGGTGGGCCATAATGTTTCCCACATCATCGACACGAGACAGAGGAACATGATGTTTTTTTGTGAATCAAGATCGTATGAGAATCAGAGGAAGGTTGATATTTGCAGAGGCCAACTTCTCTTGAACATATAAACGGCACGACAGTGGACTTGGCAGTATTTGACATCAACGGATCAGAGGTCATGGTGACGAGGCAATGAGCAGATGAGAGGCCAAAAGGGATTATCCAAACCCACGGAGGCAAAGTGAAGAAACGAGATGAGATGTCCCCAACCCGACACGAATGCAGACAAGTGCCATGTTCAAGAGCGACATACTGCCGACGACAACGACGATGGTTCCATTTTTCCCCCACCATGCTTGGCGAGTACCTCTTTATTTTTACACAAGCTTGAAGAGGATACCATATGCTTGTCATATAAATCCATCCTTCGGACGAATCCATCCTAGTACATTTAACGAGCCCTAGGAAGGAGTGACTCGAATAACGTCATTTCGACTGGATCCGATGTCATCAGGGTTTAACGAGTCTGACAAAGGAAGAACTCAGCGTCTTTTCATGTTTAGAGAGTTTGAAAAGACAACAGAAAAGAAAACTCCACAGGTCCCTTTTCGTAAATAGTTCCCCAGATCCGAAAAGGTAGAAAACAATATCCGGGAAAACCTCCTAGTCGCGATAGGCTAGGGTATTCCTTTTTCGTAATCAATCCATCCCAGCCCGAAAAAGGGTTAAACATATACTGGGTAGATGTCGATTCGTGTCCATTTTAACGAGATCGAAACGACAAGGGCCTCGGCAATCTTTTCATGTTTAGAGAGTCAGAAAAGAGCTGAAAGATGAATCCTCCTGAAGGAACGAGTGGTATAAGGGGTAGCTACTAGTTCCGGCAATGGTGGAACTGCTCAAAACATGATAAAAGTCAAGAGGTTGGCTAACAAGACCACTCATCGCAGCGGTTCCTCGGGAACGGGTAAAACAACCAAGTGAAGGCATATGATCGGCCAAGCAGATAGTGACGATGGAGTGAGAAAACCAAGGTGCATCTGGCAAAAATAGGCTGATAAAAATGGCAATCACAAGAGGTAAAATGGGCAAGGTTTCATTTTTACACAAGCTTGAAATCAGGAAACTGTGCTTGAAGTTGGTTTCATTTTTACACAAGCTTGAAACAAAGATAAACTATGCTTGAAATCGGTTTCATTTTTACACAAGCTTGAAACGGAAACAAACTATGCTTGAAAATTGGTTTGCATGACCCCAACATGGTGACTCAATTCGAGGTACATGCCCCCCAAGCTTCAGTCCATATGAAAGACAGATGGATTGAAGGTTCAGATTACGAGATCAAGAGAAAGATTCGACTAGGATTTTACGAGATCGTATCAAAGACTCAAATTGAACAAGAACGTGTTTCACTGCTTTAGCGAGGTTGACACATTAAAAGAACTATCCTCGTGACACCCTTTGCTCTGCGGCTTAAGGAGCTTGACACAAGAAAAATGAACTATGCTCCGACAAACCTTGTTTCATTTTTTAAGGAGCTTGACACAAGACAAGGAACTCTGCTCCGACCAGACCCGGTTTCATTTTTTTAAGGAGCTTGACACAAGTGGAGGAACTATGCTCCGAGAACTTGGTTTCATTTTTTAAAGAGCTTGACACAGGGAAGAAACCGTGCTCTAACCGACTTGCATCAAAATGAACAAGAAGGTAGCGCTTCCAAGATTTCCACTCTCGATGGAAGGAAAACATCCTGGAAGTTAGGACCCAATGCTCCCAGTATACTATGCACGACGGCATCTTCACTGAGTGCGGGCACAGGGTAGGTAGACACATAGTTGACCCGCGGTGGAGCAGATACAACGGGTGAATAAAAACCAGGCGAGGGTGATGGCGAACCAGCTGCCACATTAGGACCAAAGAATGAAAGCTGATCAATGGTCACAATCCTTCCTTCATGCGGAAAACAGACCACACGAAAGAGGGAGGAGACGAGCGCTCCCATGGAATAGGTGTAATCGTGCCCCAAAATCAGATTGAAATCCAAGGGGCCTGGAACAACCATCATGTCCATATGGACGGTTTTACCTCCCAAAGTAACCGGTAACCTTGGAAGGATAGCCAATGGTTGACTCGTCCTTCTGTTAAAAGTCAACAGATTCTGCGTAACAGGCGCAAGCGGCGGCGAACCGAAAGCTTGCCAGGTAGTTGAGGATAGAATACTAACAGAGGCACCTTCGTCTATAATGGTGGCCGGGTACCACTGCATCAAAAGCCCGTATCGTGATCTCAAAGGCACAAGACTATTATGAACTCGCAAATCGACTCCAATCCAAAGGAAGCGACCAACCACTTGAATCCACCATCACCCCTGAAGGTCTTCCCCGATGTTGAAGAAGAAGCATCCTCCATAACCTCCATCTCGAAGGCGCTGAGGGATATCCTCCTGAGCTCTACCAAGGAGGCGGAGGAGGGAAGCCAAGCACAGGATGAGAGAATATTTCTCCAAGTCTAAATAATCGAAGAGATCATATGACCTGGGGGTGAGATCCACTTGACAGAAAGACCGTGCACCATGATGGGGTTGCTCGAACCGATCCTACGACCACTGCTGGTCGTGTGACGGATTCATGAATTTGAATTTCTGGGGGAGCGGGATCGACCAAGGATGACTCTTGACCAATCGTAGGATCAACTGGTGGAGGACTCAAAGAAATCCGATTATAACCAGCCGGGAGGCATGGTGTACAAACGGTTGAGTTGTCCAAGACTTGTTTGGCTTCATCCATATACAGACAAAGGTGAATGGCATGGTGCCCTTCAAACAACTTACAGGGATTGGTGAGCTTACCCTGCTTCTTAGGAGCCTTACCAGCACCAGTTGAAGACGTGCCCCCAACCTGACTCCCAGAAGCCAAAGGCAATGGTGGACAACCGCTGGACCATTCTTCAAGAACCTTGGGAATGCCAGGGCAGTCTCGAAGAAGATGGTCTGCCGAGCACAACATGCAAGGGAACTTGACTTTCCGTGGAGGGTTGGAAGGTTTATCAAGAGGAGGTTTATTAGAAGCAAAGAATTACAGCCTTAGCTCTCCTCTCTCTCTTATTAGATTTCTTCTTCTTTGTCTTCTTCTTTCTTCTTAGCCACCTCAAGTTACTTGAATCCAGACTTTCTCACCGTGCTTAAGTAGAAGAGGAGGACGCTTAAATAGCAAGCATGAGAGGTCCACTTTGGAATCAACATGATGTTGTTCAGGTGGAGGAACCGGACAACAAGAGCTCTAGACATTCGGGACCACAGAGGTTGAAACAACCAAACAGCAACTCCAAATGCTTAACCTGTGAAGGACAACGCTGCCATATAAGGAGCACCAACATTTGCAAAGGAAGAAAAACGACCAGGATTCCCATCTGAGGGGATTCTTGGTTGGTGAACCGGAAAAGTTGCCATCAGAAACGATCTTCAGAACAACACCCTAAGGAAACTAACTTTAACCAGGAATATTTCGTGGGCAGTTAATTTTTAAAACATTGAAACAAAAACTCTACCGTTTCATATTTTAAGAGTCAAGAAACAGGCAAAAGGTGACTCTATCACTTTCAGATTGGAGACAAGCGTGAAAGGACAAGCGCTCGACGGTCTTTTCAAGTTTAGGGAGTTAGAAAAGACCAAATGACTACTCAGGAAA
Source organism: Pinus albicaulis (assembly GCA_034641835.2). Classification (NCBI taxonomy): domain Eukaryota; kingdom Viridiplantae; phylum Streptophyta; class Pinopsida; order Pinales; family Pinaceae; genus Pinus; species Pinus albicaulis. The sequence goes on from CM076577.1 coordinate 376,138,946, forward strand.
AACTAGGCACAAAGGGTGTACCAAATATCCGTGAACTGCCATATACACCTTGGTTTCACTAATGAAACAGAAATCGACCAAGGACTTTCCGTACGTGCAGGTAGTCTCCCCAAATGTTGTGTTCGGTGTATCATGGGTATAGGGCGGCAGACTCAGCTTCCTATGGATAAAGGGTTGAAAACCTAGAGGGGTCTCCCTTTATATACACGACGGTACGGGGAGCACAAGTCTGTACTGGCGCTGTCTAAAGCCAAAAGGCGAGCGACAACTGCTAGGTTTAATGACGCCGGAACACGTCTCTAACCTAGACCTCTAAATGTTTCGTTAATGTTTCAATGCTTCCTTAGGTAAATTGAGTAAATTCTAAGGTTGATCTTCAATTATGTTTCGGTTTCAAGGCCTTACCGTATGTCATATGACAATCTCCTATATGCAGCGATATGAGAAAAGAAATCTTTCAATTCGATGAATGCTATCTAGTTAAGGGAAGAGCTTCAAACAATGATGCAACAAACAACAACACTGCAAACGAAATCTTTCCTAAACTAGATGACTTTCACTATCCAAAAGTATTCTAAAACATTCAACGAAGCGAATAATGCAATGTAATCTATGCAAAATCCTTTTTCCCGAAAACTATGCAATTGTAATCTATGCACAATTTCCTTTTCCTTTTCAAATGATAAGAATGCACTCAATGCATTTTTCGATGAAACGAGAATCTACTTAATGCATGCTTTCAATGAAAGAGAATGCACTCAAAGCGATTTTTAGTTTTCAATCACTAAACAATGTGATCTAAGTCCAATGATAAATCTCAAAAATACTTTTCAATGCAATGTGATCTAATGCATTTTAACAAAAAAGACACTTTGAGATGAAAACTAAATAAACGCAAAGCTTCTTAATGAAGGATGAATGCAAAAGAGATGTAAATAAACACTAAGAATGCAATCGTTGTTTCAAAACACTTTGTAACAAAATTCCTCAAAAGTTGACAAAACACAAAGAGGACTTCCAAAGAATGAGATCAAAACAAGGCATTCATTCTCTTTTACATCAAGCAATCATGGAAAGAAGACATTCCAAACAATGAGCAATGTAATCTATGCTCATATAGAGGAAAGGCCGGAAGGGAAAGACACACTGGTGAAGGATTTAGGGAGAAAAAATCTCAAATTTCACACATCCTGAAATTGGCCCGACTTGTACATTGACAACTAGCGCTAACTGGCGCGACTTGTACATTGACAACTAGCGCCAATGGCCAATTGGCGCGGGTTCCTAACTGACAACAAGCGCCAATTCCCAAAAATGAAAAAACAAAGAATTTCTCCCAACCAAGACCAGACTTCCCACTTCAAGCTGAATCTAAAACAAACCCAGAAGCAAAGTACTAACCAAAAGAAGCTTCCGAACAAGGGTAAACCCTATCACCTACAGGAAATGGCGCGACTGTCTGGCTGTAATCCGTGCCAGATAGGGGATGGCGCGAGTGATGAACTGGCAAACTGCGCCAACTGGCGCGACTGTCAGGGATAAACTCGCGCCAATCAAGCCATCTATGAAAAGGTGAAAATTCGGAAAAGCAGAGGTCAGATCTGATCCTCTGGGGCTGAACCAAAAGCCAAAACACAAAAAGAGCCAGCCCAAAAGACTAACCAAGCAAGGAAAACCGCGAAACAATCAAAACGAGACAATCAAAACTAGACGATCCCCAGCGGAGTCGCCAAATTTTTGAGGAGGTAAATCCCCTCTGCGGACAGAGGCGATCCCTACTAGCCCAGCAGGGGTCTAGCAACAATCAAACAATTTTACGATGCAAGTTCCTAGTTACGAATGAAAATACTAGGGATAGAAGCCTACTTGGATTCCAATGCTATGATCTGAAGAAGAAGCGTCCCCGTTCCTCACCCTCGGCAGATCACAATCCCTCCACGATCTCCACGGATGAACACCTGCACATGGAAGAAACGAACAGATACAAGCATAAAATCCAGCATACGTAACTAAACATCAGTGAGAAAGGATGTTACTCATATTAACATGATGGAAAACAGAGTGGAACCATAATCATAATCATCTATTAAATAACAAACGAAGAGATATTACAACCAAGTTCTGACGTCGCGGTCTCCTTCGGATGGGTCTCCAGTCGTCCACGTCTCGCAAAGCTCGCCAAGGAAAGGGAAAACCTCTCCAGAGTCTCTCAACGATGGTCTCCTTACTTGATTCGGCCTTAAGGGAAAGAGAGGGCTCTTTACAGCACAAAGGCTCTTGGGAATATGGAGATTCAAAGCTTAGGCACTTCAAGACTATCAGCCCTTCCGCCCCTTCATCAATGGATGAAGGCTATATTTATAGAGGAGAGGAGGAGGTTGGGATCCCTACAATAGTGGAAGGGAGGCCTTATCCTTTGGGAGGTTCCCCATATGGTGGAAACAAGAGGCCAAAGGAGGAAGGTCGTGGTTATTCAGGCGAAACCACTCCCGATGACTCATCCACGAAGTTGTTGTAATCGAAACTTCGCCTCTTTTTTAAAATTTTTTTCCATAAACAGAGTGGCGCGGGTGCAACACTGGGACAGAGTGCCAATTGGCACGGGCTCAGTGTTCATTTTCCCACATTGGCGCGAGTACATAACGGGCTACCAGCGCTAAGGCAAAAACAAGTGTTTTTAGGGTTCTGCTCAGGAAATGATCAACAGAAGGAATGTTGTCCTCATGGAAAGGGATGAAATGATGGTATTTGCAAGGCATGACACTGCTTATTGGTCACAGAAATGACCCTCCAATGGGCGAGATGGGAATTGCAGGGACGGTGACAAATTACTGTGTAACACTAGGGAATTATGTTGGAGATGATATGATCATCCTAACTTCCACTATTGGATTTTGATGGACCTATTGTACATGTACTTGAATTGCAGCATTATCAATGAGAAGCTCTTCATTATTGGCATGGATTCTCATGCACTTCTCAAATGGTTGTAATGGTTACCTGATACTCCTATTATGTTTGCATGTTTTCTTTCACATGAATAGTATTTTGATGAACTAATTCATGGTTTCTTGCCCATATGTTTGGTGGAATATCTACTATTTCATTCCATGCTACACAAGTAAGAAATTGTGAACTAATTTTCAATTAAATTCTAGCACTTACTTATTCATGAATGTATCAAATTCTTTTAGCTAACAAACTCCTCTTGACATATAATTATTATTATTATCTTGTTATATTATTATACCTTGTACTTGATTTCATCATTTTTGGGTTGATTCATCCTCACTCTTCGAGTATTTCATATTTTTCCTTAAATTAACAATTTCTTCACTTGAAATCCAAGAGAAAACAAACATGGTGGAAGTTGGACCCACATACTAGATATGACTCCCATCCCAAACGTAATATCCTTGGTGAAAATTCCATGTAATAAAAGTTAATAAAGGAAAAATAATAACCACGGTTGATGGGACACTTATTCCAAGATGAATGTTGGGAAAATCATCCTAGTGGGTGTTCATTTGACTTATTATGGCTAAGGAAATTGGCAAAGTCAAAGGAAAAGGATTTGAAAGGAAAAATGGAATTACTGGCACAATTATTTATGAAAATAATGGAAATTGGGAGGGAAGGGAGGTCACAAGTCACAGGTTGAATGTGAGGAAAATGAAGGAAAATAATGGAAAATGAAAAAAATAGAGGCCTCATCAATAAAAAGGCTGTTGAAGATCAGTTTTTACCTTTTGTTAATTTAGTTTTAGAGCTCTCTCATTATTATCTCTCTCTCTCTCTCACTCTTGGACATGGATTTTTCTTGGATCACTTTGGCATTGGATTAAGAAAGGAAAAAAAGGCAAGAGAAAGGAAGAAGCAGGCAAGGAAGAGCAAGATCAAGCAGCTACACCATGATTCTTTGCAGGTATCTTTTTGCATGTGTGGTTTCCTTGCTAGATTTGGAATGCATGGTATTGTATGTGATTCTTTTACATCATGGCATGTATTTTTCTAGGTGTGACAGCGTTTTCAGCCCAGCCTTGCCATTTTTGGATAGCCATGGTGTGATGGATTTCTCATTTTTTGGTTGAGCGGGATTTCTGGATGGATTCAAATCTGAGTGAGGTGGATCTCTGAAATGATATAACACATGGCCCAGTAACCCTTGAACCATATTGTAGGTTGCAGTAAATTTGGATAGTGTGTTTCCTTGGTGGGCCTAGGAATCCTCGACTTGTGAATGACAGGATATACGGTAAATCCTAGAGGTGGTTTGATCTCCATCAGGCCTAGGAATCCTAGGTTGGGATATATGGTAAAGCCTATAGATTATGTCTTAGTTTAGGGCCTAGTAATCCCTGGATCAAACTGTGGATTGTGGTAAATCCTGAGAGACTAGGAGACAGGAAAATTCCTCACGGTGTAGGTGGAGAAATCTAGTGGCATCCATGCTTGTTTTGGCCTAGTGATCGGGTGGAGATCAAGGTAAATCTTGTATGAAATGTTTATTGTTTTTCCTAGTGATCCGGTGTGGATTACGATAAAAGGTTGATTTATATTGGTGAGGGTGACGTGATTTAGCCTCGGAATGCCCTGGTTGGTTCTTTTGGTTTGAGTCCCAAATTCATGCTTGGAATATGGCACGGGGGTGATTGGTGAAGAGAGATTTTGCTAAGCCAATCTATGGTCAGGTGAAATGTGGAAGTCCCATCCCGGGTTGGTTTTTTCATTCATCAATAAGAGGTTCTCTCCTTGACATTTTATGTGTAAATGTATTGGTTTATATGTGGATCTTATGGTTGATGTATCCTTTAGATTTTTGTTGATACTATGCTGGTTATAACCATGTATTATGATAGTGATGATGTATGGCTCTCCTCATGTTTTTATTTGTAAATGAATAAACAATGTATCAATGACCTAAAAGATGATATTGTAGCTAATGATGTAAGGGAACAATGCTTCTTAGCGATTCTCGAATAAGTATGAGACCCCTATGCTCAGATTTGTTGTTTACACCTGTAGAATACATATTTTTTATATGTTTGACAAAATTCCTGTCATGGGTAGTGGGGGTCCAATCTAGGCCTTGTCATGGTTTTTTCAAATACATCATTGTTTCATTGTTTTGTTTCATTTTTGAACTTTTCATTGAGTTTTGGGTAGTGGCCTGGACTATGGACTTGGAAAAGTGCCTTAAATCTCGCGGATGCAGACACAGATTTTGGAAATTTGGTCCCCGGACGCAGGCATGCAGGAGTGTCCAAAGCCTCCTAGATGCACTCATACCCATACTGTGAGAGTGTTTGGGGTTAAGTGGGTTAAAACCTTAGTGGGACCCAGGGGTTTGTTACCTGAGTGATTTCGATGGTTCCTGAGAGTCTTGTTGATGATGTAGAAGGTATGTATGATGTTTTTATGTTGGTTCCACTTCCTTAAGGTCACCTAGGAGGTTGAATCTGATCATAGTAGCCTCTTGTCACATGTTTACCTTGGTTGGACGGTTAGCTGGGTAAATATGGGAGGAGGGTGTTACATAGGAGTTAAAACCTCAGTGGGACCCGAGGGCTATTTACTTGAGTGGTTGGGATGGTTCCTAGGAGTCTTTTTGATGATTTGGAAGGTTTTTATGATGTGTTTCCTTCGGTTCCACTTCCTTAAGGTCACCTAGGAGGTTGAATCTTATCATAGTATCCTCTCGTCACATGTTTACCTTGGTTGGCTCATTACCTGGGTAGATATGGGAGGAGGGTGCTATAGAGTGGTATCGTAGCATGGTTCACCCATTGTACTGGATGGGTGGGGTGTGTTTTTCATGCATTCATGTTAGTTACACATGTTTTAATCATCCTTGTGGTATATATGCTTGTTTCACATGCATGGTGTCGGTCATGGTTGTAGTGATGTCACCATGTAAAATGGGATGTTGTTGTTGTGAAGTGTGTCAACATTAGTATATGATTGGTTATCCATTGTTGTGTGTGTCAGTGCTTACATGTTGACGGTGTAGATTGGTATGATTGTTGTTGTCATGCATGAATTCATAGTATGTGTAGTTGATATGGTCATGCATTGATGAATGTACTCTATCTAGAATGGTGTTTATGTGTTGGTATATTTAATTTTTATATGTCTATATGTTGTTATGATTATGTTTGTACATGTATTACGCTGATTTTGATGATCTTGTAGATGAGGTATCCTCCCTGAATTATACTAAGGTACATTGGATTATTATGATTTGGTTTAGATGACGTAGTATGCCTTGCAGGAAAGAGATCAAAATGAATAGAAATATGGCAGAATACAAAGACACTCCCTATGTATCACATGAGTAGCATGGTGGGAACTCTTTTGATTTGGTAGACACATTGAGAAGCTTGAAGGAAGAAATAAGTTGTAAGGCAGAATATGACATAATCATACAGGCACAAGAGAAACAAGCAGAGGTTAATGCAATAATCCTTAGGAGTTTGTCAAAATTGAAGCGACAAGGGCCACTTCGAATCAGCCATGGAAACAAGGGAATATTGCAGTAGGTATCCTAGTAGACACAGGTCAGATAGAGATGGCACAGTGAGAGATGGCAAGTTTTTGGATATTTTGAATAGGAGGGGTGATGGATACAAGTACTATTCTAGTTTCGGTTTGTATATGAATTATTATCATCATCGTTATCATCTTTACAGGAGGAGTGATAGGGGATATTTTACAAATGAATTTAAGAAAGCAAAGCCACCTGCGTTTGATGGGGATTTGAAGAAACTAGAAGATGAAAATACTTGGATACTTGGGATGAACAAGTTCTTTGAGTTGCATGAATACATAGATAATATGAAGGGAAAATTTGTTATCTTCGAACTGAACGATAAAGAAGACATTTCATGGGAATGTGTGAAGCGAGTCAGAGACATCAGGATAAAGGACTTGAGTTGGCATGAGTTCAAGAGGCTTTTTAGGAAGAAATATTTGTCAGAAAGGTACTAAGATAGCAATTCCAAAGAATTATATGAACTAAATATGGGATCAATGACAAATGAAGAGTACACGAATAAATTCATGGAGCTGATGAAGTATGTGCCATATATTGAAGATGATAAGGCTAAAATTTAGTGCTTTTTCAGTATTTTTCCATTAGTATTTAGAGATCGAATTGAATATGATGAGCCTCAGTGAATTGAGTAATTCATTGGGAATCTTAAGCATTTCTATGAACAATAAAAGCATAAGAATGAATATCAACAAGGATGGGAAGGGAAAGATAAAGGTAAGGGTAAATGGCAACCGAAAAGAATAAGGCCTCAGAATGCATAAGAGAAAGAAAATGTGGCACTGCAAAAGAGGTTCAATGCAACTCGACAGGGACATGGATCACAACAAAAACATAGAGGTGATGGTACTGGATGGCTGGAGTTGTGGACATGTGGTAAAGAACACCTTAAGAGAGATTGTACACATAATCAGGGTGGTAGGTATCATATAGATAGTGCACATGAGGTGCAGACTATTGGGGATGTTGGGCATAGAATTCCTCATATTTATGCATTTGTGTACAATAGGAAGGCAGATCATTAGGAATATATCATTGAGATGGATGGTTATAAGCTTTGCGATCAAGTTATTTATTTTTTTATTTACCATGGATCTAATTATAGCTATGTTAGTCCTGAATTACTGGATAAGTGTGGTTTGAGTAAGGAAATGCATGCAGAATATTGGTTAGTATAGTTGGCTACAAGTACAAAGAAAAGAGTTCATGATTGGGTAAGATCTTGTTCATTTGAGTTGAATCGTATGTATACAAAAACACACTTGAAAATATTTCCATTGGGGTCATATAGTATGATACTGGGTATGGACTAGCTATACCTTCATAGGACCAAGTTGGATTGTTATGAAAAAGCCATTGAGTGCTTGGATGACAATGGGGAACCGAGATTCTTACAAGGAAAGAATAAATACACATCAATTAGGATGGTGAAAACCATGCAAGCCAAGTGCAGTCGCAGGAAAGGGTGAGTTATGTTCGTAGTGCATATTTCTAGTGAAAAAGGTAAGGAAGTGGAGGATGTAAATGTTTTGAGCAAGTACTAAGTTCTACATCAGCCTTAGGATGTATTTCCAGTACATATTTCAGAATTGCGACCTCACAGGGAGGTAGAATTTTCTATTGAGTTGGTACCAGGGGTAGCTCCAGCTTCGAAAGAACCTTATTGGATGAGCACACCTGAGTTGGTAGAATTAAAGTTTAGCTGAAAGAGATGCTTGACAAAGGATACGTTAGGCCAATTGTATTGCCATGGGGTGCGATGGTAATTTTTCTGAAGAAGAAGGATGGTACTCTTAGATTTTTCATTAACTATAGACAGTTGAACAAAGTGACTATCAAGAACATGCATCCATTGCCTAGGATTGATGAATTGTTTTATCAGTTGAAGGGAGAAACAATGTTCTCTAAGATTGACTTGAGATCAGGATATCATTAGGTACACATCAAAGATGAGGAAATATACAAGACCACATTCAGGACCAGGTATGGGCATTATGAGTTTTTTGGTGTTCCATTTGGTTTTGGTTAATGCTCAAACTAAATTTATGTGTTCAATGAACAATGTGTTGCATCCTTATTTGGACAAGTTTTCTATTGTGTTCATTGATGACATATTGGTATATTCTAAAAAAGAGAAGAGTATGTCGAGCATTTAGAAGTAGTGTTGATATTGTTGAGAGAGCATCAATTGTATGCTAAGCTCGACAAATGTAGTTTCTTCCAGACTGAGGTACATTACTTGGGACATGTTGTCTCCAAGGAGGGCATTATAGCAGATCTAGAAAGCATAAGGGCCATCATGGAGTGGGTAGCTCCTAGAAATGTAGATGAGGTGAGATCCTGCATGGGGTTGGTAGGTTATTAGAGGAGGTTCATCAGGAACTCCTCAGAGATTTCTTATCCTATCACACATTTCATAGGAAAGGTAAATTTGATTGGACAGAGGAGTGTGAGGCCAGTTTTGAGCAACTTAAGTAGTTGTTGACATAGGCTCCAGTGTTAAATATTGCAGATCTGGACAAGGAGTTTGTAGTATGTACAAATGATTGAAAGAGAGGACTTGGTGGAGTCATTATGTAATATGGACAGGTGGTATACTATGAGTAATGAAAACTAAATAAGCAGGAGAATAAATACTCGACACGTGATCTTGAGCTACCAACAATCATAAATGCATTGAAGATGTGGAGGCACTATCTTCTTGGCAGGATGTTTGTACTAATGAGTGATCAAATTGGGTATAAATACTTTTTTTACCAACTGAATATAAATGTTAGGCAAGCTAGATGGTTGGCCACGATCAATGATTTTGACTTCGATATTAGGCACATAAAGGGAAAGGAGAAAATTTTAACAGATGCTCTTAGCAGGTGTGTACAAGTAAATAGAGCAACTATGATCTCATACAGGACAAACTTATAGGATAGGATCTTGCAGGTAGGTCGGAAGGATGTCAGGTATATGGAGATTATGCACAAGTTGTAGTAGATTACAGGTACAAGTATAGGAAGTAGTATGGGTATAGGTATAGGAGTACAGGATATGGATTATCATCACACTACAAATGGCTTGGTCAGGTTTAGAGACAAGATATATGTGTCAGAAAATAATGAGCTCAAGAAGGTGATATTGAGAGAATTTCATGCGACACCATATTCGGGTAACCCATCCTATCAGAAGACACTGACTGTAGTGAAGAGATTCTATTATTGGTTGAATATAAATAAGGATGTGGCAAATTTTGTAGCTAGGTGTTTGGATTTTCAAATGGTTAAGGAATATTGTAAGCATCTAGGTGGTCTATTACAGTTGATTGTGATTCCAAAATGGAAATGGGAGGTCATTTCCATGGATTTCATCACAGGTTTGCCAAGTATGGTGAGGCATAACGACTTCATCATGGTTGTTGTGGACAGGTTGACAAGGTTTGGCACACTTCATTCTAATGAAGTATACATTTTCATCTAGCGATGTAGCACATGCATTCATCAGATATGTGTTCATATTGCATGGTGTTCCAAAGAATATTGTGCTAGACAGGGATGCAAATTTCACTTCCAAGTTTTGGAAGGACATGTGTTTAGGTTTGGGCATATATTTGGCCTTCAGCACAACTTATCATCCAAAGATTGATGGAAAAACATATAGGGTCAATAGGATATTGGAGGACATGTTGAGGATGTATGTGATGCATCAGTAGGGAAATTTGGAAGAGTATCTTCCACTGGTGGAGTTATCCTACAACAGTGGGTACCAATAATCATTGAGGATGAGTTCATTTGAGGCATTGTATGGGTGGAGTTGCAACCCTCTCATCAGTTGGAGTGATCCGGTTAACATGGTATTGATTGGACTAGATATGTTGACAAATATGGAACATGAAATGCAGGTAATCAAGAAAAATTTGAAAGAAACATAGGATAGGCATATGATTTATGCAGAGTAGAACAAGTTGTTTAAGGAGTTTCAAGTTGGGTAACAAGTTTACTTGCGCATGAAGACCAAGAAGATCTCCTTGGGGAATGAATCATGTGCCAAGTCGGAACCCCAATTTTGTGGACCTTTTAGAATTATTGGGAGGATCAGACTAGTAGCCTATTGAATTTCACTGCCTTCCATAGTGAAATTAAATGATTTTTTTCATATATCATTGCTTATGAATTATTTTAAATATGTTGATCATGTGATTGACTGGTTGGTATTGGAAGTGGAGATAGATGAAGAATTCCAGTTGGAGCCTCAATGTATATTGCAGAAAAAGGTGCTCATGCTCTGGAACTGAGCAAGTTAAAGTGCAATGGAAGCACTTTGGGCCCGATGAAGCTACATGGGAGATGGTAGATCATAATCCTTCCTTGTTTCCCGGTTCAGGCAAATCAGTTTTGTTATGATGTTTGGTATATGTTTTGCATATGTTTTTGTCTGCTTTTTTTTTATATATTTACATATGATGTAAATATCACTATGAGATATGTTATAAAGCTAAAATAAGCGGTATGGGTGTCATGTAATTATAGTTTTCAAGTTTCTATGTTGTCATTTTTGTTTGTTTTTCAGCAAGGTGATCATTGTAAATACTGCATCGAGCTATGTTATAAAGCTCCATGGGTAGTATGTTTTCTTTTCAACGGTTTTCTGAGGTATATGTGTGGTTGAACACCAAGGATAGTGTCCCCCAAGGGGGGGAGGTTTCTATAACAACCCTGGTGAAAATTCCATGTAATAAAAGTTAATAAAGGAAAAATAATAACCACAGTTGATGGGAAACTTATTCCAAGCTTAATGTTGGGAAAAACATCCTAGTGGGTGTTCATTTGGTTTATTATGGCTAAGGAAATTGTAAAAGGAAAAGGAAAAGGCTTTGGAAAGGCAAATTGGAAATTTTCACACATTTATTTATGAAAATAATGCAAATTAGGAGAAAAGGTAGGTGAAAGGTCATTGGTTGCATGTGAGGAGGAAAATGAAGAAAATAGAGGCCTAATCAATAAAAAGTCTTATCATGATCAATTGGTACCTTTTTTTAATTTAGTTTTGGGGCTCTCTCATTATTCTCTCTCTCTCTCTCTCACTCTTGGACACTTAAAGTTTTTTTGGTGAACTTTGGTATTGGATCAAGAAAGGAAAAAAAGGCAAGAGGAAGGAAGAAGCAGGAAAGGAAGAGCAAGATCAAGAAGCTACAACAAGATTCTTTGCAGGTATTGATTTTCATGTGTAATTTCCTTGCTAGATTTGCATGCATGGTATTGTATGTGGTTCTTTTTTGTCATGGCATGGTTTTTTCTAGGTGTGACAATGCTTTCAGCCTAGCCTTGTAATTTCCAGATAGTGATGCTGTGATGGATTTCTCATGTTTTGGTTGAGTGGTATTGCTATATAGATTCAAAGCTGAGTGAGGTGGATCTTTGAAATGATATAACACATGGCCTAGTAACCCCTGAACCAGATTGTGGGTTGTGGTAAAGCCGGATAATGTGTTGCCTCGGTGGGATAGTAATCCTTGACTGGTGAATGACGAGATATACAATAAATCCTAGAGTTGTTTTTATCTCCATCAAGCTTAAGAATCCTGGTTTGGGATGTATGGTAAAATCTGGAGAGTATGTCTTGGTTTAGGGCCTATTAATCCCTAGATCCTGAGAGACTAGGAGAAAATAAAATTCCTCATGGTGTAGGTGGAGAAATCCAGCCTCATCCATGCTTGTTTTGGCCTAGTGACTGGGTGTAAGTCATGGTAAATCCTGTATGACATGTTTATTGTTTTTTCTTAGTGATCCCATGTGGAATATGGTAAAGCCTGATTTCTATTGATGAGGGTGAGGAAGTTTAGCCTCAGGATGGCCTGGTTAGTTCTTTCAACTTGAGTCCCACATTCATGCTTGGAATATGGCACAAGGTTTACTGGTTGGAGAGATATTTGGCTCAGAAAATCTATGGTCAGATGGAACATGGAAGTCGCATCATGGATTTGTTTTTTCATTCATCAATAAGAGGTTCTATCCTTGACATTTTAAGTGTAAATTTATTGTTTTATATGTTGATCTTATGGCTAATGTATCCTTGAGATTTATGTTGTTATTATGATGGTTATAATCATGTATTATGAGAGTGATAATGTATTTATCTCTTCATGTTTTTATTTGTAAATGAATAAACAATGTATCTATGATGTAATAGATGATATTGTAGTTAATGATGTAAGAGAAAAATGATTCTTAGTGATTATTAGATAAGTATTATACCCCTATGATCATGTCTGTTGTTTACACATGTAGAATACATATTTGTGATATGTTTGACGAAATTCCTATCATGGCTAGTAGGGGTCTAGTCTAGGCCTTATCATGGGTTTTGAAAATACATTATTGTTTCATTGTTTTATTTCATTTATGAACTTGTCATTGAGTTTTAGGAAGTTGCATAGATTCTGGGCTTGAAAAGGTGCCTTATATTTTGTGAACGCAACCACAATTCTGGAAAATTTAGTCCTCGGACGCAGACATGCAAGCTTGTGGGAGTGTTAAGAGCCTCTTAGACACACTCATACCCATACTGTGGGAGCATATGGGGGTTAAGTGGGTTAAAACCTTAGTGGGACCTAGGGGCTAGTTACCTGAGTGGTTGGGATGGTTCTCGGGAGTCTTGTTTATGATGTGAAAGGTTGTATGATGTTTTTTCATTGATTCCACTTCCTTAAGTTCACCTAGGAGGTTGAATATGATCATAGTAGCCTCTCATCACATCTTTACACTCGTTGGCCGATTACCTTGGTAGATATGGGAGGAGGGTGTTACACAAATGGTGTTAATAATAATTGGGGATTTGCACTAGCGAGATCCATTTAATTTTTGCGGCGTATTTTTCTCTATTAACAATTTTTACGATAGAAGGAGGGCCACATGACAAGTTGACTTGGTGAAGCTCATATCCTAAAGTTGTATTTTAAAATGACTCCTTCCAAAAACCCTGTGGGGTTGTTTTTCTGGAAGATTGAATATTATATTCCCCATAAATATATTCAATCTATTTCACTACTTGAATCATTGGATGATTTTTCAAATATATTTATAAACATTTCCTATAGATTTCCTCAAAGAGAAATGGACTATTTTCGCTCAATTGTAAACTAGGGAGACTAATTGTGCTCAATCAAAAAATAGGGAGGATAATTGTGTTCAATAACCAAATAGGGAGGCTAATTGCACTCAATCACAAAGTAGAAAAGCTTATTGCATCACTTCATCACAAAAAAATTACATTTGATTGTTCGCCTTCCTTATAACAGTTAGAGGTATGTTCAATACTAGGAGAAAAAAATGAGAATATGATTGTTTGAGCGAATAAAAATACTCCACCAAGTAGAGAAACAGATGGTGAAATTGAAAATAATTTCTAACAAAGGGCCCATTTCTCATATTAAGCCAACTAGCAAGCCTTTCCTTTAGAAATGGTATCATGGTTGAGATATCTGAGAATGGTGAAAATCATGAGGAAAATTGAAGCATTATTTTGGAACAAATTTCAAGTGAAATGAATCATTTGAAGTTTTATATTTTTCATGCACAAAAAATCTCCTTTATTCAAAATATGGATAAAAGGATTCAAAGTGCTAGTATATCACTAGATGACATCCTATGTTAGTGCCTCAAAATTGGCCTGAAGTGTCATGATGAAAGTGTCATTTATAATTGTCTTCGTGCATATGTTGCATTTGATAACATTGAATCAATAGAAGAAGCTTTTAAATCAACCATATGTTCTCAATATATTCAACAGTTTATATCATAAACCATTTCAAAAGGTGTTGTTGGAGGTTTTGGTGATCAACTTGAGGACTACTATCTGCAAATCAAGAAATTTGCAAAGGATTACAAGTTTCTACTATATATTGTTGCATCAAAAAATTTAGGTCTACATTTGTTTTACTTCTTAGGAATTTCAATTTTGAAATGGGTTCCATCAACCATTCAAAAATGAAAAATAATTTCACTCTCTCCTAGTGATCCACAATTTTTTTGATAAACTACAAATAAAGCATGGATTTTCTAAATTTTCTTCAAGGAATTGTTTATCAAAATCTATAGTTGGTAAATTCATTTCAAAACCTATTTTAAATGATTTTTTTAAACAATGGAATATGGTAGCTTACTTCACACTTATGAAATTTCTAGCACTTTGGATTCTGCAATGGTGAAAACTAGCATCATCTCTCTTAAGGATTCTCATCCCTAGCAAGATGTAGTTTTGGGCTTAAAACTAAATAAAGAGTTGTTCTTTTGGAATAATCGAATCGATGTTGGAAATATGATTCTTATATTGGTACAATAGTAAAATATTTCCTTCATTTCACACTGTATTTTCCTTAAAGTACTCAACATGGTTGTCAATAAGGCTTTCTACTAGTGATAGGGGAAGTACATGCTCTAACGATGGTGGTGAATGGCTCTTGTTGCAGCTCTAAAGGATTCCATTTTAGACCTTCTTGTGAAATAAATTAATGGTCCTAACCTAGAGCATGTAATTAGTTTTCTTGCGCCTTGTCCAAATTATGAAGTTCTTGCTAGTAAAACAAAGTGTTCTCCATATCTCACAAGCATTATTAGATTTTGTGCCTATAATAATGGATTTCATGATTGAAGCAGTGGTGGAAAAGTCTGATGAGGCTTTGAGACAACTCATAGGAATCAATACAACATATATAATGAAAAACAAGTCAGTCCTAGTTCACCATTCACCATATGTCTCTAGTGTGCTTCAACCTTTGGAGGAATTCCTTGAGGGAGAGTGTGCCATATATTTGACATAAAAGAAAATAAATGAAATTGTCCAGTGTAAAACTGAGAGAATCACCACAATATATAATGAGTTAGCACAATAACCTGTGATAGTGGCAATAAATACATAATCTTCATTGCAGCATATTAGACATGGAGCTCAAAATAGGGGAGGTGATAGAAGAGTTCCTCAAATTGAAATATGTATGACACAAACAATATCTACATGGAAATTGTTTTGGATGTTCAAGTTTGAAGGCATGTCAGATATAGAATCTATAACTACAACAATTGAATCCATTGTTTCAAATAAGAGAGACTATATAAATCCATTAAGGAAATTTATGCATGTGAATGTGGTATACAAAATTGTACCATCCAATGGAAGAGAACATACAAGTTTTTCAATGGAAGAGAAAAAGTTTGGTGATATAGGCAATTAAAGGCAAAGAGAGGCAATAATAAAAAATTGAATGTGTTAAAAGAATGTAGTTGGTTACAAAACAAGTGAAAAATCATGCATGTACCAAGTATAACAGGAGTTTCGACCAAAGCATGCTTGGAGACCTCATGATTTTTATTTTATTGTATATAATAATTTTTCATAATTATGAAAATGATAAATATAAAAATTCATGTAGAAGTTAATAATAATATCAAAATTCATTAGAAATGAAAGGTCCCAAGAAAGTAAAAATTCATGGGGAAGGTGAAGGGTCACCTACCCATTTGTATAAATGTATCCTCGTGCCTCTAAGCAACAGGTATTTTAACACTTGAGTCTTTTGGAACTTAGGAAGTTGTGAACACTCTTGCTCTTGGTAATTCTAGACTGAGTTGTGGTGAGGCTAGAGACTTATGTTGGAGATGATATGAGCATCCTACCTTCCACTCTTCGATTTTTATGGACCTGATGTACATGTACTTGAGCTTGCAAAATTTTTAATGATAAGTTCTTCATTATTGGCATGGATTCTCCTACACTCGTGTAATGGCTAAAATGGCTACCACATATTATGTTTGCATGTTTTATTTCACATGAGTAGTATTTTGATTCATGGTTTATTGATCATATGTTTGTTGAATCACTTCTCTTTCATTCCATGCTAATACTAGTAACCAATTGTGAACTAACTTGCAATTAAATTCTACTAATTACTTATTCTTGTATGTCTCATATGGTTTAGCTAACTAAATCCTCTTGAGGTATACTCTTTATTTTTCTTCTATTATATTCTTGTACCTTGTACTTCAAGTTATCAATTATGGGTTGATTTCATCCTCATTCTCTATGTATCTCATACTTGTCCTCACGTTAACATCCCTTCACTTGAAAGCTAACTGGAAACAAACATGGTGACAACCAGACCCACATACTAGATGGTACCCCTATCCCAAATGATGTGAGGTATAATTGGGAGTTCACACTAGGAATAACCCCTTATTTTTGGTAGTACATTTTTCCCCGTCAATAGGACCATTTAGTCAGATTTGAATAATTCCAACCAAAGAAGAAATTGTCGATATATTTACTAAGCCACTACCAAGCGAAACTTTCGAATATATGAGACAAAGGATGGGAATGGTATTTTCCTCACCAGAAGGATTATCTCACTAATCTCAGTGAAGGTCACAAAGGGTTGTCCTCCAGCCTGTGATAGGAGGAAAATTCATATTAGAAGAAGTAATCATGGTCCAAGGGGATACTTTTTCAGGTCTATAAGAAAGGTTAGGAATAATTGGAGAACATTGATAGGAAGCATGATTTCATGGGGGAGACTCCATCAACTCTACAGGAAATTTGAGAAGCAATTAGAGAATGAGGGCATTGACATATATCATAGGCTCTTACAAATGAAGAAAGCATTTTATTAGGGGGAGATTCCATTAATAGGTACACACAAAATTATGGAACCATTGGTAGACACCCATGTCCCTTTTCCATTGATGTAAAAGCGGGATAGAATGTATACATTGGAAAATATTGACAATAAAGACATTAAATAAGAGAATGCGGGCATTGATAAAGGAAGAGATTGGAAGTACGAAAGAAGGAGGAATCATTGCAGCCAAATAGGGGGAGTTCCCAACATCATGCCAGGGCGATTTGGGTCCTTTTCCATCAATGACCAGGTGTTTCCATCAATAACAAAGGGGGATATTGTTGCACTAGTAATTTCATTGATTACAAGTGTCATTGATGTCAAAGGGGATTCCTAAGTAAGAAACAATGTGATTCATGAAGTAGTATGATAGTTGTATCTCTTGCATACCCTCATCAAGAGAAGTCAAATATGTTTGAATTTTTTTTTTTTTTGTCAAAGTTATGATGGCATAATGAATATATGGATGGCATCATTGGATAGTCACCTCCGATACCTTTCCATCAATATGTTGCACTCTGAAAAATCCTTTTGGATGAGAAGTTATAGCTATTTGAAGATAAACCTTAGTAAAGTAACTAAACTATGGAGCCAAAACCTAAATTCACCAAATTTATTAAAGGTTGCACATGTTGAGGGAGATCCAACACTGCAGGTCAATCAATAGCTTTGGGTGTAAAAACTTGTGCACTATTTAACATAACATGCATCTTTCAGTTAATATAATGGTGATAAAAAAATAAATGGTGGATGATGGATTGATATTAATGCTATTTAGTCACTCCCGTTTGACTAACAAGATGTTGACATGTGATAGGAATTCATAGGGGGAATAGGTGGTAAATTCAAGTGGTAGTTCCAAGACATGTGGTAGTGAAGGTTAACATGGCATAGTAGGTGATGTGGAACTTTTCCATGTGGCATTCCAATAGGGCTTTATTTTTCATCCAATGAAAATGAATTTGGATGACATGTGGGTGACTCAAAATGAGCCACATGGCATGTATACATCATCATGACATTAACAATTAAAAGTATAATAGCACTGATCCCCCAGGTTTTATGATTTGGTTTTATGGGTCAACCCGCTACATAATATAAGAAACATGTATATATTGGCACCAATCATGGTTCAAATGAAAATAAATTGGATAAAATATCATAACAAGGAGTTCAAACCTCCTGGTTAGTCAACAATGTGTTATTTTTATTGGTCGCAGGGTTGAAGCTCTGGAGTGTGTCAGAAGGAATGGCGTTTGATTTTATCTAACATGATTTGAGTTGGCTCACATTGTATTGACTTGAATTTTGTGACTCAGACTCATTTTGACTGGAATGTGCTAAAGGGAGGGAAGTTTTATTGGTCTAAGTGGATTCAACTAGCTCACATTTTGACTCAGACTCATGACTAGATTGTTCCAAAGGATATGAAATTTGATTGGGTTTGACATGGATTCAGTTGTCTCACATTGTGACTCAAACTCATTGTGATTGGATTGTGTTGGAGGGAATGACAATTGATTGCGTCTAATATGGATTCGTTTGGTTCACATTGTTACTTAGCCTTGTTGCAGCTGGAGTGTGTCGAAGGGAACAACATTTGATTTGGTTTGACGTGGTTTTGGTTGGATCACATTGTATTAGCTTGGTTTTTGTGACTTAGATTCATTTTGATTATAGTGTGTCGAAGGGCACGATGTTTGATTGGGTATGACATGGATTCAGTAGGCTCAACTTGTGACTTAGATTCATTGCGATTAGATTTAGCCTAGATGGCATGACATTTTATTGGGTCTGACATGGATATAGTTGGTTAGTGTTGTATGGGATCGACCTTTTTTTGTTCTAATTTGGGTTGGCAAAGCACAAATATCAGAATCGAGGATCCTCCCTTCATATGAGGTATTGTATATCATAGCTGGTTGGAACATTATTTGAATCTCAAAGGTCATGGGTTCGATCCCATGGATACTTTTTTATTTTTTATTTTCTATATGAATACATTTTTTCGAATAATTAAATCAATCAATGACAAAATTTATGTAGAATTCCCACCATAATTTTTCCATTTTGTAGAATGCACCCAAATTGTGCCAATTTTTCAAACACTTAACTTAATTTTTATTTCCATGGTTTTTGGGTGATCCGGGCACATTTAAGGGAAACATTTGATTCCTGAAGAAACATGATGATAAGGATTCAATATAAACAATTTTGAAGGCATGTAAAGTCATGTTGGTGTATTTTTGATGTGTAGAATCAATTTTATGTGTTTTGGGGGCTTATGAGTAGGTTGCAACAAGTGTTGTGTATATGGCCATAACAAGTTTCAAGAAGAGTTTCATGTGACTAGATTGATGAACATGTTATAATAGGATTGGACAGGACATGAGAGTTTGACGATGACATTATGACAAAAGAATCATGATCATTTTTGAAGTCTTATATTGAAGAGCATATGGATCCAATTTGAAATATTAAGAAAAATGGTCCACACCGAGTTTAGGAAGGAGGTGGGTACCTCCAATGAGGTTGGTGCCTCAATAAGGTTGAATCCTACATCAATTTGAAGCTTTCATATCTCTAAGTTTGGTACCTCAATTATTTTGTAGCATATTGTAAGTGGTTTCTTGCACATTTCCGAGGTTGGTGCCTTAATTAGGTTTTACTAGATTATTGCAAGTAGTTCCTTGCACATATTGGGGGTGGGTGCCTCCAGTAGGTCGAAAACTACAAATATATGTAATTAATTGAAGAATATGAATAATAATTTGTGTTTTTGTATAATAATATTTTCCTCATAAAATATTATGTCCTCTTGTGTTGATGTGGTGATGGCTTCTTGATGCATGGTTTCATTTATTTCTATGATGCTAATTGTTATGATACACTATTGCATGGTTAATTATTGATGAAAAATATTAAAATTATAAGATTTTTGATACATTTATTCACCTCCCCCCCCCAATCAATATAATATTTGTGTATAACACAATCAAACTAAATTCATAGTCTTAGTTCTCCATTGCACTTCTTGCATTATCCGTGAGACCGTTGAAATAAAAAAACACCAAAATAAATTCAATATAGAAGATGAATATAGCCTTAGAAAGTCACAACAACCCCTCATTTATTACCTTTACCCCTATTCTTGTTCTTATTGATCCTCTCTGTGTCTTTCTCTATGTTCTCTTATCCTTATCCAATATCCTTGACATGTTCCTCTTTTCATCTTTTTTATTATTTTCCATCAATTTTGAGGCTTGTTGATCTATTCCTTAATTATTAGATTTCTCCCTTGTTTAATTCACTTATTAATTTCAATACCTACCCTAAAAATTATCCATTTAATCATTATAATTTTATGATATTAATTTTTTATTCAACCTCTTTAAAACAATTCAAAAAAAATTCAATCAATATGTTTAAAAAAAATTAGATGAAAAATATCATATGAATTGGAAAATGACAAACTCATATCCATTGGATTGAGGATTCCTCATGAATACAATGTGATCGACTCTACCACCTAATGAAAAATTTAGCCCTAAGTCTGCTAGGGTACAAAATGGTGTTGCAGGAAATTTTGCAGAAGGGGTGCTGAAATTGTGGATTTTAGGACTTAAGAGGCTCAATCGAGTGCTTAAAACACTCAATCGACCGCTTTATTTATAAATTAAAAAAAATCGATCAAGGATGTAAGAAACACTCGATCAAGCCCTTAACATGGTTAAATAAAGGCTTGATCTACCTTTAAAGCTTGATCTAGCCTATGGCTCAATCTAGCTTTAAGGCTGGATCTAGCTTTAAGGATAAATCTAGCCTTATAGCTAGATCTAGCTTTAAGGCTTAACCAAGCCACTTTTTTTTATTCCATGCCTAGGTTGTGTTGGCAGTAAATTTCAAAAACAAGGCTTCATTGATATCTTGGATAACCTTGGTTTACATTGTTTAAGCCCTCAAACAGCTTGATAGAGCGCTTAAAAAAGGCTCGATTGAGTGCTTAAATGGCTCGATCGAGCCATCGTTTTTCCCACCCAAATTTTCCCTCTCTCAGCGAAAAGTGTAACTCAACTGCATGCTTTCACCTGTCTTCTATGAGAAAGCTAGAACATGATAACTGAATTAGGTGTCTGATGATGTCACATGAGATGGATCCTTTGCACTCGAGTCAGGTGGAAATGAGGGTTTAAACTCACAATGAACATGGATTTCCATGTGTGCTAAATGAGCTTCCAATCTATCAAGGCATGATTGTTGTTTCCAATGATTCTGTTGAATATCATTTAGGAAATAAATTATGTCATTCCTATGCTTGTGCTTCTCTTTTAAAACTCTTCTTAGTAGGGTCTTTGGTTTCTAGTGTAACACCCTCTTCTCACATGGACCCAGGTAACTAGCTGTCAACCGAGTTAAACATGTGATGAGAGGATAATAATATGAGATTCAACCACCTATATGACCTTAAGGACGTGGAACAGATGAAAACACCAATAACACACCTTACACTGCATCATTGACATCCCTGGGGGGTAACCCAACCTCCCAGGGCCTGGTTCCCTTGGGGGATTGATTTTTAGCCCCTTTTACGCTAAGTCGTGGACTTGTGAGGGAAAGGGAGTGGATCTAGACCCTAGAGCTGTGGGCCAGCCTTGGAAAGGTAGCGGCTCAGGCCCAAACAACAATTTTTATGCCTGTAGCTCCGGGGTTTGTGCCATATTTTCAGCCCCTGAGCCCGGGTCATTACCCATAACTTCCTGTAACTTCAAGAGAGGGTAAATAACATTGAAACAAACATATGGAAGCAATAACATCATTGGGAACTCATCCAACCCCACCTAGCCATGACAGGAATTTTGTCAAACATGTCACAAACATAGCTTCTACAGGTATGAACAACTGATTTAAACAAAGGGGTCTCTTTATTTTCTGAGTATGGATAAGAAGCATTGCTCCCCCACATCATAATCTATCATAAAATCGATTTTACCATAGATACATGGGATATTCATTTATAGGAAAAAACATGAAAAAAGTCATACATCATCACTGGTTGAATACATGCTCATAACCAACATAATAATAACAGGAATACCATGGATACAATAAAAATTAAATCCATACATAAACTATTATATTTTCATACCGAATACGGTAGGAATGAGATCTTCAATATTGAATGTAAAAACCAACTAGATACGTTCCACCCAACCATAGATTGGTTGAGTCAAGCCTCACTTCATTCAATCACCCTTGTTCCATATTCAAGGCATGAATGTGGGACTTTATCAAACAAACCAATCAACACCAAACCAGGGTTCTAGAGACCACACCATCTCACCCCCAAACCAATGATTCCACCTCACGGTCAGACATCACTAACCATGATGGATTGATATCTATCCAGACTACTCTAGGGCTGCAGAGTGTTTGTTCCAACCAAGGCTCAAGGACTAGTAACTCAACCCCATATGTTCTTAAGCTCCAGAGCATTTTTCCAATGAAGGCTCTAGGACTAGTAACTCAACCCAACAGTTGTCCATCGGGCTCTAGAGCATTTTTCCAACCAAGGCTATGGGAACTAATAACTCAACCCAACAACTAAATGAATCATAAGAACCAACCAGAAAACAATCAATGGAAATAAAACCACAATCACCATCACTATCCAGGAAATGGCAAGGCTAGGAAAATCTATGGTCAATATCGACCATCCTCCATGCCAATGACAAACCATAATCAAGAAACCACATGCAATACCATGCATGCCAAAACTAGTGAGGAAATCATGCATGGACCTCAACACCTGCAATCATAACCTAATGTAGATGTTGATCCCAATGTCCTGTTATGCTTTACTACTCTTCCTTTGCTTTCTTGATCCAAATCTCAAAATATGCGACACTCTCCAAAAGTGCTCCAATAATACTCTAAGTGCTCAAGAGTATGAGAGAGAGATCCTGAGAGAATAATGAGAGCTCCAAAACTAAACTTACCAAAGCTTAACAATTGATCCTTAGAATCCTTTTTATTAATCAGGCCTCTATTTTATTCATTGTCCATAATTTTCTTTCATTTTCCTCCTCACATGCAACCTATGACCTTTTACCTTCCTTTTCTCCTAATTTCCATTATTTTCATAAATAAAATGCCAATTAATGCCCCATGCCTTTCCAATTCCTTTGCTTTCACCTTTTCCAATTTTCGTTACCATAATAAATTGAATGAACATCTACTAGGATGTTTTTCCCACCATTCATATTGGAATACGTGTCCCATCTCCATGGTCTTATATTTTTACATGTATTTTTACCAGGGTTGTTACAGAACCCTCCCCCTTGGGGGAACACCATCCTCAGTTTTCAATGACACCTACAAACCAACAAACCGTTGAAAACAAAAGATACCACCTATGAAGTTTTATAACACAACTCATTGCAATATTTACAATGAATAGCCTGCTAAAACATGATAATCATATAATTTACTGGCACTTTATAACATAGCTCATTACGATATTTACAATCACAACCACATATACTTATGCACATTTTCTTCAACCAACAAATAACCATATTGTTTTTGGAGCTTTATAAACCAACTCGATATAATTTTTACAATAATATACATATATACACATATACACATTTGATAAACCATAAAATAGAAGGATACGATGCATGTATCAACAACAAGGGAACCTAGAGGCTCGCACCTCCACCCTCAAAGTAGTACCAGGATTCAACTCCTTCCTAGGAAGTCCAGAATCCACTTTCAAAGTCAAATCTACATCTAATGTGTAGCGTTACAATCCTATGTCACTTGTCCACTTAGTGAACAGTTACTAGCTCATTGTTCCAGGGCACACTCCCAATGTGAATTTGATTCCATCCAAAAATGTTAATGACCAGAAAAAATACCTCCCAATATTCCTTTCTATGCTACACAGTCCCTCGGTAAATCCAGTCACCCCTTCCATGTAGTCACTCACCTTCCAAGTTCCACTAGCACCCCCATCCTGGACAGTCCATCCCTTGGAAAGGATTTCTCACATTGGAAGTTTGAACAAACAAGGAATATACCTGCCTCAAAACCATCATACTGATCATAACATGCTCATGGAAATCAATGTACACTATTGGGCATCAGTGTCCCACAATGTCCCTACTCTTAAAGTGCTTTACCAATAATATATGTTTCCTATTTCAATTTATTTTGTTGACACTGCTAGTTATTGAAGTAGGTGTTTGGTCTCAATCTAGTCTCCTAAATTGAGCTCATTTAATTGTCAACCAGGGTTGGTAAACTGCTGAAGTGAAGTGTACTGTATGTACCTAGGTGCTTGTTTCTTAATGCGTTGTGTGTAGTGTTTTGTGATGTTTTTGGTCTTTTGTGATGATTTATGATCTTTTTGATCTTTTGGTGGTTTTATGTTCACAAGGAAAATGACTAGAAAGCTAATGGAAGGAAGCTAATGATTAAAAACAGGGTGAAACCTAATTGGTTGGTGTCAAATGGTAAATGCAAATGCACTACTAAAAACATAATCAAATCTAAACTATGAATAAGCAAAAGCAAAGCTTGATAATGACTTTTAAGCAAATGATTCAAAACACAAACTAAACTTGTCAAATTCTTTCATCAAGGGCATTTGAGAGAGAGCTTGAAACATGGTCACTAAGTATGCAAATCTTCCTAACTAAACAGTTTAAACAACTAACTTATAATGATGCAACATTTTATCCTTGATTAGAGATTTGTTGAAGTATGTTTGGAGTAAAACATTGATACCATCATAAGATCTTCTACTCTAAATCTAATTCCTAACTCTATTCTGCAACTCAGTTTTATAGCACTACACTTCACTCAAAGTTTATGGATTTTTGAAATAGTCTTTTGAGGAAATGTTGGTTTGTAAGATGATAAGGAAGTTGCAGAAGTACTTCAGGCCTTAAAGTGATATGGTCTTCTGTTCATATGTTTATGAATCAATTATGGATTTTAGAACAAGAAGAGGTTTGTAAATAATGAAGGTTGTTTTGTTAAATTTAACAACTGAAGTAATCTAGTATGCAGTGAATGACAACTGAATATGGAGTGCAAATGCAATGAGTTGAGCTACAACCAAACCTAAAATGTCACTAGCCTAAAACAATGCTGAACTACAAGTCATTATCAAACTTAAAGCAAAACAACTGAACATGAGTTAAGTGCAATTAAACTCCGGAGCATCCTAACTAAGCTATCATGCATTATTCTATGGAATTATACAGTCTATTTGTCCATCATGATTGATATTTTGGAAGAGTTCCTTCTTTTGGAAGAGTTTTTAGAACAATCCTGACTGTGTAATTGAGTGCAAATGTAAACATAAAGACTGAAAGCAATGAAAAACTAAGATATCATAGCCATATCCCACTCATTATTATGATATTTTGGACAAGCGTTTAAGAGCAAGAGCAGCGATGGTACTTAGTGAAAACACACAACTAAAACGTTCAAGATCACAATCATGCTTAAGACAGTATCAAGATTTCTTGGAAGAGTTTCTTCTTGTGGAAGAGTATTGAGCATAAGTATAACTGTGATGGTGAATAAAAGAGATTACAATTAAATCCTACAATACTATAGCCATTTCCCATTCATCATTATAATCTTTTGGAAGAGATTCTTCTTGTGGAAGAGTTAGAATGAGTATAACTATAGTAGCTAATGAAAACAACTACAAATTCAACTTCAAAAACGTAAAGGCAGCTAGAATACTCATCTAAATTACGCAAATAAATCTGTGCAAGAGGCAGGGGCCCTCTACCACATGACGGAATCTAACTCCAAATCAAATCAACGCTTTCAAAACAACATTGTATGCTTCATTAAAAGTGAAATAACTTGAACAGAGCACTCTGCGTCTTCAGAAATGTAGCACAGAATCTAAGAAAAATCTAGGACAAAATCTAGCCTAGCTCTCGGTTTCCCAAGTGTTTATATAACAAATGTAAATAACAAGACTTGCAACAATTTCAGGAACATTGTCTTTCCTTTTCGGAATCACATTAGGACTCTTGAAGTGGATGCGTAACAAGGAAATGGACATTTGGACTGAGACAGTCCTACTAGAAGTCTGCTTTCTTAAATGTGTTCCCACGTATCAAAACCATACCCAGAATTCGTTTCTTCCTTCATGGTGAGAAACGAACCATGTAGACATGACGTGGATTATGCCCATATGCGGTTTTTCTTGAGAGGCCACCTGGAACATACTCAAACGTGGAGACAGCTGCAGAATCACCGGTTAGCTACGGAATGTCTGCATTCTGCAGCTAGTTCCGGTCAAAATGATTTACAATGGAAAAAATCACAAAACTTAGCAAGTCAGTCATGTAAATTATTCTAAAAGTAATTTTAACTAAATTCATTGATCAATTGGGTCTAGGATAGCAATGGACAAAGGAAAATGAGGTAAAGTGGAACGAAAGAAAGCACAATTTTGAGGCTCAACATACCCCCACTGCTGTCTCTTTGCATGTCCTCATGCAAATTATCCTATGAACTCAGAGGCTTCTGCAAGAACATCTAATCCTCTCCTTCTCCTTTGTCTGGAAGCTAAAGATCTTCTAGGTTTTCTGATAACAAGTTTGAACCTTAGGTTGGTAAGTGCCCTAATTAGCTTTTTGTTCCTCTTCTTCAACTTGTCATTTGTCTTTTCAACTTTGTCTATATGTAGGGATAAGGTTGAGTTCATATCAGTTTTGAGCTTGACTTGATCCTTGAGAATTTCATTCTCATTTTTGACGTGTCTATTAAGTATTTCCAACTCATACCTATCCCTTCTTAATATATCTATTTCAGACAGTGGAGGACTGGGGGTTCTCTCCTTGCTTTCTGAAGCTCTCCTTTCCAAAGTTTCCACATAGTCATAAATTTCTTGTTGAGCAGGGTCAATTTCAGGGGTTCCTTCATTAAAATCCTCTTCAACATCTTCTTCAATGGATGTTTCCTCATCTTCTATATTAATCACCCCCGTTTGTTTGATTTGAGTTTTCCTCAGTTTCCCCTTTAGTCTGTGGCTTCTTCTGGGCTGAGAAGATCCCTCTCCTTTCTCCATGGCAGATTTCCTGATTACCTTTTCTTTCTTAAGTTGTCTCTTGATTTGAGTCAACTTCTCTGAGATGATTTCCTCACTACTTTCTTGGACTGTTTTGTCGATTTCAACTTTTGAAGCTCTCCATTTTCTACTTCTCCTTGTAGGCTGTGGTTCCGGTGAGGGTTCTTTTGGCTCTTCAAAATGATTTCTTATCAAGAAATTGTCCCATGTATCATTTGTTTTGGCTAAATGATGTTCAACCAAAATTTTAATCAAACCATGATGATATAAAGTTGTCTCTAAAAATTGAACCCTTCTTTGAACACAGGAAGCCATCTTTTTCAAGATTTGAAGCAAGAAATAGGGTAGGTTTAAGTCTTCCCCCAGAAAATGCATTATCAGTCTAATGTGGTAGACATAAAATGTACCATATCTACCCTCACATGTAATAAATTTTTGCAGAAGAAGTAGTATGTTTCTCCATTTATTTTTCAATGCAGAACTTGGAATTCCTTTCTTAAATACAGTGACATCCATACCTGGTGATTTTAGAATTTTCTTCCAAGATTCATTGTGGAATTCTCTGTTTTTGAACCATCTCTCTCCATTTCTATGCAACCCTGTAGCTTCTGCAATGAAAACTTCAGTGACAATAAATTTGACATCTCCCACTTCAACTTCAGTTCCTTGAAATGATCTTGCAAATGTTTTAGTGACTTCTTTGTGGAAGCCATTAAATTTCTCCAAAAATTGAAGCCATCCTATCTGTTGCAACATTTCTTTGCATTGAGGGTAGCCTTCTAAATATTTTGAACCCACTGGTTCAGTTCTTACAATGAAACCCATAATTGATTTTTCAATGTTCAGATTAACACTCTTCTACCCACAGAAACAATAACTTTCACCTTCGAATTGAAATGGTTTCAAATTCTTAATGACAATGGCTTCAAACTTTGGAATGACATACCTCTGATTGACAGTGAAAACAGCTTCAAACTTCGAGCTAATATACCTCTGGTTGACAATGAAAACAGCTTCAAAACTTCGGGCTGATATGCCTCTGTTGACAATGGAACTTTGGACTGATATGCCTCTATTTGACAGTGACAAATGGCTTCAAATTTCCCACACTACTATACCTCTGTCTCTCGGTGGCAAATAGCTTCAAATTCCCATACTGCTATATCTCTGTCTACGGTAACAAATGGCTTCAAATTCTTCTCTGCTATACCTCTGTGTTTATAGTGATAATGCTCAATCTCTGCCCACGGTGATTCAAACTGATATACTCTTTTTGCTTTGCTCACAATGATAAGAATATCTTTGTCTACGGAATGAAATGCCCGCTACAGAATGGAGTGATGGCAGTGGTCACGGAATGAGGTAATGGAGTTAGGTGGAGGAAACGAATTAATGATTGAAAAGACGGTGGAGATTTTACAACGGCAAAGAGAATCATCATTGAATGATTTGGTTAAGAGACGTGAAGAATTCAAATACTTCGGCCATTTTAACCGCTTAAATGATGTCGGGCATGGAATTTGAAATGAGAGATTTTAATCCAAAGTCTGTGGAGGGTTTATTGGTCTTGATCAATAAAAATAATTAAAACAACCTTTTCGAACAATTCATAACTAAAACTATGCTAAAATTTATGAAATGCCATTATAATCTAAACTTGTTACCTTTGCTTTTCATTTGATTTTTGTAGTCTTTGTCTTCTTTTTCCACCTTTGGAAGAGTCTTCATAATCCTTCTTGATGCTTTTTATTCATGGATACACTGGATCATTTTGTTGCAATTCTAATGTCTGCTAACTAATGTCTTCAGGATTTGTAGCTGCGGAATGTCTGGCTAGCTGCGGAAAGGCTGAACAGCTGCAGAATGTCTGTTAAGCTGCAGAATGTACCTGTAGAGCATTTTGATCATGGGATGGAGTGTTTTTGGAAATATAGGTGAAATGTTATGTGGTATGAATGGAGATGGATGATGTGTTATGATATGTATGAAGTGGATGATGAAATGGAATGGATTCAATTTATGAAATGGAGTGAAAGAACATAAGAACTACCCTGCAATCCATGATATGTTTTATTCATTTACAGCAAGACATCAGACTTTAAATCTTGACATGAAAAATGAGATGGATGGAGTATGGAATGAGATGAATGAAACATGGAATGAAGTAGAATATGAATGAATGAATGAAGTGGAGTATGGATGGATAGGTGAATGAAGTGAAATGAAATGAGATGGATCATAAGCACTACGGATCTGAACTTATGATTTTATTTTTTAACAGCTGCTTGCAAAAACAAAATGGAAAAGTTAGAGTGTCAGAGAGACTCTGATTTTCACCCTATATTTTCTATATAATCATGCCAATCAATGATTGGTTTTCATGTTTATACCTTTTTTTTTTTTTTTTTTCAAAGAAATACTTCAGAAAATTTAATCAAGTTGATGAAGAAGAAGAATTCTTATTCATTAACTTCACATCACTGCATTCTTGGAACTTCTTGACAAATTCTTCTCTTGAGAGTGGTTTGTGATACAGTTTCAATCTATGACCATTCACAAGAAAAGTGACCTCTTCTTCATCTATAGTTCTGATTTTTACTGCCCCATTATCAAAAATTTCAACAATTTCATATGGCCCAAGCCAATGTGTCTGAAATTTACCTTGATAATCCTTGAATTTTGAATCAAACAAGAGAGCCCAGTCACCCTCTTTGAATTTCTTCTCTTTGATGTACTTGTCATGCCATCTAGCCCTTTGATGTTGGACTAGACTTGTTTTCTGAACTGCATCTTGTCTGATCTCATCCAATTCATTAATTTGCTCCAGTCTATGCTTTTGTGCCTCCGTTAGATCAAGTCCTAGCTGAACTGCCATCTTGAATGTTTGAATTGGGAACTCTATGGGAAACAAAACTTGCTTTCCATAAACAAGCTCATAAGGAGTATGGCCTGTTGTGTTTCTCCATGTAGTTCTATAGGCCCACAAGGCTTTAGGAAGCCTATCTACCCAATCTCTTCTATGTAAATGAACAGTCTTTGTTAGGATTCCTTCAATGATCTTATTAGTAGATTCCACTTAACCATTTGCTTGTGGATGATAAGGAGTAGATTTTCTATGTCTGATTTTGTACTTCTCCATCATTTGCTCCACTAGCCTTGATGTAAATTGAGCTCCTTGATCTGTAACAATTTCCCTTGGGACACCAAAACGAGTAAAAAATCCTCAAAAAGAAAAGTAACTACAGATGCTTCATTAGCAACAAGTAATGGTTTAGCTTCTACCCATTTAGTAACATAATCAGTGCAAACTAATATATATTTCTTTTGTCTTAATGGAGGACTAATAGGTCCTACAAAATCCAAAGCCCATTTTTCAAAAGGTTCAATATGTACCTGAGGTTGTAATGGCATCTCACCTGAAGGAGAAGGTTTCCCTACCCTTTGGCAACTGTCACACCTTTTGACATATTCTTTAGCATCTTTAAACAAGGATGGCCAATAATATCCTAAATTAAGGATCTTATAGGCTGTCCTCTTATTTGCAAAGTGTCCGCCACAAGGTTCATCATGACATGCCTTGAGAATCTCAGGCATCTCATCTTCACGAACACACCTTCTAACGATCAAATCTGGACCTGTCTTGTACAACTCATTAGCAACCCATGAATATTTTGCACTATCACAAATGATTTTTCTTTTATCCCTTGCATTCATAATTGAAGGAAATTTTCCCGAAACTAAATAATTAGCAATATCAGCAAACCATGGAGTTTGAGTAGAGATTGCAAAAAGATATTCATCAGGAAATTGATCTTCAACCGGAGTGTCATCTTTGATATTTTGGAGTCTAGATAGGAAATCAGCTACTGTGTTTTGTTTTCCAGGCCTATCTAGAATAGTAATGTTGAATTCTTGTAAGAGTAACAACCATCTTATAACTCTTCCATTAGTAATTGATTTTTTCATTAGGTATCTAATTGCAGAATGATCAGTGTGAACAAAAGTTTCATAGCCTGATATATAGTGTCTAAATTTGTTTATGGCATGAACAACAGCTAAAAACTCTTTTTCAGTTACAGTATAGTTTAACTCTGCAGGAGTCAAATTTTTACTGGTATAATAGATGGCATAGGGAATCAAATCTTTCTGTCCCAATACTGCTCCTAGAGCTGTATCGGAAGCATTTGTCGAGATATGAAAAGGTAACTTCCAGTTAGGTCCCCTTAATATAGGTGCTTCAGAAATTTTGGTTTTCAGGGTTTCAAAAGCTAACTGGCAATCAGAAGTCCACTTAAATTCACAATCTTTGGTGAGTAATTTGAAGAGAGGAGATGCTATTTTGGTAAAGTTTTCTATAAATCTCCGATAGTACCCCGTAAATCCTAGAAAACTTCTTACATCTCTTTGACAACTTGGAATGGATAGGTTAGAAATGACTTCAACTTTTGCCTCATCAACTCTAATCCCATCCCCTGAAATGTGGTGCCCTAAAACAATACCTTCGGTAAACATCATAAAACATTTTTCATGACTAAGTGAAAGGTTTTCTTCTTGACATATTTTTAAGACTTTTTCCAGGTTTTCTAAAGCCTCTTCAAATGTATTCCCATAAAATGTGAAATCATCCATGTACACTTCTACACAGTCATGTATTAGATCCGAAAAAATTCCTAATACTGCCCTTTGGAATGTTGCAGGTGCATTGCATAATCCAAATGGTAATACTCGGTAAGCATAGGTACCCCAGGGATAGGTGAATGTGGTTTTGTCTTTGTCTTCAAGTGCTACTTGGATTTGATTGTAACCACTAAACCCATCTAGGAATGAGAAGTACTTTTTGCCAGCTAATGTATCTAATACTTGATCTATGAAAGGTAAGGGAAAATGGTCTTTAAGAGTAGCTTTATTCAGTTCTCGGTAGTCAACACACATCCTCCATTTTCCATTTTTCTTTGACACAATTACCAAAGGAGAAACCCACTGACTATCTGAAATAGGATAGATGAAATTAACATTTAACAATTTTTGCAATTCCTCTTTAACAATTTCCCTAAGATTTGGATTCATCCATCTTTGAGGTTGTCTGATTGGTTTGCAATTTGCCTCTATATAGATGTGATGAGTACAAGTCTAGGGGCTTATCCCTTTCAAGTCAGTGTATTCCCATGCATAAGCAGAAGAATGTCTCTGTAATACTTTGACTAACTCTTCTTGTTGAGATTTTTCTAGGTTCTTATTTATGTTCAAAGTTTTGCCTGGAAAAATTTCACTTATAGAGCTGCCAAATTTGTCCATAGAATGAAGAGACATCTGCCTAGATGACAAAAATTCAATATTGGATCCCTCCTGAAATGATTCATGTTTGTGTTCTGGAGAGGGTTCAAAGTTTTCTAGAGTATTCAGAATTTGATTATCTTCACTAATTTCTGAAATTGTGAAGAGTGGTTGTAAATATTCTTCATCCTCTATCCATTGAGTGTCATCTAGATCTGTAATTGTCCTAGTTGGAGGATATAAAGTAAATTTATTAGTTGAACTACCATCAGAAATATACATATCACCGAACCTACAACTAATAAAATCATCAGCTGTAGCCAACCAAGGTCTTCCTAATATAACAGGATGGCCTCCTAGATTATTCTTAGGAGTTAGGATCAAGAAATCCACAGGGTACTCCCAGGAATCTAGGGACACTGGAATGTCTTCTATTACCCCATCTGGTTTGATCACAGATCTATCTGCTAATTGTAATAGTGTGGGTGTAAAGAGAAGATTAGGAAGTTTCAGTTTGTCCATGATTTGTCTACTCATGATATTTATTGCTACTCCTAAGTCAATGAGTGTGTTTTGAATTTCAATTCCATTGATGTGAATTTTGACAACTGGATTTCCTGGGTCAAGATACTTTGGAATAGCAATCTTGCCCATCATAATGTCTGCTATTTGTCCTACCATTTGAATTTTATTTGTTTCTCTTATTCTTTTTCTTGTTGTCTTCATACTCAACTCCTTTATTGTTTTGGCTAAAATTGGGATTTCTTTGATGGCTTGCAATAATGGAATTTTAATGCAAACATTTCTCAATTCATCTAAGAAATCATAATTAGGCACCATGATTTGTTTTTCTACACCTCTATCAATTTCTAATCTTTCCGGAAAGGGAGGTATAGAAGCAGATGTGGATGGTTGCTCTAATACAGGAGTTGGATTTATTGGATCTTTTTGTTTTAGTTTTTCAGTGTTTGGGTCTTGAAAGGATGTGTCTTCCTCAAGACTTTTATTCATCCGTAGGGAATCTTCCTCAGAATTATCTTGTTCTTGTATGATCACAGAAGGTTTCCTCTTTTCAAGTATTCTTCCAGACCTCAGTTGAACATCACTAAGGTCTAAAGGAGTGATTAAATAAGTTGGAAATTGTTGGCCTTTTATCATGTATGTATTCTGAGGGTTCTTATTATTGGGGTTTGGTATGGGTTGAGCAGGCAATTGATTTGATTTTTGAGGGAATGGTAATGAAAGTGGTTGATTTTGATGATGTTGTTGAGAATTTTGTTGAAAATTTTGTTGAAGATTTTGAGGAAAATTATGTTGAGGATTTTGAGGATAAAAATGTGGGTATGGTGGATAGGATGGTGGATACTGATAGTATGGAGAGTATCTTCCATAAGGACTTTGTGTTCCTTGTGCCCAGGACTGAGATTGATTTTGAAATTGGGGCCAAGGTTGCTGCCAAGGATTCCAAGGTGGAGGTTGATTATACATTTGATCATGGAATCCTTGTGTCTGAGGTCCCTGCCAAGGTCTTCTAGATACAAAATTGAGAGACTCTGTGGAATCTGTAGGAGTTTCCTCCTGAAAAACAGCCTTGAGACCAAGAAGAGAAGGACAATTCTTGGTCTCATGTTTCTCATAACAAATAACACATGTTTCTACAACTTTTACATCCAAAGGACATTCTCTCAAGGCATGTTTCTTTCTACATTTGGGACAAAAGATTGCCAAGGCATCAGATTCAGCCTTCTTCTTGTTTTGTATCTTAAGGGTGTCTATTTGTTCACTAAGACTCCCTAAGATTTCAGATTTAAAATCATCAAGCATGTGACCTATTTCTGATCTACTTACTGTCCCAGAAGCAGATTTACTTACCCTTGCAAGAGCAGGATCTCTTGGACCTTTGACAGTTTTGGATTTCCCTCTTGAAAGGTTGATACATAACTCAGATATTTCAGGTAATGTGAGTTGTGATATATCCCCTTTTCCCATCATGTTAAGGATATCCAACCATTCATCCCTAATTTTTTTCAACAAAAGAGATTTTAAGGTGTCTTGATCTAGGTTTTCCATTTTTTCCCTTTTTATGTTGTAATTGAATCTCTCCAACAAATCTTCCAAATTTTCATCTTATTTTTGTAACATCTTGAACACTTCTTCCTTATGATTAACCGGCATACAATAATCCAAATATCTCTCTAGAAATGCTTGTTTCATGTCTTCCCATGTTCTAATAGAACTGCTGATCAGACTCATAAACCACTTCGATGCTGCTCCCTTCAAAGTTGAAGGAAATAATTTCAATTTTTGAGCATCTTGTAAGTAGTCATAAGTTCTACAAAGCACTTCAAATTCGAATAAGAAGGTTTCAAGATCTTCAGTTTTAAGTCCATAGAAGTTTGGAAGGACAGAGGGTGAAATATTTTTCATGGTTGTATTGGTTTCTTCATCAATTATAGGGAACCAAAAAGAGCTTCCTATTCTACCTCTTCCTCCATCTGCACCTCTACCTCCTTCTCCTCTACCTCCTTCTCCTCTACCTCTACCTCTACCTCCAAATAGTGTGTGTTCTCCATTAAAAACTCCTCCTCCTCCTTCTTCTGCCATGGTTGACTCTCTTGTGGAAGTGGAAAGGTCTGTGTCCCTAACGGGAGTTTTTTAGATCTTCTTCTATGGCAGGTTCAGTGGATGAAGTGGAAGGTTTTTCTAATGGGATATCTGATTTTAGATCTTCTAGAAGTCTAGGATCAAGAGAGGATGGAATATGGGTATGAGTTGAAGGTGTACTAGCTCTGGATCTAGATGAAACAAGTGGTGTTCTAGAAATCAAACTTCTTCCTCTGCTGCTTATAAATATTCCCCTTGAATCTCTCTCCCTACGCATCTAATTTTTTTTGGATGCTAAGAAACAAAGGTTACCTAGTTTTCACTTCCCCGACAACGGCGCCAAAATGTTTGGTCTCAATCTAGTCTCCTAAATTGAGCTCATTTAATTGTCAACCAGGGTTGGTAAACTGCTGAAGTGAAGTGTACTGTATGTACCTAGGTGCTTGTTTCTTAATGCGTTGTGTGTAGTGTTTTGTGATGTTTTTGGTCTTTTGTGATGATTTATGATGTTTTTGATCTTTTGGTCGTTTTATGTTCACAAGGAAAATGACTAGAAAGCTAATGGAAGGAAGCTAATGATTAAAAACAGGGTGAAACCTAATTGGTTGGTGTCAAATGGTAAATGAAAATGCACTACTAAAAACAGAATCAAATCTAAACTATAAATAAGAAAAAGAAAAGCTTGATAATGAATTTTAAGCAAATGATTCAAAACACAAACTAAACTTGTCAAATTCTTTCATCAAAGGCATTTGAGAGAGAGCTTGAAACATGGTCACTAAGTATGCAAATCTTCCTAACTAAACAGTTTAAACAACTAACTTATAGTGATGCAACATTTTATCCTTGATTAGAGATTTGTTGAAGTATGTTTGGAGTAAAACATTGATACCATCATAAGATCTTCTACTCTAAATCTAATTCCTAACTCTATTCTGCAACTCAATTTTATAGCACTACACTTCACTCAAAGGTTATAGATTTTTGAAATAGTCTATTGAGGAAAATGTTTGTTTGTAAGATGATAAGGAAGTTGCAGAAGTACTTCAGGCCTTAAAATGATATGGTCTTCTGTTCATATGGTTATGAATCAATTATGGATTTTAGAACAAGAAGAGATTTGTGAATAATGAAGGTTGTTTTGTTAAATTTAACAACTGAAGTAATCTAGTATGCAGTGACTGACAACTAAATATGGAGTGCAAATGCAATGAGTTGAGCTACAACCAAACCTAAAATGTCACTAGCCTAAAACAATGTTAAACTACAAGTCATTATCAAACTTAAAACAGAACAACTGAGCATGAAGTAAGTGCAATTAAACTCCGGAGCATCCTAACTAAACTATCATGCGTTATTCTATGGAATTATACAGTCTGTTTGTCCATCATTATTGATATTTTGGAAGAGTTCCTTCTTTTGGAAGATTTTTTAGAACAATCCTGACTGTGTAATTGAGTGCAAATGCAAATGTAAAGACTGAAAGCAATGAAAAACTAAGATATCATAGCCATCTCCTACCCATCATTATGATATTTTTGACAAGCGTTTAAGAGCAAGAAAAACTATGGTACTTAGTGAAAACACACAACTAAAACGTTCAAGATCACAATCATGCTTAAGACAATATAAAGATTTCTTGGAAGAGTTTCTTCTTGTGGAAGAGTACTTAGCATAAGTATAACTGTGATGGTGAATAAAAGAGATTACAATTAAATCCTACAATACTATAGCCATTTCCCATTCATCATTATAATCTTTTGGAAGAGCTTCTTCTTTTGGAAGAGTTAGAATGAGTATAACTATAGTAGCTAATGAAAAACAACTACAAATTCAACTTCAAAAACGTAAAGGCAGCTAGAATACTTATCTAAATTACGCAAATAAATCCGTGCAAGAGGCAGGGGCCCTCTAGCACCTGACGGAATCTAACTCCAAATCAAATCAACGCTTTCAAAACAACACTGTCTGCTTCATTAAAAGTGAAATAACTTGAACAGAGCACTCTGCGTCTTCAGAAATGTAGCACAGAATCTAAGCAAAATCTAGGACAAAATCTAGCCTAGCTCTCGGTTTCCCAAGTGTTTATATAACAAATGTAAATAACAAGACTTGCAACAATTTGAGGAACATTGTCTTTCCTTTTCGGAATCACATTAGGACTCTTGAAGTGGCTGCGTAACAAGGAAATGGACATCTGGACTGAGACAGTCCTACTAGAAGTCTTCTTTCTTAAATGTGTTCCCACGTATCAAAACCATACCCAGAATTCGTTTCTTCCTTCATGGTGAGCAACGAACCATGTAGACATGACGTGGATTATGCCCATATGCGGTTTTTCTTGAGAGGCCACCTGGAACATACTCAAACATGAAGACAGCTGCAGAATCGCCGGTTAGCTACGGAATGTCTGCATTCTGCAGCTAGTTCCGGTCAAAATGCTTTACAATGGCAAAAATCACAAAACTTAGCAAGTCAGTCATGTAAATTATTCTAAAAGTAATTTTAACTAAATTCATTGATAAATTGGGTCTAGGATAGCAATGGACAAAGGAAAATGAGGTAAAGTGGAATGAAAGAAAGCACAATTTTGAGGCTCAACAGTAGGTTTTAACCAACCAGCTAGACATTTATGTGCTTCATGTAACAAGCACATAACTTCCACTAGATTAAAAAAAAATTGAAATAAATTCACATCATACATCATTGGTAGCTCATCAATAAGGTACACTTGAAATTATGTTCACTTCCTGTCACACAAGTCAAACTAGTTGTTTGATAAAATGATCATGTATAAACATATCATATCCGGTTAGCTCAAAATGCAACCATCATAGATCAAAATAATAAATCACATGCAAAAGTAATAAACCATAAACATAAATTAAATGTAACCATCATAAGTCAAAATCACATATCACGTGTATAATAAAATATCGATACTTATCCTTCATCGGTCCTTACTTCTGCCTTTGTTCTTTATGTACACATACATGATCAGTTGCCACACCTGGAAAACACCTAGACACAATGTTCAACATGTACATCCACACAATGCATTCAACACCACACAATACATACACCCACACCCAATGTACAACACAACTCAATACATATGCATATACATAGTACAACACAATAAATACATATGTCACAATACCACGACTACACCATGCACATACATAGTACCACATGCCCACAACACATGTACGACATGCACACAATACCAGATGTATTCCAGTACCATATGCACAAAATGTACACAATACCACCTGTACACACAATACCTGCAAAATGTGTGCACAACATCACATGTACATGACACTACCTGCACAACATGTACACAACACCAAATGAACACTGCACCACCTATACAACGTGTACACAATACCACATGTACACAACACCACATGCAAAACATGTAGACGAGACCACATGTGCACAATGCTACATCTACAACATGTAAACCACACCACTTGTATAAAATTTACACAACACCACATGTACAAGCATTCATACAACACCATATGTACATAGCACCATATGTGCATCACACACGCAACACCATATGTACATAGCACCATATGTACACAACACTGCATATCCAACATGTACATAGAGCCATCTATACCTGGAACTGCATATGCAACATCTTATATACAACATGCATACAACATCATGTGTACACAATACTATATATGCAACATTACACATCACCATAGATACAATCACTGGATATACAACATGCACAACATATACACAAAAATTGCACTTCACATCCATAGAGCGCACGCTAACCCCATAAGAAACCTTGCTTCTAGTGTCTTTCCACTCTCCATGCTCTCTCTAACATGTCACATATCACACTACTTGTTAGAAAATTATATATTAGAGAGCAATGGAACACATAAAATATGTGGAAACACAAACACATGAATAACGTATAAAACAAGAGAGACACAAATATATGTGGTTCACCCAACTTGGGCTACGTCCACGGAAACAACCAGTCCTTCCTTTCTATTATCCAAAAAAATGAAGAGACACAACCTACATCAGATATGTTGTAATATCCTCTACTATCTCACACAGACCCCCTTGGTAAATCGCACTCAGAGTATACACACCATACATAGACGCATTACAATACCCTCATACAAAAAAGGGGTTACCTTCTAGGGAAAAAAACTCTAAATTAAACATAAATTCTACTTTAGATCATCTTCCTAATGAACGGCCCATATTAACTATGAAATTACAATATTTTACAAGGCGATTTTACATATGTTTTTAGCTTCGGGGGCACTGCCCCCGAAACCTGACGCCAGGGGGTGGCTCCAAAAGGTCATCGTCACCCCCCCTAGACCACCTTGACAATGATCAAATGATGCGAACGTTGTCACCCCATTAAAAACAGGGGTCCAACATGGCGATAAATCTAAATAAGAAAGATAATTAGGCTCCACACCCAAAAATCTCCCACTTGGAGACTAATTGTAAAAACTCCACTGCTACTTAATTTTCTCGACATTTACTCCACTTTTGACCTGGTTGTTTCTCATCTTCATCATCATAATTGAATACCAATTGAAACAAATCTCAATATCAGTTTCTCCCTGGTTACAACTTTTGTTAGCATATCTGCATGATTCTGGCTAGTGTGTATATTTTCTAGCTTCAACTGTCCATCTTCGTACATTGGCTATTTGACATGGTACTTCAGCTGTATGTATTTAGTCCTGCAATGAAATGTTGAGTTCTTTGCAAGATGAATGGCACTATGGCTATCATTGTATAATCTTCCCATACCATGCTTCTTACCCAATTCATCCATAAACCTTTGTAACCAAATAATTTCTTTACTAGCCTATGTAGCAA
This sequence comes from Pinus albicaulis, assembly GCA_034641835.2. Taxonomy (NCBI): domain Eukaryota; kingdom Viridiplantae; phylum Streptophyta; class Pinopsida; order Pinales; family Pinaceae; genus Pinus; species Pinus albicaulis. The sequence continues at coordinate 376,179,014 of CM076577.1, forward strand.
CAACATACTCTGCTTCTGTTGTTGAAAGTGCAACAACAATTTGCATTTTTGAAATACAGTAAATACATACCGTGTAGTGCTCCTCCTATTATCTCTATCACATGCCATATCTGCATCAACATATCCCTATAGAGAAATTTTTGAACCACCAAAGCATAATTCTTGATTTGTGGTACCTCTCAAATATTTGAGAATCCATTTCACAGCCATCCAACGTTCTTTTCCTCGATTTTTCATGTACCTGCTTAAAACTCCCACTGCATGTGAAATATCAGGCCTTGTGCAAACCATTGCATACATTAAGCTTCCAACTGCCGACACATATGGAAATTTAGACATATAATCCATTTCTTCTTGGGTCTTGGGGCACATCTCCTTAGTAATTTTGAAATGGCTAGCCAAAGGTTTACTAATTTATTTTTCATTCTGCATATTAAATATTTTCAACACCTTTTGTATGTAGTCATTCTGAGACAATGTTAATTTGCGATTTTTCCTGGCTCTAGTTATTAATTTACCAAGGATTTGTTTTATAGCTCCCAAATCCTTCATTGCAAATGAATTTTCCAATTTTCTTTTGAGCACATTTATTTCCTACATGTTAGACCCTGCAACAAGCATGTCATCTATATACAATAACAATATAATATATTTTCCATCATTTTTCTTTTTCAAATAAACACAATTATTAGAGTGACATCTAGTATAACCTTGTTCAGACATAAACCTAAAATTTTAGATACCGGTGCCTTAGAGCCTATTTTAAGCCATACAAGCTCTTATTTAACCTACACACTAATTTTTCCTTCCCTTTGACCTCATATCCATGTGGTTGCTGCATATATATCTCTTCCTCCAAATATCCATGGAGAAATGTTGTCTTTACATCTAACTGTTCAAGATGCAAATCTTCCACTGCTACAAGACTTATAATAGTTATGATTGAAGTCATCTTAAAAACAGGAGAAAATATTTCATCAAAGTCAATAGCTTTCTTTTGTGCAAACCTCTTCACCACAAGTCTAGCTTTATACCTGTGTTTTCCTCCATCTTCTTCCTTCAGCCTGTAAACCCATTTATTCTACAATTTTGTTTTTCCTACAGGCAACCTGACTAAGTCCCAAGTCTGGTTATGTATTAAGGAATCCATCTCTTATTTCATTTCTAGCTTCCACTTCTTCTTGGTTTTGACCTGCATTGCTTCTTCATAACATTTGGGTTCACCATAATCAGTCAACAATAAATAATATAATGAGGGAGAGTATCATTCAGGTGGTATACTAATCCTGGTGGGTCTTTTGACACCACTTTTAGGTGTTTGAGGTGCTTGTTGCTGTTGTGGTGGTTGTTTTTGTTGTGGCTGTTGATTATTATTATTTTCAGGAATCTTTACTTTTTTTTTGTGATCTCATCAAGAACTATGTATTCTTTGTTTTATTTTTCCTGTTTCGTTTCCTGCAACTGATTCTTATACAATACATTTTCATTGAATATTACATCTCTTCTCCTAATGATTTTGTGACTTTCATAATCATATAAGAAATAACCAAAATCATTAACACCATATCCAATAAAGGTACATTTCTTTGATTTTGCCTCAAGATTTGTTATATTCTCTTTATTAATATGGACAAAGGCCTCACAACCAAAAGGCTTTAAAAAAGAGTAGTTTACCTTTTTACCTGTTCATGCCTCCTCTGGAATACCACAATCCAAGGAACTTGAAGGCCCTTTGTTTATTATATAAACAACAATATCTACATCATCTGACCATAATTGTAACGGAAATCCTGCATGCAATCTCATGCACCTTGCACACTCCATGATTGTCCTCTTCATCCTTTATGACACACCATTTTCTTGGGGTATTCTTGGAACTGTCTTCTCTCTGCGAATTCCATGCTTTGAAAAGTACCTATCAAAATATTTGCTACAATATTCACCTCCATTATCTAATCTCAGATACTTCAACTTCTTTCCTGTCTCAATCTCAACCAAAGCTTTCCATTTCTTGAAAGTATCAAATACATCATATTTATTTTGAATACAATAAATCCAAGTTTTTTAGTTTCATCATCAATAAATGTAACATACTAATGAGAGCCACTGAGAGATGATATTGGAGCAAGTCCCCATACATTTGTATGCACAAGCTCTAATTTTTCGCACTTCTTTTCTTTCCCAACTCTAAGAAATCTGACTCTCTTCTGTTTTCCATAAACACAATTCTCACAGAAATCCAAATCAATATTCTTCAAGCCCGACAACAAATTTCTTGAGTGAATGATATTCATCCCCTTCTCACTCATGTGTCTGAGCCTATGATGCCATAATGCTTCATTTTCTCCTTTGGAAGTTAAAGCATTAAGAGAGTTAGAAATTCCATTGCATAAATACAATGTACCAACCTTTTCGCCTTTTGTTATTACTAGGGCTCCTTTAGTGACATTCCAGGTTTTATCTGTGAAAGTTGTCACACAACCTTCACCGCCTAGCTGCCCTATTGAAATCGTATTTTTCTTCAGATCTGGAGCATGCCTTACCTCCTTTAATAACCATTATTTTCCAATCTTTTGTTCTACAATAACTTTACCCATTCCAACGATTTTATAGGGTTTATCATCACCCAGACGAACCTGTCCAAAATCTCCTTAAACATAGTCATGAAAATATTTCTTATCAAGTGTGGCATGGAATGAGGCCCCTGAATCTACCACCCAGGAATCAGTAATATTTTCTAAAGAAAGAATCAAAGCATATTGTAACACATCATCTATCACATTTTCTTCATGATTGTTTTCTTGTTGTACATATCCTTCTTTTCCCTTTTGAGATTTGCATTCTTCTTCACGTGTCCTTTCTTTCCGCATTTCTAGGACACTATCCCCGATCTAGACTTGGAACTGCCTTTCCAGGACACTATCCCCGATATCCTAAGTTCTTTCCTCTGTCCATTTTTCTTCCCCTAGTCTTTGCACTTAAAGCATTACCTGATGTCTCACCAGAGCTTTTCCATTTCATTTCCTCACTAAGGATAGTACCGACAACATCATCAAACTTTAAAGTACTAGGTCCAGAGACATAATTACTAATGGCCATAACTAAACCATTCCAAATTTATGGAAATTATCACCGAAATAACATAGCCCTAACTTCATCATCAAATTTTACCCCTACAGAGCTTAACTGACTGGTAATCATATTAAATTCATTTAACTGGTCAACAATAGATCTGCCTTCTGACATCTTCATATTAAATAAATGTTTCATAAGAAATACCTTATTTTAGGTCGAGGTTTTTTCATATAGTTTCTCCAATGTCGTAATTAAACCATATGTTGTTTTTTCCTTCGAAATATTGAAGGCTACCGATGTCACAAGGCACAGTATTATTGTTCCAAGTGCCTTTCTATAGAGAATCTCCCATTATACATTTGTCATACTCGACGGCCTCTTTGTTTTCCTTCTCAATGGTAGGTACATATCTTTATGATACAGGTAATCTTCAATCTGCATCTTCCACAACAGGTAGTTTTAGCCATTAAATTTCTCGACCCTAAAACTACCATCTTCTGCCATTACTCCCACTCGAACTAGGAACCCTTCTTTCCTGCGAGTTTATCAGCCAAATACACCTTCGGCTCTGATACCAGTTGTTATAAAATTGTATATTATAGAGAAATGGAACACATAAAATATGTGGAAACATGAACACATAAATAACATATAAAACAAGAGAGACACAAATATATGTGGTTCACCCAATTTGGGCTACATCCATGGAAACAACTAGTCCTTCCTTTCTATTATCCAGCAAAATGAAGAGACACAACCTACAATGGATACACTATAATATCCTCTACTATCTCACACAGTCACCCTTGCTAAATCTCGCTCAGATTATACACACCATACATAGACGTTATACAATACCCTCGTATTATAGAGGGGTTACCTTCTCACTTCGTTGATGTACCCCTCAGCATTACTTGTCCATAACATAAACATAGGCATAGTACAAGCATGAAATATCAATTCATTTACATGTGGTACTGACCTCATGGATTTGTTAGAGTTACTCTTCCCACTTGATTCCTCATAAGACCAAGAACTTCTTCATGCCATTCATCTGCATAAGAAATCATTCCTCCACAAGAATGATCCTTGAAAACCCTGTCATAAAGTGACATAGATAGATACACACACACAGATATATATATATATATATATATATATATATATATATATATATATATATATATATATATATATATTAGCATAAAATATTCATGCTACACGTATACAATGACATACATACTCACATGCATGTATACATATATAAACATCAACAAAATCATGATCACAACACCATTTCTAGATATCATAAGGTCTAGGAAAATAGAACTTCCTTATTTTTGCACAACATGCAAAATATTGAGAACACCAGTTCCCAACATAGCCAAGGCATATAACACCTCATTCATTTTACCTTTTTCGTTTCCTTTCTCATGTATGTACTACCACCATCCATTTACCACAATGGACCCAACCATTCCAACCAACTTCCATACTCTTCCCTTCTGTTTCACGTATTCATGCATCAAGCTTCATCTAAGTCTTTCATTACCTATTGGGTACCACAAAGCTCTCCCAAAGCTCCATAAATTTTCCTCTTTCCCAAGAAATCCCCAAGAATCTAAAAAAAAGGCAAGAACAAGGAACAAACAAGAAGAAATCCATGAAAACCAAAAGCAATCTGACACCGCAACAAAATGGAAAGGCCTTGCACCGGACATAATCAAAACCAAAAATCAAGCACAAGAAAATCACAAAATACCAAAAGAACAAGGCTAACAACAAACACCATGAATCAATCCCCATGGTTCCCAAGGAAAGCTCATCCTGAGCCTTCTTCAATATTTCATAATAGTCTCTCTTACCATGTAATCACTGCATCACATTGCCATAAGCACATAATTTTCAGTGCATAAATAAACATACAACATGCTATTTACCTTAAGTTTTTGTGCCAAGCATGTTGACCTATAACTGGACACACATGTCAGCCATATGTACCAAACATCAATACAACATATCTATCAATTCGAAATCAAGTTTTACTCAGACTAGCAACCATGTCATAACCAATAGTCAGCTCACATTCATCGGTCATAATACATAATGCTACAACTATCACCTACTTAGACTTAAGTATATACCGACTATCTCAACACATATGTGTTAGCACAAGAATCTTAAATAAAAATCATTCTGTCATGCAATATTATAAATACAAACTCATATCATGAAATTAATCAAACATTCAAACAACTTGCAAACATACCATGATAAATAGATCAACTAGATGACATAATCAAACACTCAAAACAGTCAAGCACCAAGTATATGACATAAGAAAACTCATACTCAATGTATCTCATGGGAGGATATCTTGTATGCACAATAAATCTATATTAGCACAATATAACTTCACAACACCTCAACTCAACATAAATAATATCAAGATATCATAAAATTTACCAGCTAACATATTCACATCATAAACTCATAATCAAGTGTCATTCATACATAACAATCACATATGCACAGTTAGCCTAAATTAGTACAATACAATATCACAATTATATCGATTCATACATGAATGTAATAACCCTAACCATATACATAAGCCAACCCAATGCAATATTATACATATAACATCATTATCTTAATGGAGTGACCCTAATAATCAAGTTACTAGCATATACCAACAACAAGCTATATATTATGCTCATCAACAACATGTAACCTAATCATCAAGCTAACTAGCATACCACAACAATAAATTAGCATATAACATGCTAAGCAACAACGTATAACATAGTCATTGATCTAACTACAAGTTAACATATTCATTAATGACATGTAACATAATCACCAAGCTAATACCATGCTTGACTAACCGACACATGTACATACGATCACACTAATTAACTAGCATCTATCATTTATGTAACCATAACATCAATAGAATGATAAGAATACACATAACCATAGTAATAATAAAATGGAAAACATATAAGTAACCCTAATGCTTACAACAACCATGAATCACATACCTACATGCCAAGCATACAACTTGTATGAAGATATGCTCTTGCCTCGAGGTCCAATGTTGCAACTTCACTTTGATGATCTTCATATCCTACTCTATCTCATCCAACACATTAGAATCATAACATACCAATATAATCATGATGGACTAATTGCGTACAATGACCTTATACACAACAAACTCAACCAAACCAATGCAAACTTGACCATATGCACCCACTTGACATGTATAACCAATCATGAATGACCAATGCATGTTCAACATATAACCTCATACAAGAAATCATACATGGAAAACATGCAATCATGACCAATATGTGACCTAGCACAAACAATAAATGCATGTACAATATGTAGAAACATGTAAGCAAGCATGCACAGACAATACATAAGCAAGAACAATGCACAATCAACCATACATTCATGACACATTGAAGATGAAACCATAAGCACTTCCATGGTGACACCACTGCCACCATGGTCAACACAGCATGAATGCATCAGCCACATATGACATGGGTATGAAAACACATAAGAAATTGACATAAAAGTATGCCCAACAAACCGCCCATCTAGTCTAAGGGTCAAACCATGCTCTGATACCACTCTGTGGTATCAGATATGACACAAAGAGAACATAAACCAAACACCACCATCATGCATGCACATCAAGCACATACAACATAAGCACGAGGAACATACATGAAATTGACATGTATGCACGACAAACACACATAGACTAAGGAGAGTGAAACCACGCTTTGATACCACTTTGTAACACCCTCTTCCCACATCTACCCTAGTAACCGACCAACCGAGGTAAACATGTGACAAGAGGCTACTAATGTGAGATTCAACCTCCTAGATGACCTTAAGGAAGTGGAACCAAAGGAAACACCAAAAACACACCTTACATTGCATCATTGACATCCCAAGGGGTAACCCAACCTATTAGGGCCCTATTCCCTGGGGGGGGCTAATTTTTAGCCCCTTTGAGGCTAAGTCGCAGGCTTTTAAGGGCAAGGGAGCAGCTCTAGACCCTAGAGCCACAAGCTAGCAGTTCAGGCCCAAACAACAAAATTTCCGCTTGTAGCTCTAGGGTTTGTGCCACATTTTTAGCACCTGAGCACAAGTCACTGCCCAGAACTTCCTGTAACTTCAAGAGAAGGTAAATAACATTGAAACAAACATATGGAAGTAATCACATCATTGGGAACTCAACCAACCCCACCAATCCATGACATGAATTTCGTAAAACATGTCACAAACATAGCGTCTACATGTATGAACAACAAATTTAAACAAAGGGCAGATTTCTTATCTAAGAATGGCTAAGAATCATTTCTCCCCTACATCATAAGCTATCATACAATCAATTTTACCATAGATACATGGGATATTCATTTATAGGAAAAAACATGAATAGATCCATACATCATAATTGATTGAATACATGCTCATAACTAGCATATTAATAACAGAAATACAATGGATATTGTTAGTGTCAATATGTTCACTGATCAAATATGCTCTTTTAGTTGCTTTTTAGTAGTCCTAGGTCAAAATTTTGTCTTTTCAAACAATTTTTCAAATAAATTTTGGGCACTTCATATGGTCTAGGTCTAAAATTCTACTCCCCTCATCCCATTCATGGCCATCATCATCTTAGAGGTCATGTCATTCATTTTCATCTAGGGTCATAGATCAGTCACTCCATCTCCATCTAGGTCTATGTCTAAGTGTCCTTGTTTCGCCACTAAAAATTCCAATTATGTCATCAAACAGGGAAAACAAGACTTCATTTTCATCATACAAGTCATTTAAATGGAGTTAGCATAGGTAGGGAAATAAATTAATATAGCTTGTCTTATTTCAATGCTTGTTACATTGTCAAATTGTTTCAAAAAGGCAAAACATGTAGGTTTTAACCCTGAACATAAATTATCTACACACGAATCTTATAACAGAAAATAAACAATAGCGAGAGCATAAACATAAAACAGATAAACACAGAGATTTTCCCCTGGATCCCAAATCGGGACGACCAGCTTGATTTTTCATTATATTCCTTTTAGTGTTACAACACACATATATATACATGCTGAAGCATACATAAACCCCAATCCATAAACCCCGGATTAGAACATAACCGTAGTTCCCTTGACCGGATCTACAAAAATACCAGGGGCCGAAAACCATCGTACCCCAATACCATGTGCAAAACCATGCACAAACCATGGACGCGGACTACCCGCCGGAAATTAAGGACCCACATTCCCAAATACCCAACATTCTCCCACTTGTTTTTTTCTTTCCACGGGGGGCCACAGGAGAGCTTAGTCATTTGGCCAATTCTTCAACACCCATTGTTTCTCTACACCAAGAGAACTTCTGAGTGCTCACAGACTTCATCAATGCATCTGCAACATTCTTCAAAGTGTCCACCTTTACCAGCAACACCCTTTAGCCTCAACCATATCTCTAACAAAGTGATATTGAACATCAATGTGCTTTGTCTTTGAATGATAAGCAGGGTTCTTAGCCAAGAAAATTGCACTTTGGCTATCACAGTCTATCCTTATAGCTTGCTGTACCAACCCCATACTTGAACACAATATTTGCAACCAAACTTCTTCCTTGCTTGCATGAGTGGCTGCTATGTATTCTGCCTCTGTAGTTGAAAGAGCCACTACAGACTGTCTTTTACTCATCCAACTGACTGCGCCTCCAAATAGGCTAAACACATACCCACTTGTAGATCTTCTTTAGTCCAGATCTCCAGCCCAGTCTGCATCAAAAAAACCACGAATGTCCAACATTCTTTCCAATCCTGGTCTTCCCTGGTAGCACAAGCCATAATCACTAGTGCCACGTAAATATCTGAAAACCCGCTTCACTACCGTCCAATGCTCCTTCCCTGGGTTTGACATAAACCTGCTCAATACTCCCACTGCATGTGCAATGTCTGGTCTAGTACAGACCATTGCATACATCAGGCTACCCACCGCACTTGCATATGGAACACAAGAAAGAATATAAACACATACCCAACAAAACATTCCTCAAAGTTTTTGGTTTCACTAAAATACAAAACAAGTCATTTGAAGATTTTATAAAGAGAAAATAAGGCTTATTCAACTCATTTTGTCTTTTCATGTTTGGTAGAGCTCCTCTTTTACCTTAAACTTGCTCCATAATTGTCAAGGGTTGGAATAAAATCAAGAAAATTTCTCTAAAGAGACCTCTACTACGCATCTGGAAGGTTGTGTTACACTTCTAGAATTCTCTACTACACTTCTGGAATGCTCTGCTATGCATCTGGACACTTGTGCTATGCATCTGGGAGTGTACTACGCTTTTGGAATTTGGCTCCTAAATCACTCATCCAAGCTCCAGGATCACTGAAATAAGTTTCTAAATCTTATTCAACAGTAATTTAACACCTCACATCCTCCTTAAGTCAATTTATTAGGCATGGTATTGATTTTCTTGCTTACCTCCTCTCCCACTACATTTTCACTTTTTCCTATCATTGAGTGATTTCAGTGGACTAAACCCTGACCCTATCATCTAATACTATCATACACCTCCCCCAGACCATACTTTATCACTTCCTACCATTCACAGCTTCCCTAAACATCATTCCCATCAAAACCCTAATTTCCTACTATTTTTCTATTGGAAAACTAGGAAATACCTGTGTTTTCCTAATTTTATCACCTTCCTTAAATCCATTTCACCAAATTTCCCATATACTTTGAAGCCAACACATAACCCTACCTCGTGATTTTTTTGGGGAATTTTTCTTGGCTTCATTACCATTCATATCACCCTCCAAACTTACCCTATCCTTGCCCTTTGTTTTTCCAAATTCTATTCCCATACTCACTACATCTAAACACCTATGGTTTCATAATTTTTATAGTCATTATGGAAATTGAAAAGAAAATACAAAAAGGAGGCCTCCACTTCAAATTTGAGCCATCCACCTTACAAGAATTCAACGCCTCACCTTTTGCCAAGAGATGCTTTGAGAGGACTAGATGTTTGAGGTTCTGTGAAAGAATTATGGAAGAAGGTTGTCATCTCCAATTGACAAGCCTATTTTCCACTAGTTTCAACATTGGAAAAGCCATTATTCCAAGTGTAGAGTTCAACATATCAGCAGAGGTGATTTCTTCAGCAACAAGTGTTCCTACTCATGGAGAAAATTGGTTCAAGGGCGTGGACTTAGACCTTGAAGATTACAAATTGTTCCTTAAACCTCATGCCAAAGAAAAACCTGAGTATATTTTCCCTTTCAAGCATCTAATTGAAAAATATGCTCCTTTTATGAGGTTAATTATGAGATATTTCACATGTAAAGGGAGATTATCTAGGTTGTACAGGTACCATGTTAGATTTTTTATGCACTTCACCTCTACTAAACCACTTGAATTGCCAAATTATTTGTATATAAGTCTTCTTAAAATGACTGAAGAGGTTTAAAGAAAAAACAAAGATCACTATCCAAGTCTATTCCACCATGGCCTAGTCAAACTCATTGTTTTGCATTATCTCTTAGCCATCAACATGACTTGGGAAACCTTCATGGAGAAATTAGCAGCAATGCCCACTACTAGTCCTCATGTCCTTCATAACATAACATCACCATCAGTATCAGCACAACCAATGGAGGTTGGCTCTTCTAGCAAGCAAGCTCAGATTTCAAAGGCTCCAAGGGTTTTTGAGGTCACTCACACCTATGAGAAGGGAAAAAGATAGGTTTTTTCTCCCAAATCCATCAAAAGTGTATGTACACTTGATACTATAGTTGAGAAAAGAGAAATGGAGGAGGAACCACTCATGCATCAGATTGAATCACCATTGCACCAACATGATGAAAAATTTCCCTTGGAGGTTGAGGTGGCAGAGTAGATGAAAGATAATCCAATTGAAGAAATCATGAAGGAAAAATATGCATAGATAACAAAGCTTAAAGTCAATCTCTCCAAGCCTAATGTCATGGTAATCCTACTACAACAAGAAAATTGGAAATTGAAGGTGAAGCGACCCCTCTAAAGTAAAACTAAGGCAGACCTAGAGGTAGATAAGGGTAAAGGGAAAGAAGTAATGGATGTTGATCAAATGCAGGGCATAGAGACTGAAACACAACCAAGAAGGCCAAAGACAAGAGGCCTTCAGAGGGCATTGGAGATGGAAAGACAAACATCTCATCCATCTAAACAATTGACCTTTGATGAGTTAATAGCTATGGAGATCAATCAAGACAAAGAATACTGGTTAGAAAGGGTGAATCAACAATTATAGAATCTCTTGCAGAGAGCTAAAAGAGACAACAACCTCTAGAGACACATGGAAAACCATTATTGTGCCTGAAACATAATTTCCCAAATTAGTCTTAAGCAGCTGAATAAAAGGCTTAAGGAAACTCAAATGAAGCTAAAAGAGAAGGATAGCTTGGATTTTTGGCTGAAGCTTCCTTTGTTGTTTAGCACATCATTCACAGGTGTCATAAAACAAATTTTGAGAATTTTTGAGCAACTTGGGTATTTTTGGTAATTTTTGCACTAATTTGGAAATTTTTCCTTTATAGAAATGTAGCGCCAAGGCGCTATGCTTTTTCTCAAGACACCTAATGTTGAGATTCAACAAGATGATGAGCTTTGTGAAAATTAAGCACCTTCACTAAGTGGGGCCTGCAAGCTATTTTTAGGTGTATGTATATTTTTAGACATGATGAGCATATTCTATAATTTGTAGGGTGCTATTTGTAGATGGTTGGTCAAACGTGAAAAATAGATGAGATTCTATTTTTAGAATATTGGGTGAAGTCTATTTATAGATCATCAATCTAAATATAGATGCATGTAAATTATTATTAGCCCTTAATAATAATCCGACAATAAATATCAACTTATTCTCTTGGAGCATTCATGAAGGACTCAGTTAGAACTGAAGTGGCAAAGTTATGACAGAGTTGGAAGAGTAGTTACGGGAGTTGTTATTTAGTTTAACTTAGTTAAGTGAGTTAAACTCAGTTGAGCTAGTTTTATCTAGTCTAACTGAAAGATACACTAGTGAGAATTTAGTGAATTAATTATTTAATTAATTCATAACTAGAGACTCACTTGCAACTGAACAAATACAACAGTTAACTACTTGCATGTCAGTTCAGTGGAGACCTAGTGGAGAGATAGATGAAAGGTTGAGATGGACTATCTGTTGTGACTATAGTGATGCATTCAATGCATCTGAAACATATTGGAGATGCCAATGAGGATTGCACAGTCAATGCAAGGCCAATTCGAATTCATTCAGGGGTCTTCTTCAGTAGGGATTGCACAGTGGAGGCAGGTTGTTAGGAGGCAAGAAATTGGTGCATGTATATGAAAATTTCTGCATGACAGTGTGTAATGATTGTTGATTGTACTGAGAGCTTGATGTACTAAGCTTTGTATGAGATTATTACATGATCCATTGATATACATAATATATGATAGTTGGGTTTTTTAGCTTTAAGTTTTCTCATTAAACAACTGTGTTTATGTGCGATTGATTTGCTTCATATGTGTTTGCAATTGGCAATTTAATTTCCGCAAAGAATTAAGTGGAAGGATTATGTATTTAACATAAGATTAATTTGTTATATCAGGAGAATATTGTAATACTATCAGTATTAATAAATTTATACATGGTATGAGAGGAGTGTTAATCATTGGAGATTGCAATTGTGAAGCGGTGTTGAGTTTTGTGCTGGTGGACAATTCGAATTTGCTACAGAAATTTCTTGGTGTGATAGTCGAGTATTCGTTGAAATGTCCTTCAATGGGTTGCGATTGGAGTATGCCCTTGAGGGTAGCTCGAATTACATAGCCTGGAAGGGTAGGATGGAGGCAGTGCTTGAAGATAATGGACTAAAGGAGTTCAACGATAGCAATGTTCCTAAGCCTACTTGTAGCGATGTTGCAGTACTTGAAGCATGGCAAAAGAAGGTAGCGAAGACAAGAAGAATTCTATTGGAAGGTGTGAAACACCATATTGTGTCAAGAATTCACAGGAAATCCACTCCATATACAATGTGTAAGGCTTTGATAGATATTTTCCAAATCAACAACGACCATAGGAAGTTGGCGTTGAAAGATAAGCTCAGAAAAATCAAAATGGAGAAGGGCGATAGTATTCCAAAATATCTCATGAATTTTTTCTAATGTAGGGATGAGCTGGGGAGTGTGGGGATTACAGTTGTGGATGATGACTTGGTGATCTTGGCTCTCCTTTTGCTTCTAAAGAGTTGGAACAGCTATGAAGACTCTGGCAATGGACGAGAGAAACTACCGAATTGGGAGCGAATTTGGTCGGATCTTGTGCAGGAGGAGATAAGGCGAAATACCAGGGATGGCTCTTCATCGAAGAATGATGATGAAGAGAATTGTGCTTTGGCTGCTAAAGCAAGGAGAGGGAAGGGGAAGAAATCCCATCCAAAATCCGAGGCTAAAGGCAAGAAGCTAGATTTGTCCAAAGTGAAGTGTTTTCACTGTCACGAACATGGGCATCTCACCACTAACTGCCCACAAAAAGAGAAGAACAAGAAGGTTACTCGATCTGCAGCGGGTGAGGCCTTAGCCTCACAATTTTAACTTGATTTCTCTTTGATCACATGCTTGGTTTCAAGTGCAATGGGATTGCTGTGGTATCTTGATAATGGTTCTTCCTTCCATATGACGGGAGACAAGGAGTTGTTTAGTGATTTGGAGGAGAAGGATCTCCGAATGCATATAGAGATGGGCTACGATGGTAGATACAATGCAACTGAAATTGGAACCATTACCTTTGAGAGGGATTTAGGTAAACCATTTTTGTTGAAATATGTTATGCATGTTCCAAGTCTGAAGAAGAACTTGGTCTCAGTATCTATGTTGGAGGACAAAGGTTATGACGTTGTTTTCAGCGAGGGAAAAGCTTTCCCGCGACATAAAACAACGGGTCAAACCAAGAGGATAGGTATTTGAGCTAAGAATTTATACAAGCTAGAGGTAGATGGTTGCACTGCAATGATGGGCAAAGCAGAAGAAGTGGTGAGTTGGGATGAGGGTGAATTATGGCACAAGATATTGGGCCATCTTCACCATGGCGCCTTGAATATTTTGCAGCAGATTTCTACTGGAATTCCCAAGGGTAATATTTCATAGTCAGATCAGTGCAAGGGATGTACTATGGGTAAGTTTGTGAAGACCACCTTTCATGAGAAGAAGAATCGTGCTTCAGTGATCCTGGAGAGAATTCACACAGACGTGTGTAGACCTTTCTCGGTTGCTTCAATAGAAAAACACATGTATTATGTTATATTTGTTGATGAATATTCTCATAGATGCTGGATCTTCTTCATGCAGAAGAAGAGCGAAACATTCTCAAAGTTCTGTGAGTTTAAAGCATTGATGGAGAAGGAGTCAAGGAAGCAAGTGAAGGCTCTACCGAGCGAAAATGATGACGAATATATCTCGAACGAATTCAAAGACTTCTGTAATAAAGAAGGAATTTGAAGAGAAATTGTAGCGCCTCATAACCCACAGCAAAATGGGGTTGCGGAGAGGAAGAATAGAACGATCATGGGTTTTTCATGAGCAGGGCCTACCAATGCACTTGTGGGCGGAAGCATGCAACACTGCGGTTTATGTGCAAAACCGTTTTCCTCATAGAGTACTTGGCATGAGTACACCTGAAGAATATTTTACTGGTAAGAAGCTTGATATTTCTCATTTGAAGATTTTTGGCTCATTTGTTTACATTCATGTGACAAAGGATTCCAAGAAGAAGCTGGAGCCAACTGCAGAAGTTGGGATATTTGTGGGGTACATGGAAACACCCCATAATTATCGTGTGCATTTGCAAAACAATCGAATGACTGTGGTGTGACGGGATATAAAATTCAATGAGGTGAAAGCAATGAAGTTGTCACTTGAGAGGGAGCTACACTTGCATGCAAAGGAGGAGCTACTTGTTCCCAAAGATGAGCCTCTAGATGTGGATCAGCCACAGGAGGAGATTCATGGAGTGGAGGAGTCCACTCATGCAGAACCAAGCATCAAAACAGGAAGAAAGCATACCACAAAAGTTGGGAGACTGAAGCTTGATGCGGCATAGAATGTAGGAGTCCCTACATCATAGCGCAAACAGAGACAGTCACCTGACCGATTTACTAGATACATGGCTCTCATGAGCAAGTGTATCGTGACAGAGCCATCTTCTTTTGAAGAAGCAGTGCAGGAGCCCACATGGGTAGATGCCATGGTGGAGGATTATGACTCCACTATCAAAAACAATGCTTGGGAGATTGTTCCAAGGCTGGTGGGTAAATCAGTGGTAGGATCAAGATGGATCTACAAGGTAAAGCAAGTTGCTGATGGGAGCATCAAGAAGTATAAGGCAAGATTTATTCCGCGAGGCTTCTCACAGATCGAGGGGATTGATTATGAATAAACCTTTTCACTTGTCACGCAGTATTCTTCCATAAGGACCATCCTTGCTCTCTCAACACAGATGGTTTGGCACATTCATTAGATGGATGTGAAGACTGCGTTCCTTAATGGGATCATTGAGGAAGAGGTGAACATTGAGCAGCCTGAAGGATTTGAGATCTTTAGCAGCGAGTCACATGTGTGCAGACTCAAAAGAGCTTTGTATGGGCTGAAGCGAGCACCCCATGCTTGGTACACATGCATCGACATCTATTTCACTAGACTTGGCTTCACCAAGAGTGAGGCAGATGCAAACCTATACCAAATTGTGGTGGAGGGTAAGCTTTTAATAATTTTTGTTTATGTTAATGATTTAATACTAACAGGTGATGAGCAGTTGATACACTCATGTAAGGTAGATCTTGCAAAGGAGTTTGAGATGAAGGATTTGGGCCTCCTTCATTATTTCCTTGGATTTGAAATATGGCAGTGAGAAGGTGAATTGTTTGTGTCTCAAGGAAAGTATGCTCAGGAGATACTTGGTAAGTTTCACATGGAGGATTGCAAGCCCATGGATACTCCTCTTCCAGGAAATTGGAGGAAAGAGGATGCTACATCGGCAGAGGCAGTGGATGCCACTTTTTATTGACAGTTGGTGGGTTTGCTCATGTATTTAGTTAATAAAAGACCGAACATATGCTATGCGGTGAACCAGCTTAGTCAAGAAATGGTTAAGCCTACTAAGCTCTTTTGGAAGGCAGGCAAGCATGTCCAGAGGTATCTCAGGGGCACATCTAAGTATGGCTTATGGTACAGACAGACGGATGAGGTGAAGTTGCACGGCTTCACGGATGCAAATTGGGCAGGCAGCCCAATGG
Source organism: Pinus albicaulis (assembly GCA_034641835.2). NCBI lineage: Eukaryota > Viridiplantae > Streptophyta > Pinopsida > Pinales > Pinaceae > Pinus > Pinus albicaulis. The sequence goes on from CM076577.1 coordinate 376,195,464, forward strand.
ACAGAAAGAGCACATCAGGAGGGGTTTTTATTATCGAATCTACAGTCGTTTCTTGGTACATTAGGAAACAAAGATCTGTGGCACTCAGTTCAGCAAAAGCATAATACATGGCAGAAAGTCAAGCTACATGTGAGGTCATCTTGATGAGGAAGATCCTGGTTGGTTTGTTCGGTTCTCATTTAGATCCTACAGTGATACATTGTGATAATCAGAGTTGCATTAAACTCTCGATTAATCTTTTGTTTCATGATAGATCTAAACATATTGATATCCAGTATCATCATATCAGATATTGTGTGCAGCAAAAGATCATGGTGCTTCAGTACATTCCTACGGAAGATCAAGATGCAGATATTCTAACAAAGGCGCTCAGCAAGAGAAAATTTGAATACCATAGAGGCAAGATCGGGGTGAAGGATAATCCCTATATTGTTGAGAGGGAATGTTGAGATTCAACAAGATGATTAGCTTAGTGAAAATTAAGCACCTTCACTAAGTGGGGCTCGTAGGATATTTTTAGGTGTATGTCTATTTTTAGACATGGTGAGCATATTCTATAAGTTGTAGGGTGCTATTTGTAGATGGTTGGTCAAATGTGAAAAATATATGAGATTCTATTTTTAGAATATTGGGGCGAAGTATATTTATAGATCGTCAATCTAAATATAGATGCATGTCGATTATTATTAACCCTTAATAATAATCTGACAATAAATATCAACTTATTCTCTTGGAGCACTTTATTTCAATGAAAAAATTTGGAAAATCAGTGGGGTAAAGGAATTACGCAATTCCTAGGGTTATTGGTGACTCATGCATGGTGGACTCAGTTAGAACTGAAGTGGAAAAGTTATGACAAAGTTGGAAGAGTAGTTACAGGAGTTGTTATTTAGTTTAACTCAGTTAAGTGAGTGTAATATTCCCAAACAGGGAGGCAGAAATATATGAACACAATAATGGAAATAGCAGTGACAAATCAACACATGTAATGTAAGAATATCATATAGCCATTACATTAAGATCATAACAACAAAATGTATACAAGTCCTTGAGGAAATAGTCCCTCAGGGTAGGCAAAGCTAGCCTCAAAAGAACATGTATAATAAAGATCATTGCTACACAACAATGCCCAAGGCTATGACAGCGCAGTTTTATTAGATATAACTGCTGCAAGAGAATTTCAATACATGGAAATGAAAATATGTGGCTCATACAGTGATGGGAGCAGATATCTAGACTCCCAAACACAATTTCAAGACAATCCGAAAAGGATTTCCTGAAATATCCAAAAAGTACAAAATGGCGGGAGTTCGGCCCAAAGTGTTACACCATTTTTTTGGTCATCTAACCCATTATTATTAGATGAACCCAAGTACACCATGTAAGACCAATTTTACCCCAAGTAAAATTGCTTTCACCATATAAAATAACATTTGTCCATATTCCCTAGTCATATTTAACCCAAAACAAAGAAATTGATTAAATAAATCATTATTTATTTAATTATTTCCTAGGAATAAGTTATTCAAATCATTATTTAATAATATTCCTAGTTAAATTGGACTAAATCATTTGTAAATAATTAAATAAATCATTATTTATTTAATTATATTCCCATCATCTCCCTAAAATAATAAATAAATAATTTATTTATTTATTGTTTATAAATAAAGGAATTGACCCAAGTCAAAAGACCTTTTTCCTCCAACAAATATAATAAAATATTCCTAAAGGGTGATTCTAGAATTTGATTAATAATATTTTATTCATGCACCGAGTTCTAGAACACCCCAATATTTTGTTATAAATAGAAGGGTTTTCCCCATTCATTAGTCACCTTCATTGCATTAGATCACACTGGATCTATTCTTGGTCACCATTTTTCATTTTTGCTTTATGAGCTCCCATTGAGTTCTATGTTTGTTAGGGTTTTCTACCACAATAAGAGAGAGGAATTTTAGATCTGAAACACTGAGGACTTTCAAGAACCCATCCCATTGAGAAGAACCAGAAAACACCTTTCTTGTTTTCTTCTCAGGTGCCCCATTCTTTAATATAACACAAATCATTCTTTTAAAAACTTTGTTCTTGTCTTGTCTATTGGATGCATGGAGCCATATTATATTTTATCTGCTTAATGTCTTTTGTTCTTAGATCTGAATTTGTGCAGCAAACTTAAAGATATTTTGCAGCCATAATCGATGTTAGGGCTATTTGTTATGCGTAGCTAAAGTGATCTTTTACGACGAAAGATTCATAATAAAAATTGGCGACTCCACACGGGTTTTATTTTATGACCGCTGTCGTTTTATCTATTCTTGCATATCCAGCTGTTTCAGACCCTAGGGTTTCTCTTCCATTTCCTGTTTTTTCTATTTTTATGGTGATTTTCACCTCTAAAACCCCCAAACAGTCAAATTTTTAAATTCCATGTGTTTCTGGCCTTATTGCTCGAATTGTGAGACATTGCATTTCTTGGTGAGGCGAGCAAATTCCACCTACAAATCTGCATGCGAGAGCCGGATGCAAGGTCGCATATCAGCCCAAAACCAAAAACCTAGAATTGAGTGCGCCACTACGCCTAAATCTGACCTGGACTGCAACAATTCGGGAACACACAGTGCACTTTGCTTGTTTACACATTTCCCGAGGCGCTTTTTAAGGTTTATGCAGGCCACATCAGGGTTTTCCAGCCTCCACCTTTGCCCGTTTAGACATGTTTATGATCTGTTTCACTCAAATAAGTGGGAATCTTGCCCCTTAGGGCTCCAGTACCCTCCACTTTTTGTGGGAGAGTTTTTGTTGTTTCAAAAGTCTGAATTTCCATAGTTTCAACCTTATTTCTTTCAGATCTGATACCTTAGTTTCAGATCTCTTTCAATCAGCTCTTCCCCCTTTCAAATCACCTCATATAGTTTTTTTTGGGTTCATTTCTAGGGCCGCCTCATCGCCCCTTCTATTTTTAGCTGATCTCCCCCTTTTTAGCAACAACCTTGCCTCTGCCTCTTTGTTGTTCTCTGCACCTCTTTTCAGCAGATTTCTCCTTTAGATCCCTGTCCCTCCCAACCTTAGATCTATTGGCCTCTTTTTAGCATGCTTTGCTTCGTTTTTTCCCTCTTATAGACTAGTTTTGAGAGACCCGCCTTCTTGGGTTAGATTGATGCATTAGTAGCTGTTAATTTTCTATTCTTTTAGTTTTATTTACTGCAGATTTATTTTCAGTTACACAACACACTTTTTATTTTACTCTCAAAACGTCTGGGTTTAAACTATTAAAATTAATGCACACCACACACCGAACCTAAGTGAAGAAGAGCCTGGTTAACACTGCCTGACAAAGAATTTAAAATCAATTGTCACTGCACCTCTCCGCCCTTGACCTCACTTGATTTTGTCCCTCCCTGCCCCTGTCAGTTTTTCTTCTTCCTGTCATCATTGTGCCCCCAAGGCGCTTCTCCCAGAGAATTCTTGGCCTTCACCCTCAGTTTCCAGTCGGTCAACTTCCTCTTTCCCGTCGTTCTCGAGTAATTCCTCCCCTGAGTCTGCACTCCGACTCTTCCTCTGATTGTTCGGGTTCTCCCCCTACTTCTGGTTCTCCCTCTCTTACCTTCACCATGTCTAGTTCAGGACCTAGCCCTAAATCTAGTTCTACCGCTGGGTTCTTTTCCAGTGGAACCACTACGGGACCTACCTCGACTGCCCCATTACTCCCTTATATGGCCGGCCTCAGTCTCCCTGACTTCAATCAGCTCATTAATGACCCTATTCGCCATGATGTCAGTTGGCCTGCTATGCCAACCAAGCTCCCCTCTGAAATTCCTAAGTTCAAAGTCCTTTCTAGTGAATATCCCTCCAACCATATCCAATCTTTCCATATGTGGTGTTCCTTCAATTCCATCACCGATGACTCCATCCGTCTTCAATTGTTCCAACACACGCTTACCGGCGACGCTTCTAAATGGTATGTTGACCAAGCCACCTCTTCCCATACCACCTTTGTGACCATTTCCCAAGTCTTTCTATCTTATTTCCAGCTCCCCCTCCGATACGACACTGGTACTGAACTCTTAGCTTCTTTCCATCACTCCTCTTCGACCTGCCTTTCTACTCATGTCCAGGAATGGCGGTGAAGGTGGAGCTTGTGTCGCACCCCCCCCTTTGAAGATCGGGTTTACATGGACTGGTTCCTTCGCTCTCTCTTACCTCCCATTGGAAAATATGTCGCATCCCATTTTCCCCAAACCGAAGAAGCCGCACTCCAAATAGCCTTGAAATATGACCTCATCTATGCCCAATCCGGTTATGTTTATACCGTCCTTCCTAACCTCCCCAAACCTGGTGGCTCTAATGCCTCGGGGGCATCTCACTATGCTGATGGTATCGTTGGAGCCCTCTCACATACCTCTGCTCAACCTCCTGTGGGCTATGGTTTCCCTCCAGGAGGGGCCAGCCCCTCTGGCACATTCCCCCCTCCAGGTAGCATGTACCCAGGATACGGCATGCCTCCTCCTTTTGCCTACACTCCTGCTTACCTCAATGTTTCCCATCCTAACCCTTATCCTTACCCACAGCCTGGTGTCCCAACTCCTCCAGCATTTGGACCTCTCACCCCCTTGCCTTCTCCACCCCCGCCGTAGCACTTACTACCCTCTCCAGGGCATGTATTTGCGCAGCAGGACGCGACCAATCCTCTTCCTTCTCAAAGAAAGAGGAAAGGAAATCACTCTACCCCTGGTAACTATGGACCCAATCCTTCGAGTATTGATCCTCACACTGCTCACCTGCCATAGGGTTCTTAGCCCAAGCCGAACAGGCCACTTCGCACCAATAAGCCTTGTTCGTGTTGCGGTGTTTATGGTCATTACACTCACGATTGTCCCTTATTACCAAAAATGCAGCAGATGTGGGATTCTCAGGCCACCGTGCGGGGACAACACTCCTCCCCTACTATCCCTCCCACCCCAGCTACTTCCCAACCCGCTGTGTTTACCGATCCTTTCCCTCAACAAGGATTTGTGGCCACTCAACCTTCCCCTTCTGGTTCCTCTGATTACCAGATTCTCATGATGGCCTCTAACCCACCTCTCACCGTCAACCTCAACCTTCAAACTCGGTCCTATTAGTATTCCACACCTCCCGTTCCATCTGTCTCTGAGTCTCCATCATCAGGTCTTACAAAGCCTCTATCGACACCCAATGGTCCCTTACAACTCCCTCTGCCAAAAGCTGAGGTTCATCCCAAGCCTCCTAAGGGACCATTACGCCGAAATGCTGCCTCTGGTCAAGCTGCCCATTCATACAGCATAGTAGATGATCTGGCCCAATCTCCTGTAGCTATTTCAACACTAGAAATCCTCCAGTCGTGTCCTTCTCAAAAAAGGGCTCTAATATCTGCTGTGGACGCTGTAGATCCTGCTGATGACCAATTGATTGTTTTCGACGCCTTTAAGTTAGACCATCCCCCTCTTCCTCCTACTTTCCAAATCCCAGTCAAAATCCGAAATGCTAATGTTGCTCGGTGTATTATTGATGAGGGGTCATCTACCTGCGTAATGTCCGCTTCGGTTTGGAAACAACTCGGATCCCCTGAACTAGCCCCTTCCACCATCAACCTTCACGTGTGGGATGGCCATGCCTCCTATCCCATTGGCCTATTCCGTAACTTTCCTCTCACCCTTGCCGGCAAGACTGTTTGTGTCGAAGTTGAAGTTATCAACGCCCCTCTTGACTACAACATCCTTTTGGGGCATATTTACACCTATGCCATGTCATTCGTCCCATCCGCAGTCCACCATAAGATGTTTTTCCCTCATAATGGAAAGATTGTCACCATTGGCCAATTGACATTCCATGAACCAAAATCTCAGACCTCCCCTAAGTCTACCATCTCTACTGTCACTAATAAACCAACTGTTGATTCTTTGACCATTGTTTCCCCTGGCTTCTATAAAGGTTCCTCTTTGCTTGGAAATTTTCCTGGTCCTCCCCCTCCTCCTGTCTCTGACCCCAGCTTAGCGAATGTTTGCATGATGCAATCGTCTCAGGCTGGCCTTCCATAGCCTGCTCTGGCTAGTCAGCAACCTCAATCTCACCCACTACCTCCTGCTCCTAGCCTTTCGCTTCAGTCCACCAAACCTTTTTCACCTGAACCTTCTCATCATACTCAGGAACCTCCCTACCCTCCTGAGTCAGTTCCCTCACATCTCCACCATATGGGAACCATCCCCCCTGGTCATTACCCCACCAATAAAATACCTTTCCTTGCCCCCCTCAGCATCTATTCGGTCCCCATCATGGCCACCTTTTCCCTCCCTAATTTAACCTTGGCAATTCCAGTATGGTATCTTACTCCTCCACTCGAGACCCCACCATGCCACCCCAAACCATACATAGCCATGACACCAGTGCAACCGATTCCCTTCACTCCTTCCACCACCACTGTGCCCCTAGCCCCTCTGCAGAACCCTCCTAATGTTGCGATAGTTACATGCAAGAAACGAAAAACTCGCAAGGGGGCATCCAATGACAAGGCCACTGCACCTGACCCTATCCCTCCCCCACCTGCCAAGCCTTGTGCCTTGTGTGATGGTATCGGTCATCCCACCCACACTTGTCCCGAGTTGCCCCGTATCCAACCCATGGTTAAAGTCACGTTCCCTGAATCTATGATCCCTGAAACCTCTGTTTCTTCCTCATCCGTAGCCAAGAACCCAATGACTCTTCGCACCAACAAACCCTGTGCTCTGTGTGGTGTGCATGGCCATTATTCTCACCATTTTCCTCACCTCACGCATTACCGAGACTCTTTAGAGGTCATCCGTGAGTATGAAGTTGAACAAAACCAATCCGCCTCTCCCATCCTTGCTCAATATGCGTCCAGTCTACTCACGGATCCCCCTGCTACCATTGAAATTCCTCCCACTGATGTTGAGATGTCGGACCCTGCTGCTTCCCTTCTATACCTATCATCGTCCACGCGCTCCCCGGAGTACATTCCTTCCAAATCCACTCCACCTATTCTGCTTGATTCCCCTCCAGACACGGGTTCTTCATATTTTGACCATATTTTTACCTTTTCTTCTATCATTCCCCGTGATGACCCGTATCTATGCCTCTCTTCCCATACTGATGATTTAGGTACCTTTGCAGCGTCGTATGGTCTCCTTGACCTTTCCATTCCCTCTCCTAATCACGATCATACCATCCGTATCTTCGATGTCCGTCGCAGCCTGAGTGCCCGCTCTTCATCCCATAGTTCTCATGCATCTCCCTCTCATCGATCTATGAGTCCTAGACTTCTTACCTGGACCGCTCCCTCCCGTCGCCGTCAATGGATGTCTATCCTCTACTCACGCTGCCATCCTTTTTCTCATCCCTCCCATTTCTTGTCTTATTACACTATTACATTAGCCCTTTTGTCCACACCTTATCTGGGCTACGCCGATGGGGCAAGTCGTTATTCCCGCCATCTCGCTTCAGCAGCATGGGCCATCTTTACCCCCTTGCATACCTTGGTTCTTGCAAATGGGGTCTGCATTGGTAAGGCCACCAATAATCAGGCCGAATATGATGCAGTTCGTGGTCTCTTAGCCGATTCCCTCTCTCATCACATCCTCCATCTGCATGTTCATTTAGATTCCCTACTTCTTGTCTTACAACTTAATGGTGTCTATCGTGTGCATAACCCTATCCTGTTTAGACAATATTTACGAGTGCAACTTTTGATATGAGAATTTAAATTCATTACATTTAGCCATATACCTAGAGATCAAAATCACTACGTAGATCAAATCGCAAATCATGTTCTAGATTGGCATTTATCACACACAACACAATAACATTTAACACCATCAATCAAATGCATATACATCATACATATTATATAACATGTGTTTTTAGAGTCCATCTACTCTGAAACATACGACATGCCCATAGCATGTTACAATAACAAAACTACAAAAATGGGGGGCACCACTCACCCCTACATAAACACTGGGGGGCACCACCTTCCCTACATCTAATCACCCTCTGGAGGATCCTGAGCCAACGGCTTTTCTCCCGCAGCTCGTAGATCACGCACAGCCTGACCGGCCATCGCCATGCGTCGCATGATACCTCACCACTCCGAGGGTAGCCCAATACATAACTCTATGTACCGGTCGTCTAAATCCTGCCAACCACGCTCCGATACACCGGTCAGTAGCCCCTCACATCTACGCCGAATGTCCTCCACTAGAGCAGCCATATCCTCGCTCTGCGTCGTCCTTGATCCACTTGCACCTGTAGCTCCTGTCGCTGCAGGTCATCCCATATATCCGACCGGTTTTACCGAAGCTATATCTGCATTCCAAAAACCATCACGATTAGCACCATGTATACTAGTCACAAACTCTTAAAAAAAAAACATAACAGATTAGTTACTTGTCACTTACCATCGGGCCCCCACACTCGACCCGGCGGAAGCGGCAAGTCCGGATCTCCCCAATAAATCATCCCACTATAGGGATAGTCGTCTATGTATAATGGCATTTGATCCCAATGCGCGAAGAACTCTGGTTGAAACACCCGTCCGACCACCCCTCCCCCTCCTCTACACAGTAGTCGTCCCCACCGACGCATCCGGGGCTCTCTCGAACCTCCATCAGGCAACTATACACGGGGTCGTAAGGTCGGGATCTTCTCAAAGAAGAAAGAGCACAACACCGTCCCGTAGGCACAATCATGACTCACTTGCCGCTTACATAGCGACAGCTGTCGTTTCACCGATACCAACATCATCTGGGCCCACCCATAGTAGGTCCCACTCAGCACACTCTCCACAATCATCATCTACCCTCCAGTGATGTGATGGAACACCTGGCTACCCAAGATCCGCAACATTGTTGCGGCCACTGCCCGGGTCTCCAACCTCTCTAGATCACCAATGGATATCCGAGTCCCTTTGACTCGAACACCTGGTCGACAATGTCGCTCAACAAACTCCATAATGTTGTGCCCCCGTGGTAACATTGGCTGCGTATTTCCGACCATCCCTAATGGTGGGAGACCAGTCAAGAAATACAAATCATGGATCGTTAGCTCGATCCTGTGCCCCTGCACTACAAATGCCTCATGATCTGGATCCCAATAACTGATAATCTGGGCCAACAAGGGCTCTCCAACCCTCATCAAAGGGTTCTCCAAAAATTTCAGAACCCCATGCCTAGCCAGTGCACGACGGACACCCTGATCCACCTGAATTTCCGTCCGTAATGTCCCTAAGTCTCTCTCTCTCCACTTGATCCGTATATCTGCCATATCTGCACAAAAACATCATTTTTTTCAGCCTCTAGATCAACAAAACTGCATTAACATACACCAAAATAGAATCTCAGCCCATAACTGCACTGAAACCCCCCACATCTTAGGTCGCACTTTTTGGGCAAAACCTGGGCCAGGTCGCACTTTTCAGGCCAACAACTACGTCCCAAGTCGCAGCTTTTGCCCCAAAAAGTGTGACCCGACCGTAATGATGATGTAAGGGCAGTTACTGAGATTTAAAGCCCTAATCTGCAATTTGAATCCATAAAAAAAAAAACTTAGGATTAGGCCTCTTACCTACAACTGACGGATCACAATTCCAACGGTCGGTTTGTCCGCTACGATTACCGCAAGATTTAGGGCCTTCTCTCCTCTCCACATTCACCACAGCTACACAAGCAAATGAATGATCTTGGAGGGAAAACGCCTTATTAGAAGAAAACCCCTATTTTTTCTTTCGCCCATTGCGACCAAACCATAGCCCTGTTTGACATACCGTCCACGCCGTTGGAAAGCTCTCACCGAACACTCAAATGGGTATCTGTCAGTTTTTCATGTTTTGATACCTCACCAGGACACATTTTTTCCATGAAGGGTCTATTCACCTCTTCTTAAAATCAAATTTCTTCACTTACGACACTTGTACTTGGGGCACCACTTTTCCTCCTTACTCGTCTTCGTTTGTGTTGATTTTCGTCATGAGCTACCCTATTGTCCTCATGCTTTTCTGGTTCCCCATTGGACCCGTACTATGATGCAACACCATTGAGTCGCCCTTGTTTAGAGCATCCGATTCGAGTCATCATCACATCCATGGAGTCTATCCTCAGTCCCTTCATACCCCGCTATAGTCCTCCATCCTTTCTTGCTTGATCCCTCTCTCGTGTCGCACATTCTGGCCTTCAGTACCCTTGTCCCCTATCACTCATGATATTGTGCCAGTTGTTGCCAAGCCATTCATGCCCTTTATGCTCTAACAAGGGAAGTCGTCCAACCGCTCCTCCATATCTCTCATTCCATCATCATCATCAGTATCTACTTGTTCGTCGCTCTACTATTTTCCCTCGTGCCTTAGTTGGGGTTCCCTTATTGCCTCACCTATGGCGGACCGACTTCTGTCGACATCAACTTCCTTACTCCAGAAGCCAGGTCTAGGGGGCAGTGTACCTTGGTTCTAGTTCTTCTCAGCATGATGGTGATCTATACACTTGATGGTCCAGTGATGCAGCAGCAGCTATTGGTGATTCCCGGGCGTGTGTGAGATGTCTCAACCCTCATGAAAGGGTGGCCCTGCAGGTAGCCCCCCACATGCCCAGATGACTTCCTCATTTCCGCCCTTGATGCAGCTCCTCTCATTTGATGATATCGGCCTCAACCATTTACAACACCTCTTCGATTTGCATGTACCAGTCCGATGTTGCGAGCCCTTCCCTGTGTGTAGGGGGCATTTAGGTGTATTTGTATCTCATGTACTAAAATCTCCTTGTATAAGTCCTGAAGATTATTCTAGGCATCGCATGTATGTGGGATTCATCATTTTGTTTATCTGGCTCATGTTTAGGCCAGCATATGCTTCATTATTGCGTTCTGTGGTTTTTCGGGCGCCTTATTCTTTGTACTATTGTCTCGGTGGGCATAGGTTATGCCTCCCCCGCCGCCTTTCACACTGGTACCACTTCATCACCTAGCGACTTGTTGCACCTGTAAGTCTCGTCTCCTCCGAGTCTAGTCCTCTAGCACATTAGACTACCTTACATTCCTCTCTCTCACTTCCCTTTTGATACCTAGTGATTGAGTTCTTACAACGTACTTCGGTCATATGATTTGCTCCTAACACTCGTACGTTGGGGGGCAATCTGTTACACCATTTTTTTGGTCATCTAACTCATTATCATTAGATGAACCCAAGTACACCATGTAAGACCAATTTTACCCTAAGTAAAATTGCTTTCACCATATAAAATAACATTTATCCATATTTCCTAGTCATATTTAACCCAAAACAAGGAAATTGATTAAATAAATCATTATTTAATTAATTATTTCCTAGGAATAAGTTATTCAAATCATTATTTAATAATATTCCTAGTTAAATTTGACTAAATCATTTGTAAATAATTAAATAAATCATTATTTATTTAATTATATTCCCACCATCTCCCTAAAATAATAAATAAATGATTTATTTATTTATTGTTTATAAATAAAGGAATTGACCCAAGTCAAAAGACCTTTTCCCTCCAACAAATATAATAAAATATTCCTAAAGGGTGATTCTAGAATTCGATTAATAATATTTTATTCATGCACCGAGTTCTAGAACACCCCAATATTTTGTTATAAATAGAAGGGTTTTCCCCATTCATTAGTCACCTTCATTGCATTAGATCACACTAGATCTATTCTTGGTCACCATTTTCCATTTTTACCTTGTGAGCTCCCATTGAGTTCTATGTTTGTCTGGGTTTTCTACCACAATAAGAGAGAGGAATTTTTAGATCTGAAACACTGAGGACTTCCAAGAACCCATCCCACTGAGGAGAACCGAAAAACACCTTTCTTGTTTTCCTCTCAGGTGCCCCATTCTTTAATATAATACAAAATTCTTTCATATACATTCTTCTTGTCTTGTTCATTGGATCTATGGAGCTATGTTATTTTTTATCTGCTTAATATCTTTTGTGCTTAGATCTGAATTTGTGCAGAAATATTAAAGGTATTTTGCAGCCATAATCGATGTTAGGGCTATTTGTTATGCGTAGCTAAAGTGATCTTTTACAACGAAAGATTCATACTAACCTCCAAAGGTTGATGCTTGTTGCAAATCAAGAATTGGATGGATATGGCTGAAGATGATGCATAATATGAATATACCTCCTCCAATGTATCTTCCAAGTGAAAGGCTGATCCTAACACTAAAGATCTCACCCTCCAATCAAGCACTGCAACCCCTCACTGGAAATACTCACTGAAATAACACAGTCAAGGAGAGGGACTGTGCTGTAGGTGATGGAAAATATATTGGCCAAGTGCCAAGATGTGAAATTAGCTCCAGACTCTTCCTTATGATTTCCCAAATGAAATAAAGCTTCCTCCTCTAAAAAACAAGCTCCATAAGTGGTGTTCTCAACCTTCCACTGCAACACCTTGCAACACAACCCAGCTCTAAACAGAAATTGCACTGTAGCTAAAGGAGGTAGCTTGGCCTCAAGCTTGGATGTGGAGAAATGAAGTGAAAGCTCCCTCAAGAGGCCTCTCAAGAAAGGAGATGGAATTCATAAACATGAATACCTTGTGCTAAGTAGCACAACAATCTCAACTAAACAACTGAAGAATGCACAATAGTCATGTAGACCACAAATCCAATAATAAATAACATGCCTCACTATGGTTTCCTTGCTCTCCTTATAAAAAAGTGTGAGCCTCCTTACCTTGGGTCAAACCCATTAGGGTTTCCTCCACCAAGGAATCTTCCTCCCACTATCACTACGATGCCTCCATAGATGATCTCCACCATTCATTCCAACGCTATTGACTTGGTCAAACTTGACCTTGTCCACAAGTATTTGCCCATGTTCACACACGAGGGTGCAATATCCAGCTATTATTATGATCCCTTTTCACATCATGAGGTATTTTGTTCCTATTTTAGAAATTTAGGCCTCCTTAACCATTTATTCATCTCTTGGGTGTTAAAATAAAAAATCAATATTCCTATTAGCTACATGCTAATTTAGAAATATTACAGTCCTCCCCTCTCAAATGTTGCTTATCCTCAAGCAACTGCAAGCATAGAACTGAGAAGTCTCCCCTCCTCTTCCTGTAGCATCCACATATGATAAACTCCTCCAAGGAATAAGATGTTGTCTCATCAATAAATCTCCATATTACCCCTCCCAAGCATGCAAGCTAGCTAAATAGCTATCATCATGAAGAATTAAAATACTTAAGGAGGAAATAAGGTGCTCTCTAGAGGTCCCTTTGAGGCATGGTATCTGAAATTCATTGGGAACCATCATTCCCATGTGGATCCTCCATCCCCAAGCTATCATCCATACAAAATGAGCCACCCTCCAAAATGGTAACTCCTGAAAATTCTCCTCCACCTTTGGCTCCTACAATGTGGGTGGGATGAATAACTGAACATGGTAGAAAAATAGCCTACCCCATGTTGTCCCTCTCTCCACTTATGATAAGTGTAGAGTAGCTGTTGATATTGGGTTGCAATAATGTTGCCCTCAAGTGGCAAGAATAAGACTGGATCTCCAAAGATCCTCTCTCCAATGTCATAAATCAAGCTGGCCCAAACCATCCCATATATGATGAATAGGACATGATCATCATATGGCATCCAAATGAGAAAAATACTGAAGGTTTCATGTAGTGCTGAAAGGTACCAACATTTTCCCAATTGGTCACAGCACAGTTTTTCTAACTGTTGTTGCAAAACATAACATGGCAAGTTATTTCTTGACAAATTGCTAGTTGTGTATGACATCACATCTACTAGTGAATAGTAAATGGCTTGGTATATCAACTAAGCATACATAAAATAATAAAACACTTGCCTAATGCCATACAAGAGATGGTTGTCTCCATCATAACAATTGGCCCAAAATTGATCATGAAGCCCAATGAGAGGCTTGCCCTCTTGTGGAGCAATGCATTGTATAGAAATGGTAAGAGCATGCAAATACTGTGTTAGATAATCAATAGATGCAAAAACAAAATTCTTACCATGTACTGAAAGTAAGATGGTGACAGGATCCATGAATAAGCCCTCCATAGTGGTATGACATACTCTCATGAAGAGAAATGAATCATATGCTACATGAGGATCCTTCTTCTTATGCTTGGAAATACAAGTCAAGAAGAGCATATCATTGTAATAGATGTCTCCATCCACTACTTCATCACTCTCACCTCCTCCTTGTCCACCAAGTGCATCATATGTGAAGTGATCCTGGGGACACTCCATCAATAAATCCAAGCTCCCAAGTGCCAACGCTGTTGGCCTTTGTAAATAGGCTCCTACCAATTCATAGCTCCATTCTTTCAGATGTCCATTGTCAAAGTCATCTCCCATAATGTTGCTATATATAGTAAATTCCTTCCAAAGTGGAAGTACCTCCTGATCATCCAAGGCTAAGGAGTAGCCCCTTTACACCATGATAGTGCCATCTCCTACTCCTGCAACATCATGCCAACCATGGGAGAGGATCAGCCCATATCCTCTCAAGAAAACCCAAGGCAACAACATCTCTTGTTGCTCCCTTATCTCTCCCTCATACAAGTCATGGAGTGGTATCATGATGGTTGACGTGTAGAATGCCCCATATAACCAAATCTTCTGCTACCATAACATATGGGTGTCATGCAATGACTCCATCCCTAACATACATTTTTCCAAGGGGTGTGTCATATGATGGCCAAAATCTTTTAAGAGTAGCCAACGCAGCCATGCCTCCTGCTGCCCAGTGTCATAAATATGCAAGTGGCTCACCAACCTCTTGCTCACCATCCACACCCACTCAACCACATGTGGGTGTCTCCTACCATGCTTCATCTTGGTACTCCTCCAATGAAGACTACCATCCTCCAAAATCATATTTCTTCCTTTGCATTTCTTGGGATGTTGAAATGCAACCCCTTGGAGATCTCCTAGAGAAGATCCCACACGAATGACCCTCTTGAATCCATTAAGATCCAAGTGTGTCGGAGGCAAAACCTCCTCACTGCTGCTTAATAACAACGCTATTAATCTCCTCAATGGTGTATTTGTTGTCTCATGTTTCAACTCAAGGATGAACATAGAGTTCCGCATAGGATGGTTTAGGACAAAGTTCATCCTATCCTTCAAAAATCCACACCCCAACCCAAAGTGTTGTGTGTAGCTCATCAATGGTACATTGGGATGATGGTTCATCCCTTCCTTGAAAAATGCAAGGTTTCACAGCATAGTGAAATTCTGCTGCTCCAAATTAGCAGTATTTGTTGACCCTTGGTCATGCAATGGTATACAACCCTCCATAATATTTGTTGAAACAATAGGAAATGGAGACTTAGGCATACCTTGGTGAAACTTGGGAGTATCTTTTATGGTTGCAAGAGTTCCTTCTTCTAATATCTTGGATCCCCCAACTACTAATGATGATGGCTACTCCTCCATAGTTGTATCAATGCTGGTACATGCCTCCTTCAAGTGGTGAGGGCTCCTCCTCCTCTGATTTCTCCTTGCCAAATTTTTTAATCGACCTTTGAGTAAATTCTGCAAAAGTAGTTGCTCTTGCTTGACTCAAATGGTTGAACCACCAAATGTTTGCTTCACCCTCAAGGTGCAACGCCGCAATATCTACAGACTCTCTTTCTACCATTAGATTTAGTAGTAAGAATGCATCCATTTTCCTTGCCCAAGCCCTTGCTGTAGATGACCCATCAAAAGTAGGCAATAAAAACCTATTGCCCTTGATTCTCCCTTTGATTCAAGGTCTCCTTTCTTCCTCCAGCTAAATGAACTGTGGGAAAGCTAGAGTCTCCTTGAAGGCTCTAGGTTGAGATTTGTACTCAACAAGGTATTCACTTATAATCTTGTGATCCAAGTATCCTCCATCTTCCTGCAATTTGTCTCCTTCTTCAAAAGGAAAGGGTATAGTCCCATTGCTTCTTTCTCCTCTTCTTTGCTTGACCTCCTTGTTGAGGTCCTTTCTAGATCTAAAAAGAGATGAGATAAAACTCATTCTCTCCATCATTCTGATATTCCTATTTGTCTTCTTATTCTTCTAATAGCATAATGGTTGAGATCCACAGCCTGAGCCAAGATTATGCTCTGATACCACTGTAATATTCCCAAATGGGGAGGCAACAATATATCAACACAATAATGGAAATAACAGTGACAAATCAACACATGTAATGTAATAATATCATATAGCCATTACATTAAGATCATAACAACAAAATTTATACAAGTCCTTGAGGAAATAGTCACTCAGGATAGGCAAAACTAGCCTCAAAAGAACATGTACAATAAAGATCATTACTACACAACAATGCCCAAGGCTATGACAATGTAGTTTTATTAGATATAAATACCGCAAGAGAATTTCAATACATGGAAATGAAAATATGTGTCCCATACAATGATGGGAGCAAAGATCTAGATTCCCAAACACAATTTCAAGACAATCCGGAAAGGATTTCCTGAAATATCCAAAAAGTACAAAATGCCAGAGTGCAGCCCTAGGGCTGAGTAGCAGCTGCAACTCAAGAACTGGATGGATATGGCTGAAGATAATGCATAATATGAATAGACCTCCTCCAATGGATCTTCCAAATGAAATTCTTTTCCTAACACTAAATATATCACCCTCTAATCAAACAATGCAACCCCTCACTGCAAATACTCACTGAAATAACATACTCAAGGAGAGGGACTACCCTATAGGTTATGGAAAATATGTTGGCCAAGTGCTAATATGTGAAATCAGCTCTAGACTCTTCATTACTGATTTCCCAAAGGAAATAAATATTCCTCTGAAAAACAAGCTCCGAAAGTGGTGTTCTCGACCTTCCACTGCAACACCCTACAACACAACCCAGCTCTAAACAGAAACATCGTTGTAGCTAAAGGAGGTAACTTGGGTTCAAGCCTGGATGTGGAGAAATTAAGTGCAAGCTCCCTCAAGAGGCCTCTCAAGAAAGGATATGGAATTCCTAAACAGGAATACCTTGTGCTAAGAAGCACAACAATCTCAACTAAACAACTGAATAATGAACAATAGTCACGCAGACCACAAATCCAATAATCAATAACATGCCACACTATGGCTGCCTTGTTCTCCTTATAAACAAGTGTGAGCCTCCTTACCTTGGGTCCCACTCATTAGGGTTTCCTCCACCAAGGAATCTTCCTCCCACTATCACTGCATTGTCTCCATAGGTGATCTCCACCATTCATTCCAGTGTTGTTGACTCGGTCAAACTTGACCTTGTCCACATGTATTTGCCCCTGTTCACACATGAGGGTGCAATATCCTGCTATTATTATGATCCCTTTTCACATCGTGAGGGATTTTATTCCTATTTTATAAATTTATGGGCCTCCTTACCCATTTATTCATCTCCTAGGTGTGAAAAGAAAAAATCAATATTCCTATTAGCTGCATGCTAATTTAGGAATATTACAGTGAGTTAAACTCAGTTGAGCTAGTTGTATCTAGTATAAATGAAAGATACATTAGTGAGAGTTTAGTGAATTAATTATTTAATTAATTCATAACTAGAGACTCACTTGCAACTGAACAAATACAACAGTTAACTACTTGCATGTCAGTTCGAGTGGAGACCCAATGGAGAGATAGGTGAAAGGGTGATATGGATTATCTGTTGTGACCATAGTGATGCATTCAATGCATTTGACACACATTGGAGATGAAAATTAGGATTGCACAGTCAAGGAAAGGCTAATTCGAATTCATTCAGGGGTCTTCTTCAGCAGGGATTACGCAGTGGAGGCAGGCTGTCAAGAGGCAAGAAATTGGTGCATAGATATGCAAATTTCTGCATGAAAATGTGTAATGATTGTTGATTGTACTGAGAGCTTGATGTACTAAGCTTTGTGTGATATTATTACATGATCCATTAATATACATTATATATTATAGTTGGGATTTTTAGCTTTAAGCTTTCCCGTAAAACAACTGTGTTTATGTGCAATTGATTTTCTTCATATGTGTTTGCAATTGGCAATTTAATTTCCACAAAGAATTAAGTGGAAGGATTTTTTATTTAACATAAGATTAATTTTTTAGATCAGGAGAACCCAGTAATACTATCAGTATTAATAAATTTCTACACCTAAATGAAGTTTGTCTTATATGGTTTAATGCATTTTGATTATTAAATTCCATATTTGGAACTGGTTTTGCATGACAAGCTCTAATTCTCAAGAAAAAGGCAAAAAACCACCATTTTTATATGCTTCTGCCAATGTTTTTTACCAGGCGCTACGCTTCTAGAGTGAGGTTGGGAGAATCAACTTTTGGAGGCCTTCCTGTGGGTGTTTTCTCAAAATTAAAGGTGTTCTGGAAAGTAAACACACAAGGTTAGGTGACCAGTCTTTCAAATTTGGATTTGGAGAAGTAAAAGTCCCTCAAAATCACCTCCAATGTGGCACTATGCTTCTGCAAAATGGCACTACGTTTCGATAAACAAGTGTTATGCTTCTGCATCGGATTCCCTGAGGACACTTGTCAAGTTAGAAAAAGTCATAATTTTGAGTTTTAGATGTCCTTTGAACTATCATTGGATGGATTGAGTTTTTTTTTCTTCTTATCATGAGGAGACATGTAATTTAATGTGGGAGACACACACTCCTAGTTTGTAGCTGAATTTGAGTGAATGGTTTCTAAATTCCCTAGATTCTAGGAAGTGACTCATCTCATGTTATTATGATACATTTCGGATGGGATTTTGACCCTTTGAGGTGCCATTGTTAATATTCTCTATAAGTAGACCCACTTTAACCTTTCGGGGTTGGATAGTTTATTTTTGTAGTGGAGATATTGTACAAGCTTATGGAATGAAATCAAAGACAATGTTGCAGAATTTTTATTGAGACTCTTGTGGTATGCCTTGAAGAATTTGTTCTTTCTCTGTATCTTTATATTTTCAAGTTGAATGATATTATACCATTTTTCGCATATATGCTTCTATTTTTTTATCTTGTTATTTTATAAGCATAAATAATTCCTTTTCATGCTCTTTTTTAACAAGGTTTAGATTATATGTCTATGTTATTCTAAATGAATGAATTCACCTAAATGATCATTTAGTTTCTCCTTAATTTCATCCTATACACAATGAACAAACTAAGCATTCTATCAAGCTACCTACCTGTCCTCATCCATATCTATGTAGCTTGACCTTGAATTTTTACCTAAACCCTAGACCTAGTCTCCTAACTTTCATTTCCTATCCAGCACAGGAAACATCAAACAAAAACCCTATTTACTGAGCTTATATACCTAACCTAATATCATTAGATATTTAGTCATTTCATTGAATGAAAAGTGACATTGAGAGATCCCTCTCTGGTCCTAGTAGGGCTACCTACTTGAACTAAAGTCTGGTCTACGGTTACCTGTTGAAAATGCAACAAGGTGATGGAGCTTAGTGAAATGAAGTCGCCTTCACTAAGTGGGCCCGCAGGCTATTTTTGGCGCAAAGTATATTTTTAGACATATGGAGCATGGTCTAGGAGTTGCAGTATGCTATTCTTGGATGATTGGTCGAGTTGGTAAAAATAGATGGACCTCTATTTTTAGACATACAGGTCGAAGTCTATTTTTAGACTGCCTATCTAAAAATAGGTCAGTCAAATATTATTAACCCTTAATAATATTTGGACTATAAACTTCAGTTTATCCTCTTACAGCACTTCAGTTGGAGCTACGGATGTGGCCCATGCACCTGACAGAAGGAATTACGCTATTCCTAGGGGTTTGGTGAGCTCATGCATGGTTGAATTCAATTAGAACTCAAGTGGCGGAGTTTGGTGGAGTTGATGAGACAGTTGGTGGAGTTGTGTTCTGTTTAACTTAGTTGAACTAGTTGTCTTTAGTTTAACTGGCTAATACACTAGTGATGAGTGGAGTGAATTAAATACTATTTAATTCACTAATTATTAAATCATTATTCAACTCAAGAAAACATTAGTTTACTACAGTGCATGGACAGTTCAGTGAAGACCAGTGGAAGAGGTAGATGAAAGGGTGAGTTTGCTATTAGTTGCGACATTAGTTGTGCATGAGTTTAGCACAAGCATTGGAGGAGATTACCCATGAGGATTGTGCAGTTGAAGCCAAGGAGATTCAAACTTGGATCTCTCATTCAACCAACTTGGATTGCGCAATAGAGGCATGCAAATAGTGGATGAGTTTTGAACCTGTGACTTGTTCAAAACTGAGATAGTTTGTGTGTAACTTTTGGAGACAGTACTGAGTACTTGTGAGGAGTATTGTACTAAGATTGTTACATGTTCTCTTCTATTATAATATACAAAATAGCTGGGGGTTTTCAGCTATAAGCTTTCCCCATTACATATTGTGTTTATGTGCGCATGCGACTGTTTCTATTTCCGCAAATTGATGATCAATTGTAGAAGAGGTTATGTGTTATGCATGAATTCGAATTAGTGTATGACCAGGATAATATCAGTGGATAAATCTTCATTATTCAGCAAATTTCTACATGGTATTGGAGCGAATTGATCGTCGAGATCTATTACAGTGATTACAATTATTTCGGTAGACAGAGTCTGTAACGGGCCAGGTAGCCTCTGGATCCATCCTTTCTTTGAAAGGTGATATATCCAGTAAATGCCCTTATAGTCGATCTCTTTGATAGAAATAATTTTTTCTCACAGATCCAGAAGCAGTTGAGTTTTTGAGCTTGGAATTTGAATTTTGCAACAGTTTGTTTTCTTGGTGCCGGAGTTGAAATGTCTTTCAACGGTTTGCAACTCGAATATGCTCTTGAAGGCAGTTCGAATTATGTTGCATGGAAAGATCGGATGGAGGCAGTATTAAAAGATAATGGGCTGAAGGATTTCGTAGATATGGATGTCCAAAAGCCTACTGATCCTGCTGAAGTTGAGGCTTGGCAAAAGAAGATGGCGAAATGTCGAAGGATTCTGTTGGGGGGCGTGAAGGATCACATTGTATCCAGCCTGCATGGAAAAGCTTCTCCATATTTGATGTGGAAAGCGTTGACAGATCTATTCCAGAGCAAGAGCGATCAAAGGAAGCTGGCGCTCAAGGATAAACTCAGAAACATTAAGATGGAGAAAGGTGACAGTATCGCCAAGTACCTCACGAAGTTCACTCAATGCAGAGATGAGCTGGGAAGTGTGGGGGTGACTGTCGATGAAGAGGACTTGGTGGACCTGGCTCTCCTTGGTCTTCTGAAGATTTTTCATTCCTATCAGGACTCTATCAATGGTCGGGAGAAGTTGCCAGGATGGGAGCGACTTTGGGCGGATCTCATGCAAGAGGAGATAAGGCGGACTACCAGGGATGGATCTTCATCAAAGGTATCTGATGAAGAAAATTTCACTTTGGTTGCCAAAGCGAAGAAGGGGAAGAGCAAGAAAGCTTCTCAGTCTGGTGCGAAAGGCAAGAAGCAAGACATGTCCAAGGTGAAGTGTTTTCAATGTCACCAGCACGGACACTATGCCACAAATTGTCCGCAGAAGAAGAAAAATAAGAAGGTTGCTGGATCTGCAGCGGGAGAGGCATTGGCCTCCCAGTTCGAACTGGATTTTTCACTGATCGCATGCTTGGTCTCAAGGGTGATGGGATCAGTATGGTTCTTGGACAGTGGTGCGTCATTTGACATGACAGGAGATCAAGATCTGTTTTCAGATCTGGAGGAAAAATATCTTGGAGTGCACATCGAGATGGGCGATGATGGTAGATACAATGCGACCAGTATCGGTACCATTTCCTTTGAGAGGGAGTCTGGTAAACACTTCATATTGAAGGAAGTATTGCATGTTCCAGGATTGATGAAGAATCTGATCTCAAGAAGAACTTGATCTCCGTGGCGATGTTGGAAGATAAGGGGTATGATGTGGTCTTCAGCGAAGGAAAAGCCTTCCTGCGCAGTAAGACTACTGGAGAGACCCGGAAGATAGGGGTTCGAACCAAGAACCTTTATCAGTTGCAAGTAGATGGCTGCGCAGCAATGGCATGCAAGGCGAGAGAAGTGGTGAGCCGGGATGATGAGGGCGAACTGTGGCACAGGAGATTGGGCCACCTTCACCATGGAGCTTTGAAGATCCTGCAGCAGATTTCTACTGGGCTTCCTAAGGGCACTTTTGCGCAGTCAGATCAGTGCAAGGGGTGTACTTTAGGGAAGTATGTGAAAGCCACCTTTCACGAGAAGGATAGTCACGCCACGACGATCCTTGAGAGAGTTCACACAGACGTGTGTGGTCCTTTCTCAGTAGCTTCGACAGCAAAGAACAAGTACTATGTGATCTTTGTTGATGATTTCTCTCGGAAGTGCTGGATCTTCTTCATGCAGAAGAAGAGTGAGACATATTCAAAGTTCTGTGAATTCAAGGCGCTGGTTGAGAAGGAATCAGGGAATCATGTGAAGGCTCTTAGGAGCGACAATGGTGGTGAATTCATCTCTACTAAATTCAAGAACTTTTGCAGCGCAGAAGGGATTCGGAGAGAGCTCATCGCACCCCATAACCCACAACAGAACGGGGTTGCTGAGCGGAAGAACAGAATGATCGTGGGTGCTGCACGGGCGATGTTGCATGATCAGGGCCTACCCCTTCACTTGTGGTCTGAGGCATGCAATACTGCAGTGTATGTGCAGAACCGTTTTCCTTACAAGATACTTGGCATGAGTACACCGGAGGAGGTGTTTTCTAGCAAGAGGCCTGATATTTCTCATCTGAGGATTTTTGGCTCACCTGTCTACATGCATGTGACAAAGGATGCCAGAAAGAAGCTGGATCCGACCGCAGAGGTTGGAATATTTTTGGGGTACTCTGATATGCCCCACAACTATCGTGTTTATTTTCCAGACAGTCGCAAGACTGTTGTGCGACGGGATATCAAATTTCAGGAGGAGAAAGCCATGCAGTGTTCGCTTGAGAGGGAGCCACACTTGCATGCAGATGAGGAGCTATTGGTTCCTAAGGAGGAGCTTCCGGATGTGGATCAGCCACAAGAGGAAGTTCATGAGGTGGAAGAGACCACTCATGCAGCGCCAACCATCAGAGGGCGCAAGTGCACTACAGAAGCTGAGCGACTGGCTCGAGATGCAGAGAAGGTTGTAGGACCACCTACAAAGACAACAAGCAGACAGAGATGTGGGCCACCTGACCCAGACAATCGGATACATGGCCTTGTGAGAAAATGTGTCGTGACAGCCATCCTCTTCGAGGAAGTCAGGAGGAACCCCATGGGTAGATGCCATGGTGGAAGAGTATGATTCGATTGTCAGAAACAGTGCATGGGAGATTGTCCTGCGACCGGAGGGGAAATCAGTGGTGGGTTCGCGATGGATCTACAAAGTGAAGCAGGCGGCTGATGGGAGTGTGGAGAAGTACAAGGCAATATTTGTTGCCCGTGGCTTCTCACAGATCGAGGGGATCAATTATGAGGAGACCTTTGCACCTGTCGCAAGGTACTCTTCCATACGGACGATCCTATCTCTCTCAGCGCAGATGGGGTGGCACATCCATCAGATGGATGTGAAGACTGCGTTCCTCAACGGAGTCATTGAGGAGGAGGTGTACATAGAGCATCTCGAAGGTTTCGAGATCTTCACAGTTGAGTCGCATGTTTGCCGCACTCAAGCAGAGAGCACTATACGGTTGAAGTAAGCACTGCACAAAGCACACCGATAGAAAGTTACTTTCCACCGACTTTGGATTCTCCCAAGAGGAGGTGATCCTAACTCAAGATTGTGGTGGAGGGGAAGTTGTTGATCATTGTACTTTATGTAGATGATCTAATTTTGACGGGTGATGAGCTGTTGATACTTTCATGCAAGGAGGATCTGGCTAGAGAGTTTGAGATGAAGGACTTGGGCCTCCTTCATTATTTCCTGGGATTGGAGATTTGGCAGCGCAGTGGTGGACTGTTTGTTTCTCAGGGTAAGTATGCCCGAGAGATACTGGAGAGGTTCAACATGCATGGCTGCAAGCCTGTTGATACTCCTCTTCCTGGTGGTTGGAGGAAGGAGGATGCTACTTCAACAGAGGTAGTGGATGCCACTGTCTATCGACAGTTGGTGGGGTCGCTTATGTATCTGGTCAATACACGACCCGATATATGCTATGCTGTTAACCAGCTTTCGCAAGCTATGGTTAAGCCTACCAAGCTCTTTTGGAAGGCAGGCAAGCATGTATTACATTATCTTAGTGGCACATCGGGATATGGTCTATGGTACAGACAGGAGGATGGAGCGAAGCTTTCCGGCTTCACTGATGCAGATTGGGCAGGGAGCCCAACGGACCGAAAGAGCACATCTGGAGGAGTTTTCAGTATCGGGTCGACAGCAGTTTCCTGGTACAGCAGGAAGTAGAGATCCGTGGCACTCAGTTCAGCAGAGGCCGAGTACATGGTAGCAAGCTTGGCTGCATGCGAGGCTATTTGGATGAGGAAGATCCTCGTTGGATTGTTCGGGTCGCACTTGGAGCCTACTGTGATTTATTGTGATAACCAGAGTTGAATTTAACTCTCGGCTAATCAATTATTTCATGATAGATCCAAACACATCGACATCAGGTACCATCATATCAAAGATTGTGTGCAGCGGAGAATCATGTTACTTTCATATGTTCCCACGGAGGATCAAGATGCTCACATCTTGACGAAGGTGCTCACCAGGAGAAAATTCGAATTCCACAGAGGCAGGATAGGGGTTGCATATAATCCATATCTTGTTGAGAGGGAGTGTTGAAAATGCAACAAGATGATGGAGCTTAGTGAAATGAAGTCGCCTTCACTAAGTGGGCCCACAGGCTATTTTTGGCGCAAAGTCTATTTTTAGACTATGTCTATTTTTAGACATATGGAGCATGGTCTAGGAGTTGTAGTATGCTATTCTTGGATGATTGGTCGAGTTGGTAAAAATAGATGGACCTCTATTTTTAGACATCAGGTGGTTTCTATTTTTAGACTGCCGGGCTAAAAATAGAACAGTCAAATATTATTTACCCTTAATAATATTTGGACTCTAAACTTCAGTTTACTCTCTTGGCGCACTTCAGTTCGAGCCTTGGAAGTGGCTCATGCATCTGACAGAGGAATTACGCTATTCCTAGGGTTTGGTGAGCTCATGCATGGTTGACTTCAGTTAGGACTTCAGTGGCAGAAGTTTGGTGGAGTTGATGAGACAGTTGGTGGAGTTGTGTTCGGTTTAACTTAGTTTAACTAGTTGTGATTAGTTTAACTAGCTAATCAACTAGTAATGAGTGGAGTGAATTAAATATTATTTAATTCACTAATTATTAACTCATTATTCAACTCAAGAACACATCAGTTCACTACAGTGCATGGACAGTTCAGTGAAGACCAGTGGAAGAGGTAGATGAAAGGGTGAGTTTGCTATTAGTTGCGACATTAGTTGTGCATGAGATTTGCACAAGCATTGGAGGAGATTTCCAATGAGGATTGCGCAGTTGAAGCCAAGGAGATTCGAACTTGGATCTCTCATTACACCAACTTGGATTGCACAATAGAGGCAGGCAAATAGTGGATGAGTTTTGAACCTGTGACTTGTTCAAAACTAAGCTAGTTTGTGTGTAACTTTTGGAGACAGTACTGAGTACTTGTGAGGATTATTGTACTAAGATTGTTACATGTTCTCTTCTATTATAATATACAAAATAGCTGGGGGTTTTCAGCTATAATCTTTCCCCATTACATATTGTGTTTATGTGCGCATGCGACTGTTTCTATTTCCGCAAATTGATGATCAACTGTAGAAGAGGTTATGTGTTATGCATGGATTCGAATTAGTGTATGACCAGGATAATCTCAGTCGATAAATCTTCATTATTCAGCAAATTTCTACATTACCTTCCTTCAATTCCATTCTCAACCTTAGAAATTTGGGGGGAGTGATAAAAAATTTGGCATCGTTGCCGAGGAACGAAGGTTAAATCTTTCTTGGGAAAGAACGACAAATATTAGCTCTAATTCCTGATGGTGAACAGTGGTCAAGCACAAGAAGGCTGTGATTTTTTCACCTAGAGACTCCAATGTCGAAGAACCTAAAAGTTCAGTTTTCATGGCAACTCCACTGTTCAAAAATCAGTAGCTTGAAGAACTCCTTGGTGACTTCATTGTTTTCAATATGGTTTAAACTGCTATAAGGTATGCTCCTATGGATATATCTCATATCTCTAGTTTTCCAACCTGATGCCTCGTGTTGATTGGTTAACCTATTTGCCTAAATTTAAAGATCAAGAAGGAGATGATGCTTATTTGCATTTGATTAAGTTCCATATGCACATACATAGGCTATGGATTAAAATCCATGAAGACTTCTTGATGAATATATTTATGCAAACCTTAGAAAAAAGAGCAAGGTTTTGGTATGAGAAGTTTCCATCTGCTAGTCTATGTTCTCTCAAAGTTTTCTACCCAACATTTTGTAAAGATTATAAACAAAATTGCCTTTCTCTAGTGCTGGTATAAAATATTTGTGGAAAATTTGATGATATTATTCAACGCATGGGTATTTACATTCATTATAAAGATTTAATGTATTATGATATTGAAGAAGTCTGGTTTGATTTATTTTATCATTAGGAGGAAATAGAAGAGGTTTGTTTCCATGATATTCAGGTGGATTATCAACATACAACAATTTCTGCAGTTGGAAATGAAACTGATCAGATTGTTAAGGATCAAGAAGAGAACAATGAAAGAGAAGAGTTTTTTCTAAAGCATCTTGCAAAATAAGATTTTCATCATGATAATTTCTAGAAAACAATGTCATCTTTGACTGAATATAATACTAATCAGCAATCAATTGATGAAGATCACGAACATTCCCTTGAATTATATGAAGTTATTCAACAATGTTCAGGAGATCAATACACTGATGAGGAGTGTCATTTAGATTCTTCTTCAAACATTTCATTTCTTGAATTTTTGTTTCAAGAGGAAACTTGTTCATCTATATGTTCAAAAAATTTTGAAGACCAAGAGAGCACTCTTGCTGAAATTCATCATCAAGAGAAGCCAGTTGCAATAGAAGGATGTTTCTTGATTCCTCCAAATCAGCAAGAGCTATGTTTTTAGGATCTTGTTGCAAATTTGTTACAACCAATAATGAAGGTCAACATTGCAGCATTTATTGATGAAGGTGATTAGTTTCAGCACATAAACAAACCAACAGTTTGGAAGGATGTTTATTTTCCTATTTTAAATCATCCAAAAAAGCTTAAGTTGCATGTTATACATGATGCTTTGGTCAGTTTGTTGTAGCCTTATGGGAAGATGAATCTTCTTGTGTTTATGGATCATGAGCACATGTTCAGTGGAAACTTTGAGTTGCATAGCTTTTGTTCCTTTTGCCTGTTCGAGGAAAGTGTGAGCAGGATTCAAATAAGTAGCCATTCGTTGGATTGGTTACATTGGAGGGATCCTATCGCATGAATGCATGTATATCTTCAGTAGGTGGGTGATTATCATCAAGATTTGAAGCCTGAATAGAAAACCCTAAGGTCTCGATGGTATACTACCATAAGTAAGTTCAGTCAGTAGTCAATTTTTTTGAGTCAAAGTTAGTTTTTGTTTCAATTAGTCATTTGAGTGTCTAGTGTTTTATTTTTTACTCCATTTCCCAATGGATGAGGCTACCTAGTCTACGATGCTCTTGAAAACTCCTGACAGAGCTGCCATCCCCAACTAGAGCCAATGTTAGTGTCTAAATTTTTAGTGATCAAATGTACTCTTTCATATTTTCTTGGTAGTAGTCCTAGGTCAATATTTTGTCTTTTCAAACAAGTTTTTAAATAAATTTTGGTCACTTGATATGGTCTAGGTCTAAAATTATACTCCCCTAATCCCATTTATGGCCATCATCATCTCAAAGGTCATTTCATTCATTGTCATCTATGGTCATAGATCAGTCACTCCATCTACATCTAGGTCTATGTCTAAGTGTCCTTGTTTCACCACTAATTATGTCATCAAACAGGGAAAACAAGACTTCATTTTCATCATACAAGTCATTTAAAGGGAGTTAGCATAGGTAGGGAAATAAAGTAAGACAATTTGTCTTATTTCAAAGCTTGTTACATTGTCAAATTGTTTCAAAAAGACAAAACTTTCCTCAAATTTTTGGTTTCACTAAAAGACAAAAAAGTGCATTTCAAGACGTTATAAAGAGAAAAGAAAGCTTATTCAACTCATTTTTTCTTTACAAGTTTGGTAGAGCTCCTCTCTTACCTTAAGCTTGCTCCATAATTGTCAAGGGTTGGAATAAAATCAAGAAAATTTCTCTAAATAGACCTCTACTATGCATCTGGAAGGTTGTGTTGCACTTCTAGAATGCTCTGCTACACTTCTCGAATGCTCCACTACACATCTGGTCACCTGCGGTACGCATCTCGAAGTGTGCTACGCTTTTTGAATTTAGATCCTAAATCACTCATCCAAGCTCCAGGATCACTGCAGTAAGTTTCTAAATCTTATTCAACAGCAATTCAACACCTCAAATCCTCCTTAAATCAATTTATCAGGCAAGGTATTAATTTTCTTGCTCACCTCCTCTCCCACTACGTTTTCATTTTTTCCTATAATTGAGTGATTTAAGTGGACTAAACCCTAACCCTATCATCTAATACCATCATACATATTCCCCAGACCATACATTATCATTCCCTACCATTCAAATCTTCCCTAAACATCATTCCCATCAAAACCTTAATTTCCTACTATTTGTCTATTAGAAATCTAGGAAATCCCTGTATTTTCCTAATTTGATCACCTTCCTTACATTTATTTCACCAAATTTCACCTGTAATTTGAAGCCAACATATAACCCTACCTCCTAAATTTTTTTGGGAATTTTTCTTAGCTTCATTACCCTTCATCTCACCCTCCAAACTTACCTTATCCATGTCCTCTGTTTTTCCAAATTCACTTCCCATACCCACTACATCTAAACACCTAGGGTTTCATCCTTTTGATAGACATTATGGAAAGTGAAAATAAAATCCACAAAGGAGGTCACCGCTTCAGATTTTAGCCATCCACCTTGCAAGAAGTCAATACCTCACCTTTTTCCAAGAGATGCTTTGAGAGGACTAGATGTTTGAGGTTCTATGAAAGAATTATGGAATAAGGCTATCATCTCCAATTGACAAGCCTATTTGCCACTAGTTTCAACATGGGAAAGGCCATTATTGCAGGTGTAGATTTCAACATATCAACAGAGGTGATTTCTTCAACAACAAGTATTCCTAGTCATGGAGAAAATTGGTTGAAGGGCATGGACTTAGACCTTGAAGATTAAAAATTATTCCTCAAACCTCATGCCAAAGAAAACCCTGAGTAAATTTTCCCTTCCATGCACCTACTTGAAAATATACTCCTTTGATGAGGTTAATTATGATATATTTCACATGTGAAGGGAGATTCTCTAGGTTTTATAGGTACCATGTCATATTTTTGATGCACTTCACCTCTACTAAACCACTTGACTTGCCAAATTATCTGTACAAAATTTTGCTTAAAATGACTGAAATGGTTTAGAGAAAAAAAAAAAATATCACTATCCAAGTTTATTCCACCATGGCCTAGTAGAACTCATTATTTCTCATCATCTCTCAGCCATCAACATGAATTAGGAAACCTTCAGGTAGAAAGTAGCATCTATGCCCACTACTAGTCCTCCTATCCTTCATAGCATACCATCACCATTAGTATCAACACAACCAATAGAGGTTGGCTCTTCCAAAAAGCAAGCTCATATTTCAAAGGCTCCTAGGGTTATTGAGGTCACTCACACCTATGAGAAGGGAAAGAGACGTGGTTTTTCTCCCAAATCCATCAAAATTGTATCTACACTTGATACTATAACTGAGCAAAGAGAAATACATGAGCAGGCACTCATGCATCGGATTGAATCACCATTGCACCAACACGATGAAAAATCACCCTTGGAGGTTGAGGTTGAAAATAAGATGAAATATAAGCCAATTGAAGAAATTATAAAGGAAAAATATGCAGAGATAACAAAGCTTAAAGTCAATCTCTCCAAGGCTAATGTCATGGTAACCATACTACAACAAGAAAATTGGAAATTGAAGGTGAAGCAGCTCCTCCAAAGTAAACCTAAGGCAGACCTAGAGGAAGATAAGGGTAAAGGGAAATAAGTAATGTATGTTGATAAAATGCATGGCATAGAGACTGAAACACAACCAATAAGGCCAAAGACAAGAGGCCTTAAGAGGGATCTGGAGTTGGAAAGACAGTCATCTCATTCATCTAAACAACTGACCTTTGATGAGTTAATAGTTATGGAGATCAATCAAGACAGAGAATACTGGTTAGGAAGGGTGAATGAACATTTACAAAAGCTCTTGAAGAGAGCCAAAAGAGACAAAAGCCTCCAGAGACACATGTAAAACCATTATTGTGCCCGAAACAAAATCTCCCAAATTAGGCTTAAGTAGTTGAAGAAAAGGCTTAAGGAAACTCAAATGAATCTAAAAGAGAAGTATAGATTGGATTTGATAGCTAAAGCTTCCTTGGTTGTTTATCACATCATTCACAGGTGTCGTAATTTTTTTTTTGAGAAGTTTTGAGAAACTTGGGTATTTTTGGTGATTTTTGCATTAATCTGGAAATTTTGCCTTCACAAAAACATAGCGCCAAGGCACTACAATTTTTCTCAAGATACCTAAATGAAGATTGGCTTATATGGTTTGATGCATTTTTATTAGTACATTCCATATCTAGAACTGGGTTTTCATGACAAGCTCTAATTTTGAAGAAAGAGCCAAAAAACCACCATATCTCTATGCTTCTACTAGTGTTTTTGACCAAGCACTACGTTTCTAGAGTGAAGTTGGGAGAATCAAATTTTGGAGGCCTTCCTGTGGGTGCTTTCTCAAAATTCAAGATGTTATGGAAAGTAGATGCAAAGGGCTAGTTGATATATCTTTCAGATTGGATTTGGAGCCTTAAAAGTCCCTCAAAATCACCTCCGAAGTGGCATTATGCTTCTGCAAAATGGCACTACGTTTCAGTCAACAGGCACTATGCTTCTGCATCAGATTCCCTTAGGACACTTGTCAAGCTAGAAAAATTCAAAATTTTGAGGTTTAGTTGTCCTTTGAGCTATCATTGGAGTGATTGAGTTTTTTTTTTCTTCTTATCATGAGGATACATGTAATTTAATGTGGGATCCACACACTCCTAGTCTTTAGCTAAATTTGAGTGAATGATTTCTAACTTCCCTAAATTCTAGGAAGTGACTCATCTCCTGTAATTACGATGCATTTTGGATGGGATTTTGACCCTATGAAGTTTCATTGTTAATATTATCTATAAGTAGACCCACTTTAGTCTTTTGGGGTTGGATAGTTGCTTTTTGTAGTGGAGCTATTGTACAAGCTTATGGAATGAAATCAAAGACAATGATGCAGAATTTGTATTGAGACTCTTGTGGTATTCCTTGGAGAATTTGTTCTTTCTATGTATGTTTATCTTATCAAGTTGAATTATATAATACCCATCACATATATGCTTCTATGTGTTTGTCTTGTTATTTTATAAGTAGAAATCATGCCTCTTCATGCTATTTTTTTAAAAGGTTTATGTTATATGTCTATGTTCTTCTAAATGAATGAATTCACCTAAATTCTCATTCAGATTATCCTTCATTTCATCCTATACACAATTAAAAAACTAAGCATGCTATCAAGCTACCTCCCTGTCCTCATCCATATCTCTGCAACTTGACCTTGAATTTTGACCTAAACCCTAGACCTAGTCTCCTAACTATCATTTCCTATCCAACACAAGAAACATCAAACATAAACCCTATTTATTGAGATTATATACCTAGCCTAATATCATTATATATTCAGTCATTTCATTGACTACAAAGTGACATTGAGAGAGCCCTCTCTGGTCCTAGTAGGGATAGCTACCTAACCTAAAGCTTGGTCTGTGGTTACCTTCCTTCAATTCCATTCTCAGCCTTGGAAATTTGGGGGGAGTGATAACATATACGGTAGTAATAAAATCCATGCATAAACTATTATATTTGCATATCTAATACCGGAGGAATGAGCTCTTCATTACTCAATGTAAAAACCACCGAAGGTTTTACTTCCACGTTCCACCCGACCATAGATTAGCTGAGCCAAGCCTCACTTCAGCCAATAAACCCCATGCCATATTCCAAGAATGAATGTGGGACTTTATCAAACACATCAATCAACACTAAATGAAGGCTCCATATACCGCATTTCCTCAACCCCAAACCAGTGATTACACCTCACGGTCGGACATCATTAATTGTCACGGATTGGTCTCTATCCAAGATCCTCTAGGGCTCCATAGTATTTTTTCCAACCAAGGCTCCAGGACTAGTAACTCAACCCACCTAGGGCTCCAGAGTGTTTCTCCAACCAAGGCTCCAGGACTAGTAACTCAACTCAACAACTGTCTACTGGGCTCCAGAGCGTTTTTCCAACGAAGGGTCTTGGAACTAATAACTCAACCCAACAACTAAAGGAATCATTAGAACCAACCAGAAAAAAATCAATGGAAATAAACCCACAATCACCATGGCTATCCAGGAATTAGAAAGGCTATGAAAATCCACTGTCAATCCCGACCATCTTTCATGCCAATGATAGATCATAATCAAGAAACCACATGCAATACCATGCATGCCAAAACTAGTGAGGAAATCATACATGCAACTCAGTACCTTCACTCAGAACTTGATGTAGATACTAATCCCAATGTCCTCTTGTGCTTTTCTGCTCTTCCTTTGCTTTCTTGATCCAAATCTCCAAATATGTCACACTCTCCAAGAGTGCTCGAAGATTTCTCTAAGTGCTCAAGAGTATGAGAGAGAGAGAGAGAGAGAATATTGAGTGCTCCAAAATTGAACTGACTGAAATATTTCCAAATGATCTTCATAAGCTTTTTTATTAATCAAGCCTCTATTTTCTTCATTTTCCATAAGTTTCCTTCATTTTCCTCCTCACATGAAACCCAGGACCTTTCAACTTCCTTTTCTCCTAATTTCCATTATTTTCATAAATAAAATGCCAATTAATGCCTCGTGCCTTTCCAATGCCTTTACCTTTTCCTTTTCTAATTTCCTTTGCCATAATAAACTAAATTAACACCCACTAGGATGTTTTTCCCACCATTTAGTTTGGAATACGTGTCCCATCACCATGGTGTTATATATATTTTCTACATTTATTTTTACCAGGGTCGTTACAGCCAATGAAGAATAATTATAGAATGCATGTATAAGTTCTTATATAATTCATGTATAGGTTCCTTCTTACCCTAGGGTGACCAAGTCCAGGAAGCCATCAAGACACCTCCTCTAACAACTTTGAATCTAAATAGGCCTAAAAAATAAAAGCTAAGAATAAAATTCCCATCGACTCTAGAAACTCAAAATAAAGAGTGACCCATCAGAAACAAACAATAGAGTAAGAGCTTTGAGAAAGACTAATTCCCCCGAGAATGCCATGGACCAAAAATAAACTAAGTAGTCGAGTTGTCCATGTCGACTCAAATGCTTACAATAGTATGAAGAATTGAAAAGAACTAGCCCATTAAAGAAATCCATAGGACGGAGCGTCCAGTAACCAATTCAAAAGGTAAGATTTTCCTGATAATAAACCAGGTCTGAAGGAAGCAAGTCCCCAGGCTAAAAAGAAAAAGAACAACAATAGGCTCTTTCAAATACCTTTTACTAAAACCCACAATGCACCAATAATAGGAAAAAGTTGAGGTAAACATTATAGAAGGCTCAGAGAAATATGTTAACAACTTAAAATAATGAAGAAGAGAAAGGTCAAGTCCGTGAGTGACCCGAAGCCTAAATTTTTCCTTACACACCCCTATTAGCTGTCCAAGAAGTAGCTGCCATTTTCGTCTTCTACCTTCTTGTCTCCGCCTTCTTCCTCTTGAGTTCCACCTCCCACAATCACCTAGAGAATTAGGGAATTGGTCCCCTTAATGAGTCACACTCTCAAAAAAACCTCTGACATCCCAATTTAAATCAAGAAACTCCCACTTTTCATTATGAATCATTGATTGACCATCAAAGCAGCACAAAACTACGAAACAATGAAAGGGAAAGGAAAATCCCACCTCCATTAGGGAAAAAAATACTTACAAGGTGTAAAAGTCCTCTTAGATTGAATTTAGGTTTTGGTGACTTTTAAGTTAAAATGTTGTTATTAAAAATTTGTTAGATTTTAACCTCAATTTTTTTAATAAAATTTAAATTAATAACTTAATCAAGCTAGATTTAACATAAATTAGTTTAATGAATTAAAAAAAAAATGTAAAATATATAATGTAATGAACATTTTAACTAGGTCAAAATACAATAAAAAAATAAAAAATAAAATAATAAAATAATGATAAACTATAAATACAGCCCATGGTATTGACCCATGGTATTCATGTGGAATGTAGTTTCTTATAGGGGGGACTAAGATGGCCTAAATCAATCTTAACTCTAGATCTAAACTAATTATTTAATAACATTATTTTTAAATGTTCATCACCATTATTCTTTTAAAATTTTACTTAATAAAATGTATCTAAATTTTTATACATCCAAATATACATAGTTTTCCTTGTTCTATATTATAAAATTTTTATTTATAATAAAAATTTTATCATAAAATTAAACTCCACAAAAACTAATTAATTTATATTACATGGATACAAAACAATATAAAAAAAGGAAAATAACTATTTATATATTTAAATATTACATTTTTGTGCTACTATGCTCTCCAACAAAGTATGATAGAAAGATTGTAATGTCATGTTTAACATTTTGACTATGTCAAATTACACAAAATTAAAAATAAAAGTAAATTAAATAAAAATATTGACATAATGTAATGAACATTTTAACTAGGTCAAAATACAATAAAAAATAAAAATAATAAAATAAAATAATGATAAACTATAAATACAGTCCATGGTATTGACCCATGGTATTCATGTGGAATGTAGTTTCTTTATTGGGGGGAACTACCATGACCTAAATCAATCTTAACTCTAGATCTAAACTAATTATTTAATAAACTTATTTTCAAATGTTTATAACCATTATTATTTTAAAATTTTACTCAATAAAATGTATCTAAATTTTCATACATCCAAATATACATAATTTTTCTTGTTCTCTATTATTTTTGTTACAACTATTTTGTTATTAAAAAAATACATGGTTTTTTTTTATATATTATTTATGTTACAAGTGTTTTATAATTCATGAGTATTATTTTTTAATATATAAATAATTAAATTAATAATGATTTTTTTTAAAATATGTGATCTTTTTTTAATTTCCAAATTATTTCATAGGACATGATTTATCTTGAGCAATAATGATGAATGTTCATAATTATCATTTCTTAAATAACACTAAGTTTACCTTTAAAGGGGTGGGTAACAATTGTTTGTCTCAAAGTCAAGGATACAGAAGAAAGGAGAGATGGTGAAGAGAAGCTTCCAACCTTACAACAAGCCCTAAAAAGGCATAACGTTGAATGTATGGAATCCACTTTCCCTGATACACATGAGAAGTGAAATGAAAAATCTTGGAATTTGGAAGGCTATAGAGGACCAAATAGCATAATTAAAACAGGTGAAGAGAAGCTTCAAACCTACAACAAGCCCTAAAAAGGCATAACGTTGAATGTATGGAATCTATTTTCCCTGATACACATGAGAAGTGCAATGAAAAATCTTGGAATTTGGAAGGCTATGGAGGACCAAATAGCATAATTAAAAACAGAAGAGGACTCTTCAAGAAATGGGTTACTCAAGAATTTTGGAATCCAGATGAGCTACGTTATCTCACTGATTCAAGCAAGCGCTCAAAAAGAGACAGACAATAGCGATATAGAGACAATTTATTCATAAACAAAAGAAAGCTAGAATTATAACATGAAATAGAGTTATGGGAAGAGAAACATTCCAATTGTAAGGATGAGTCAAAGTTACATGAGTAATAGTTCACTGAACATAATTCTCCATCGCTTATTCTGGAGGAGAAAGTTCCTACTACCTCATCAATTTAAGAAGGCCCACATGAGAAAATCAAAAGAGATGTTGAAAATGCAGCAAGATGATGGAGCTTAGTGAAATGAAGTTGCCTTCACTAAGTGGGCCCGCAGGCAAATTCTGGCGCAAAGTCTATTTTTAGACATATGGAGCATGGTCTAGGGGTTGCGGTATGTTATTCTTGGAGTATTGGTCATGTTGGTAAAAATAGATGGACCTCTATTTTTTGGACCTATAGGTCGAAGTCTATTTTTAGACTGCCTATCCTAAAAATAGGGAAGTCAAATATTATTTACCCTTAATAATATTTGGACTCTAAACAGCAGTTTACTCTCTTGGAGCACTTCAATTCGAGCCTTGGAAGTGGCTCATGCATCTGACAGAGGAATTACGCTATTCCCAAGGGTTTGATGGCATCATGCATGGTTGACTTCAGTTAGGACTTCAGTGGCAGAAGTTTGGTGGAGTTAATGAGACAGCTAGTGGAGTTGTGTTCTGTTTATTTTAGTTGAACTAGTTGAGATTAGTTTAACTAGCTAATCAATTAATTATGAGTGGAGTGAATTAAATATTATTTAATTCATTAATTAGTAACTCATTATTCAACTCAAGAACACATCAGTTCACTACAGTGCATGATCATTTCAGTGGAGACCAGTGAAAGAGGTAGATGAAAGGGTGGAGTTAGCTATCAGTTGTGACTATACTGTTGCTATTTGCAACACAGAGATAGGTGGAGTAAGCCCATGAGGATTGCGCAGTTCAGGCTGGTGGTTTATCTATATAAAGGAAATTATCCAGCATTGAAACATGTGACTAGAGGCAACTATAATGAGTGAGTTTTTGAACGGTAACTATTCAAAGCGGCTAGTTTGTGTGTAACTTCTGGAGATAGTACTGAGTACTTGTGAGGAGTATTGTGCTATGTATTGTTACATTTTATCTTCCATTATAATATACAAAATAGCTGGGGGTTTTCAGCTATAATCTTTCCCCATACATACTGTGTTAATGTGTGTGATGATATGATGTGCTATCGCTTCTATTCTTTCCGCATGTGACAATTAATTGTAGAAGAGATTATGTGTTATGCATGCAATTCGAAATTGATGTGTGATCAGGTTAATCTCCATTGAATAAGTGATTTATTCAACAAATTTCTACAAGAGATTCCTCAATGTTATTTTCATTTGACATTCAGAGATTTCGCAATGTTATTTTCATTGACATTCAGTCACTCTGCTATTTTTTGTCTAGTAGTCTCTTTACATCTGCCCTTAAATTCAATGACTCAGAAAATACTAGACAAAAAACACTTACCTATTGCAATCAGTTGAAAAAAAAGGTATCTCTAAAGGGTCACTTAGGGAAGAATCTATTATTTAGATCGGGAAAATAATTTCATTTCAAAACAAAAATGTACTATCACTAGGGAAGGGAGTTATTACATTTAAAATTTGTTCCCATTATTGTCAC
Organism: Pinus albicaulis; assembly: GCA_034641835.2. Classification (NCBI taxonomy): domain Eukaryota; kingdom Viridiplantae; phylum Streptophyta; class Pinopsida; order Pinales; family Pinaceae; genus Pinus; species Pinus albicaulis. The sequence continues at coordinate 376,233,080 of CM076577.1, forward strand.
TACAAAATTTGATTGGTGTTTTTTATTAGATGGGAAAATAAATGATCTTTAAAAGGCACTAAAGTCTTAAATTATGATCCTTAAAGAAGTGGCTAGATTCCATGATTATGAGCTGATTTTTTCTTCTTACTTTTGGTTCTTCATGATGTTTGTTATAGGTGAAAAGTTCCAAAGAAGTGGAATATTGGTCGTTCAAAGAGGAATTATGGAAATATGATTGTAGATAATTTATTAATATAAATTATCTGAACTGAAATTAATTAATCATCCCCAAGGGTTAAAAAGGGCCCAAATGTCTCTTATCCATAAAATTTAATCATCCCCAAGGGTTAAAAAGGACCCAAATATCTCTTATCCATAAAATTGATGATTAAGATAACTCTATGCTCTATGTTCAAATGACAGGTGAAGGTGAATTTACCATACTTAAGCTTCTTAGTAGTCTCTTATCAAGTACAACATGCCATAGTGATAAGTTTTTATTCCATTAAATAATTCTATCTGTATAGAAGAGTCAGATTTCTTGGAGTAGTATCAGAGGAATTCAACATTTCAAATGTGATAGAAGAAAATGATTTTGTGGAAGGGTGAAGTCTGCCCAATTTAGTCATAAAAACCAAGTGCATCCTTTAAGCAGAAAAAAAAAAGCATGAATATTTCGTCATATAGAGGTCTTGAGTACTTTGGCCAAAATGTCTCATCCATTATGAAAAACGCATCTTACATGCAATCAATAACAAAGAAGTTGTTCCACATCAATTACCCAACATGGATATTTTGATTTGAGGTCCAATAAACATAATTCTCCACCCCTTATTCTGGAGGATAGTGGAGGCCGAGCAAGTTCCTACTACCTCTTCTTTCTTATATGTTATTCTTTCCTATTAGTTGAAGCCGAGAAAGTTCCTACCACGTCTTCTTTCTAATATGTTATTCTTTCCTATACCACAACCTTACAACGTTTCCTTTGCAACATGTGGTGCAATTGCTAGTTATATTTATTACAAAAGAAGTGAGATACTGTTGATATTTGATGGTATGCTATTTAGTTTGGTTAAGAACTTGATTTTTTTTAATGTAAAGAAACATGTTAATGACCCAAGACTCAAAGTATTTGGTAGAAGTTAAAGTCTACCCTCTTATGGTTTAACAAATAATACATAAAAAAAATACCTACACTAAAAAATCTAAATAAAAGTATAATTAAAAAATTAAGTTAACTTTAAGCTAAATTTATATTTATATTTTTAAGTTAAAATTAAAAATAAATAAAATAATTAATTGTACTAATTAATAATAACAATAATAATAATTTTTTTAATTATGTATTGATATAACGAGGAAAGTTCTTTATTTAATTATTTTATAGCTAAAAAATAACAAAGATTTATTTATGTTCATAAAAAATATTAATGAAATGAGATTAAAAAAAAAAAAAATTTATTTTATTTTTAAATTAATTAACAATAAATAAAAAAATTGAACTATTTATTGAGCTTTATCATTATTTGATAACTAAAGTTCCTAAATGCTTTACAACCTAGTGTAAAAGAGACAATTAAAAAAAAAACAAATAATTATATATGTGCATTATCCATAACAAAAATAAACAAATAAATAACTATGTATAATATAAATATTATTGTGTAACTTAATTTTATAATAAATATTTATTACATGTGCATTATCCATAACAAAAATAAACAAATAAATAACTATGTATAATATAAATATTATTGTGTAACTTAATTTTATAATAAATATTTATTACTCAACATTATTATTCAGGGCTCCAAAAAAAATTTAAAAAATATCTATAATCTTTTATTGCTTAACATAATTTTACAATAAATATTTATTATTAATTATATTACTCATTAAGATAATTTTACAATAAAGATGTATTATTAATTATATTAGTCATTATTTAGATATGATTTTAGTTTAATATTGACCAATGTAATTTATAGATTTAATTTTGAAAAATAAATATTTGTTTTCTAATATTATTAAAAAATATTTTTCAAACATTTAATTGGACCATAATGTGAAGGTTTATTGAGACATTTACACAATATATTGCTTCTGAATAAAGTCTCTCATATATTTTCTCCTCACGTATTTTCTACCATAATTTATGAATATCATTACAATATTGGTGTATTGATTTTTTATTCTTTAGATTGTATGAAAATCATCCAAAAATAAAATCCTTGAAAATATCTCATACTAAAGTAAATAATATATTTACCATCAATTACTTTCCATAGGAATAAGATGTAAATAAATTTACTTGCCAAGATTTACTTCTACCATTATTTATGTTTTTCTGAGCAATTATGTATGTTAGAAATATGTAGACTTACTAGTGGTTACTACCCACTAAAATTTATGCAAGTCCTTGTGCCTTAGCAAGCAATTAATTTATCCATTTCAAATCTCAATTTCCCTATTAAGCACTATTAATTTATCATTAACCAATATTTTTTTATGCAATTTTTCCTAAAACATAATTTGTAACTTGAGTGGCATGGACTAAGCTACCATGTAACACTTGTTACATACCAATCTAAACAAGCCACTGACCCAAAGTCATTGCAAACATTTATAGCTACTTTATTTCTTTTTCCCAATTAATATAAGTGTAAGCTAAGGCCAGCTCCAATGTTAGATGGATGAAAGAACCATTTACCCATGCTTGAATGTTATCCCTAGAATTGTGCAATACTCTATTGAGCCTAAATGCCCAATGAAAATTATCCCTAATATGCTCTTTGGACAAATATTATGGGGCAAAGGTAGCTAATTAGCCTTCTGAATCTTTAGCCATTTTCAAAATATATTTTCTTGTCAATTTTACCCAAAATCTAACCCCACAAAAAAATTAAAATTATCTAAGTTATGATATCCAAATATTACAGATTTTTTGAAAATATTGATTTCATAAATATATTCAAAGACAAGAAAAGTTAAATATCATTATTATTGTACAACGGAGTTAAATATCATTATGATTTTCATCAAATCATATTTTTCAATAAATTCTTGCTACGAACAACTTCAAAAGTTTTTGTTTTTTTATAACATATATTAGTATATGATCTCTTAAAAAACCAAGAATCCAGTGAGGGTAAAGTACCTTGCGGACCTAAAGCATCTGTACCGTGTTCGACAAGATATACGCAAATGTCACGCATCTTCTCATCTTTTCATTACGCCGTGCAAATGTGGGGTCACTCCGCATCTTTTCAGAAAAATATCACGACCATTTGTTCACCGTCTTAGTCTGCAAGTGCTCCTTTGCTTTTTATTGTGGTGTCGCTGCTTTGAAAGATTGGGGAGCTTTAACTGTTTCTAATACTTTGCTTTGCTCTGGGGCTACCGGCAGGATTGGAATTGGAATTTGAAAATCAATTTACTGTTTAAATTGGGTAGTTTTCACATTTTGTTAAATTTAATACTTTTCACATCTTTTCACTAATTTTACAATTTAAAAAAAAAAAAAAAACATTTGACAAATTTCTAAACTTTTTAACTATATTTGACTAACAAATCACATAATTTCCATCCTAACTACCAGTAACGCTACTTCAAACTGGGGCAACGTGGAATGGCTGATGCGTCTCAAACAAAATATGCTTCTATCCATCAGACGTCCTCGCTGAATTGACCAACCATTAAGATTCTCATTCATGAACCATGTTTAACAACATTGCATTCATATTGTCCTCACCTCACCTTTTTTTTTTTTTGGCCACCTGCTGTGTTGTGTCAATCAGATCTATGTTTTGCTGTCAGAATTATAAAATTTAAGGCTGATGGATTTATCATAAAATGCAATGTTGGGTCCGAAATTTAAAATTTATAATAAAGATGAATTAAAAGCAATTTTAGCTTTTACTTTAAAGGTAAATAATAGACTCAATTCAAATAAATATTTTGGATAAACTCGGTAGCCTATTTATTTTTTCATATTTTTATGTCTTTTTACAATATTGTTTTAACTAATCTGTTATATAAAATATTATTTTTGAAAAATATGAATTAAATAATTAGTAAATATTTATATATTAATCCATATTAAATATTAAAAAATTTATTTAAAAAAATAATTAAAGTATAACTATATTTTAAATTATTATTATGTTTATAAATTATAAAAGTAATTAATATATAAGTTAAACATATATATACTTGAGAAGATATGGAATATGATTTTTAACTATGGATATTTATCTTATTTTACTATGTAGATTCTTACTTCGTAAATATGTTTTGTTATAATACTATGAGTCAATACTATGGCTTATCAATACCACATGCCCAAAAAATCATAACTCACTTTATATGGCAATTTTTCATATGATTTTTTCTTTTAATTAATCAATTTAATTAGAAGAGAAAAAAAAATGCTTTGAAGATAAATCTTAACTTTGATTTGTGTATACTACTATGAATTTTTTAGAATATTTCTTAGAGAATAAATCCCTACCATCTATCTAATAATTATTAATAATTAAATTAAAATTTAAAAAATATTATTTCAAATCAAACACAAATGTAATTTAATTTCTTTATTTTTTAGTTCTTTTGTAAATATATTTTTTAAATTAATTTTAAGTTAAAATTACAAAAATTCATTGAAATACACAATCTTAATATTTAAAAAAAAATCACAATACAAATTCTAGTTATTATGTTTCATTATATATTGTTTAGCAATTGTAAATTTGGAATAAAGGAAAAGTTTTTTTTTCATGTAAAAAAAACCCTTATAATAGTTGACCTCTTTTATTTTAGACTAAAAATGTTATATTTATTTTTAATATATATATATATATATATATATATATATATATATATATATATATATAATATTATGTTATATTATATAGTAGGAAAATCTATCATAATTTAGTTGTCAAATTAAAAGTGGGGAAAATCATCACTGCCTATTATCTACTAATGCAAGTTTACTCATCATTATTATTCAAGGAAAACCAAAGCATCTACTGGTGGTCGTTAAGGGGACGAGGACAAATTTTCACTCATGCTACATGTCTTTGTGTCTTAAGCTGTTAACCTATTTCCTTATGTTCTAGGAAGAAGAACTCTTAGCCAAATAAAAGCGATTTTTAAACATGTCCAAACCTAAATATATATATATATATATATATATATATATGATCATAAAAATTTATATCTCAATAATAATTTAGAAAATCAATATTAATTAAATTAGCTCTACCATATAAATTAAATGAATGGTAAGTGTTGATAGGCACTAATCCATAATATATATCAAAACACTTACTTCATCATACATATCAAGTTGTTAAAATAATAAAAAAAAACCATAAAATTAACTAAATTATGAGTTTGTTTAATATAATAATTATTATTTACCACCGTGAGGGAAGACCTAAAATCAAACTAAGTTGATGCCACTATAGCACCAAAAGTATACCTAGAGTATATCCAATAGCCAGTAAGCAAGATATACTAAGAAATTATTTTGTCAAAATTGACTAGAAACATGTCTGGAAAATAGTCATTTTGTCTATTAGTTAGACCATGTGATTAGTATATAAGTTTAACATTTGTACATTTAAAAAAAACATGTTACAAGATTCTTAACCATGGAGATTCATTCCCCTTTCTCATAGAGATTCTTAATTTATAAATAGGCTTTCTTACAATACTGTGGCTTATCAATATCACATGCCTAAAACATAATTTTTTTCATATGATACTTGTTCATATGACAATTTTTTAATTAATGAATTTAATTAAAAGGGAAACAAAGACATAACTAATTTAAAAATAAATCTCAGATTTTGATTTGTGTATACCATTAAAAATATTTTATAAAGATTAAATCTCTATCATCTACTTATCCCTTAATAATTATTGATAATTAAATAAAAATTCTAAAAACTTTATTTTAAAATTAATATTAATTAACATAATTATTATAAATAATTTGATTAAAAAATCCATCAAACACTTAAAATTTTATAATATCTTCTTACTTGCATAACCTTGACTTTGTCCTTTTATACAATTAATTGGAAGCAGTAACCAAATCTGATGCATATGGTGAAGCCATGTATGCTTCTTAACTCATTCCCCATGTTTAACATGCATGCTTCTGTAAGGGGTTGTCTAGCGAGGAGTCATTAGAACGAGGTTACAATATGGATTAGATAATATTTTTTTATTTTTTTTATGATAAATTTTTTATGAAATTTTATTATGAGAGTGATTAAATAATTTTTTTGTGGTGATTTAAAAAAAAAAATATTATTGTAAAGATATTTAGACATTTAAATTTTTCAAACTTTTTTACAAAATTCTATCAAATCTTCTCAAAATGATATAAAACAAAAAAACAAAAAAATTAATTTAACTTTCACTTCTGACTTTCAAATTGCTTTGTTACGAAATGCATATATTACTTGTTAGAATGCATTTTCATCGATAGTTAATATAGGTGTGTGAAACGTTTGCCAAAGTTTGCCAAATATTTGGCTGGGACAATTCTTTAGATATTAATTAAGAATAGCATACCATATTAATTAAAAATAACATACCATATGTATATGTTATTAAAATATAATCGTTTTTGGTAACAAGTATGCACGGTGATTTTAGTGTAAGAGTGACACGCCTCTACTTACTTTCTATATATATATATATATATATATATATATATATATATATATATATATATATATATATATATATATATATATGTAGAACTCTCGGTTATAATATGTATCCTATGTGTATCTGTTTCCAATTTATTAGATTTAATTTGGTTATTATTTTCATGATATCAAAGTTTCATTTGATAGTTTGATTGAAGTGTCATAAAGGTTTGTAGTCTGGAGTTTGAAGTTTTATGGTTGAATATTGTAAGATATAATATAAGATATAATTATATTTATGGTAAGAGATTTTCACATCATAATAGAACAATTTTTGGTGTTAGATTTAAAAAGAAGTTTTTATTAAATAAAGATCTATATAATATAGTTGAAAGTATTAAGACTCAATATATTTAGGAGTATATTTTATTAGTAAGTAGGAGATAAAAGAAGTTAGGACTGGTTTTTGTATATTTTTTAGTTTAAGTGATAATGTGCTTTTACATGTAAGTGGGAAAAAATAATAAAAAATAATTAAATGATGTTAGTACAAAAATATATTTGCAAAAGAAGGGTTTTTAGTTAAGTTAGTTTGGATTTGATAAAAGTAGTAGTAGTGTTATTTCAAGAAAAAACTAGAAGGAACGATGTGTAGTTAAAGGATGATACCCTTACAATGTTAATTTTAATGGGATATAAGGTCAAGGCGAAGAACACAATTGAAATAAAATTTCTAGCATCTAGTACAATGTCTCTAAGAGTAGTAAATCCACAAACGATGATATGTAGAAGGGAAAGTTCTTTCATTGTAGGGCACTAGGGAATTTCAAGAAACAATGAACAAAATGGTAAGCATTCAATTGAAGATAACATGGCTTCAAGCAAGGACCAAAAATTATTTGTTTTCAATCACCACGTCCCTAAATTCGAGCATCTAAAAAGGTTGGCACTTTTACTCAAGAGAAAATTCATATATGATACTTTTAATAGCTTGGTTTACTCATATAAAGGAGCACCCAAAGGAAAGAATATCAACCTTGGAGATGATAGAAAGCATTAGATGATAAGAGTTGGAAATCTCATTGAAGGTACTCGATGGTGTACATAAGAAAATCCAAGATGTTTGGTATGTCCCTATTTTAGAAAAAAAATATTTTGTTAGTAATATTTTCAATGTCGGGATATTAGTGCATTTCAATAACAAGATATGTGTTCTAAAGGATGCAAAATATTGAATATTTCCAATGGAATTAGAGATGGAAATTTTTAAAAATTATGTGCTAAAATTTCTTAAGTGATGTTGCCAATTACAAATAATGAATTATCATATTTACTCCTTTTTATACACATATTTGGACATGAAAATGCATATTCACTAGAAGTACTAAAGAGGGAGTAGCTTGTAGAATATTGAATCTACATCCACTGGTGGAGTTGGAACCATATGAAGGTTATTGTTTAGGAAAACAACAAAAAAATATTTTCTCAAAAAAGAAAGAGTTGAGTAAACATAGATCATACATATAGACATTTGTAGCCAATGTAAAAAATAACACATAAAAATCCAAGATACTTTGTTACCTTTATTGATGATTTCTCTAGAATGAACTTCACTTATTTTCTAAAAAAATAAACTTGATGCATTAGAAATGTTTAAAATTTTCAAAGACTTTGGTGAGAAGATGGGAAAACCTTTGAAACAAGTTATATGTGATAATAGGGGCCAATATATCTCAATTAAAAAAAACTACAAATGAATGAATAACATTAAGGTACATTGTTCCCTATTCACCATAATAAAGTGACACCACAAAACAAAGACTAGGACTCTTTTTAAAAATACCCAATGGATGTTATGTGTAATAGGTTGTCTTAAGTATTTTGGTTGAAGCAATTTTTGCCATTGCATACATACATAACATGTTTCCAACCATTGTATTACATAAGAAGACGTCTTATGAATCATAGGAGGTGTAATTTTTTATGAAAATTTAGTTCTACTTAAATCAACATAGAAATGTTAAGGATGGTGAACCAAAGTTTTATGTTGTCAAATATAAAAAAAATCTTAGTGTGAGGATTCTACTCTATCAATACCAATACAACTTCTAGCCACTCATAAAACAAGAAACGTATAAGGTGGGTTGAAACTTTGAAGATCAACCAAAATTAAAAAGCTCACTCAAAGTGCATTGCATGAAACTTTAATAGAAGTTGGTCAATGAACTACTCAATGTTTTATAAGAACTTTAAAGTGTTTATTTAGTACATTGGATTCATGAAATTAATTTTAAATATGAATCACTCATAAAAAATTAGACTTGGGAACTCACAACTCTTCAACCAATAAGAAGAGTAGTTGGATGCAATATTATTATTTATAACTATGTTATGTTTATTGTGGTAAGTTGCATTTATACTATGGTTATTGTGCATGTGCATATTTTAAATAAGCATGCACAATCATGTTCACCTTTGAATTTATTTAGGTAGATAATTTATCATATTAGTTTCATGTTTTAGTGCATTTAGGCAATAGCATTAGGTGGTATCTCCAATTTCACTCATATCTACTTGCATTTAATGTGGTTCTCTCCCAACGTCCTATAAATTTGGGATGTATTTACTTCTTATTTTAAAAAACGCTGAGACATACATTATTGTATTATATTCAATAGATAATTTTATGCCAAAATCATGTCTAGGCTCATTTATGATTTAGAGTAAAACTTGAATTTCAACATGGTATCAAAGAAAACACATCTTACCCCATTATTATCATTTTTTACTGATTTGTGGCATTATGTGAGAGGTTGTTTAGATTTGTTTTATCTAGTTTTGAGATTTTATCTTTTCTCCCTAAACATTGGTCCTCTTTGAGTTTGTTGTAGCCTCATGATTTGGTTGATCTATTTATATATTTGTACATAGTGTAGATATATCCAATGTTGGAAATAATGATTTCCTTGAGCTATATGAATCTATAGTTATCATAAATTAGTCTCCCTAATGAAGTGTTCTTAGTGATTTGGCTCCTTTTTATCCTATACATATTATTATTACATATTTTTTTCTCTTTGGTAGATACAATTTTGATATTGATCTTCCTGTTGTGAGCCCATATCTTGATTTTCTTATTCAATGGCTTTATTTATACTTTGTAAACTATATACACACCATTCCAAGGACCAATAAATGGCTCTGTTTATGTCAAAAATCTAATTCCTCATTTTTAGCTTTAGTTTCTTCTCTTATAGTGAGCACAACCCTTCTCACATTTAAGCAATACACTCTACATTTTTTCATATTAGGAATTCTTCTCAAAACTTATCTCTATATAGAACCTTTTGCATACATGAGCTCATGAAATGATGGGAGTTTTTTTATCTAAATTAGTTGAACACTTGTATTGTGCATTTTATCTTACATATCTTTTTCTATGGTGCTCCTTCCATTGATGTTCCTCATTGGCTTGGATTTTCATTGTTACAAGTGTATTTGGTCACCTATGATCAAATGTACCTTTTTGGAATTTATATGAAACTAAAATGTCATGATATTTATTTCCACATGTATTTATCCTACTTTAAGACATTCCCATGATGTGTCTTCAAGAAACTCATAGGATTTGTCTTAAGGAAACACATAGGATGCTTTAGAAAATGTTTAAAAATATTAAATGCACATTAAATTTATGCTCTTGAGTGGAGTTCACATGATCTATACACGAATGAATGCTCTAAACTCTTCCCCCAATTGTCTTAACCACATTTTCTTGATATAAATAAGGGTTATTGATTCAAAGAAAAATAACGATGGCATTGACCAAGGATATAATGGAGTAAATATTGGAGGAGCGATCCTAAATTTTTATTGGTTTTCCCTCGTTATAGCCCAATGGTTCTAAATGTATTATTATATTTGTGTTGGGTTAAAATATCTAATAATTTTCCTATCCATATTTAAGTAGAATAATGTAGGTGGAGCACACGTAGATGATTGGTACAGGTAGGAGGAATCTAGATTCAAGTGTTGAAAGTGTTAGTAGCAACTAGGAGGTTTAATTTTCTATTGATGTTTGTGTTGAATAAGTTGATGAGTATCTCTTAATTGCCTATCCAATCGTATTTCAATGAATTTAATGATTTTTTTTTATTCATAGTTCAAGGATGAACTAATTTATGGATAATTAGTTATAATTAATTTGTAATGAATTCATGCCATCATTTTATGTTTTAAATTCATTTCTATATTCTCATTTGGATTTGAGGAAGGTTGTTCACCTGTGTTATGTGAAAATTTGAAGAAAGTATTAGAATTATAAGATAATATTCAAAGTTCTATACATAGGACATAATGAGATCAACCATTTGATCATTGATATTCTTCCATCCTCTTCTCATGAGTAGTTACTTTTTGCAACCAAATGAGTCTTGAATTTAGTTGATTATCTTCCATTTTCTCCATAAGTGATTGACCATAAGTCATTGGGGATGTTTCCTTGAAATAGAATTGGCAACCATACTAGGTAGAAATTTGTGAGTTCTTCCTATAAGAATTTCTCTCCTCAATTTTTTCTACGTTACTGAAGTTTGGTTTGAGTATTACTATAGTGATTTTCCCCTTCTTCATGCTATTAAACTACCAAGATTGTCCTTTTAGCTTGTTTTCTTACTTTTTATTCCTTTTTGTACTTGTACACATATTTTTAATTAGTTACAAATGGGGGGGGGATGAACTTCCTTCAATTAACCTCTAAGCACATTCAAGTTTCCTTAGATAAACATGTGGGCATCTCTTGTCAATTGCAAAAGCCATTACATGCTTAATTTTTTCCCCAAGTTTGACTTTTCTTACAAGATTGGGGTTATGGATTCTTATTATTATGGATTATATTAATTTTACTTAAATGAAAAATAAAAAATTAATATTGCAAAATACAAAATATTTTCTTTTAGTTTATTTTGGAATGTCTTGAGCAATTTGATGCATGTAAGAAACAATTTCGTTTAAAATAAAAGTGATTCAATTCATTAGCATGCTATCATGAAGATAAAAGAGAATTGTTTGCATTGGTTTGAATTATATTTCTTAAAAAATTACATTAAATTTAGGGTTTGAAAATTGTATGTTATTTTTTGTACTTTTTTATAAAAAATTAATTCATTCATCTTCTCCAAGTTTAATGCAACGTTTCCATTTACAAGGTTTGTCCTTTTTTATATTTTTCAAATGTTGATAACATTATCCTTTTCTCACTTCCATATCCCTTTGAGTAAAAAATATCATTAAAAGAAACATTTAATAAAACGAAATAGACTTTTTTTATAGAAAATATACAACAATATATGATTTTAGGTCCTTGGTGTAGATTTGGAGTGTGAATCCTCCAAGGCCATGAAAACTATAAATAACACTAATAAAGAGAGAAGGTATCACTAGTTGTGAAAAGTATTTATTAAGAAGTCTTGCCTCAAACAACGAAAATTTAGGTAAGTATAGAGATTATCCTTTCTTACTTATTTGGTTGGATATGCATGATAGGATTGGAAGAATTGGCAAGTCCTCAAGGTGACACCTATTCTTTAGAGTTAAAAGTATAGGATGAATTCTTTGTATTTTTTATCCACACGAAAACACTTGACCATGTATTTTCTGCCCAACTACCAATCACAAAGTTGTAGCCAATTTTTTTTTCTTAAGTTTCACAAGTGACTACGAGTGGTAAGTACTTTCCATACATGAGACAAAAACATAATGTTTTTCTCAATTCCCTTGGAGGTTTCTAGTGATTGTGCAGATATTTTCATTTTCAATGATTATTTTGTGAAGGTTATCATAGTTTTCTATCACACCTTCACTAGTTGGACCTAGGCCCTCATCATACTATACTAACTTTTATAAGGACTTTTTTTTTAACTCTTTATTAGTTGGACTCAAGATTGAATCACCCTAGGATGGACTTTGGAAAAGTATTTTTTCTTGATTGAATCTTAGATTCTTTTTTAGGTGTGCATTTATTGTAACTTTTTGACACCATATAAATCCTTAGATATTTTTTTTTTTTGAATAAGGAGTTATGGGGAATATTATTGGTGGTATCAACCAAGGAATTGTTATGATTTTCCTCTCTTTGGAAACACTGCTACCCATTTTATGGATAACTTGAATCTTTTTAGAGTCATTGTGGGATTTATAATTTAGTTGTTTTCTAGTTTGAATTCCCTAATTCCCTTGATTCTCCTTAAACAAGAACCTTATGTCACAAGCATAAAACCAAATTTGACACCCTGCTTTCTTTGCAAGTGAAATTAGTTCCTTATTTTTCTAGATCATATGGAAAAAGTGTTCCCCCTAATCCAACTAGTACCTAGAAGTATAATAGGAACAATAAGAGGAAGAGTAAGAATAAAAAGTGAAGACAAGGGGATAATCCACCAACCAATGTGAATCAAGCTAGTGGGAGAAACCAACTAGTATAAGTAATATTGTGGCCATTTATATTTTTGAGTAATCTACATGAATAGGATGCAAACCTAAGTTTCCTTGTAATATCTGCTAAGGATAACATCTAACTCGTTTATTCCCTACCTAGGTAATATAAGCCTTTTTTATTATGGATATGAAGTATAGTTTCGTGAAAATTTCATGGTGATGAAGGAAATGGTAGATGAAATATATGAGGAATGGAATAAGTCTACAAAAAAAAGCTTATCAAAGAAATTCAAAGATGAAGACTCATAAATGGATCATCATTCTTCTCACTCTCCTCCTCATTGTCTTGGTTATTTTGAGAAACAATATCAAGTTTTTGGATTGAGGTTGTTAACCAATATAGGTTATGAGGGAAAGGGCCTTGGAAATAATGACCAATGTATAATTGAACCTTTAAAGGTGGAAGCAAGGCTTCACTATGTAGGATTGGGGTCACGGGAGCTTCATTGGGGGAGAAATACTATACCACGTGGGTTCATATTGGGGGATATTTGTTGAGGAAAAAATGAAATAATATATTGGGATATATATAGGGGGTAAAGTGTTTTTATATTGGCAGGTATAAAAAAATGGAGCTCAAAGTTAATGAAAAAATATAAAGGGTTATAAAAAAATATTAATGAAAAAATGAATACTATAATATCTAGTGAAAGTGGGGGTTTTTTAATTGGGAAGGTGTATTGGGTTCATATTGGTAGGGGGTTAAATAATGTGATTTTTAGAGGTATTTTCCAATATGTAGTCAAATTAGGGGTATTGTTTAATATTCCACGAACACGTGATATGTCAGAGGTACATTGAGTGAAGACCTCGTGATTGGGATATGGTGAAGGGGAATTCTCCAAGGAGGTGGAAGCAAGGAACTCTCCAAAGGAAGAACCATTACAAAAACAACAAGTGAGAAGTGAAGGCATGCCACTTTCGGGTAGTGTTAAAGCATGCAATATGTACAAGAAATAATGAAGAAAGTTTATTTTCAACATGTGTGCAATAAGGACAACCATTGAAGGTATAATAAGCATAATTATTCTAATGTTTTTTTATTATAAAAATATTGAAAATGTAAAAATTTTGTGGTATAGGAAAACATGCACATTTTGTGAGTTGAATAACCATAGTGTTTCCAAGTGTCGGAAAATTATGTCATTTTACAAGAAATTTATGTGGGTGATTAGGTGCTTAGTGTTAAGCTCAAAAATGGAAGTGCTCAGAATCAACCTGAACCTAAACAACCATGAAGTTCTCTTCACCAGGAATCTGGCGCAATTTGTTTCATTGAAAACCGGCTCCGTATGAGGAAGATAGAGCGTATTGTTTGTTTTCCTAAACAACTAAAATTGATGCAGTAAAGGAGAGAATGATGACATGGAAGCCTAGTCAGCAAAAAATGATATTCTGGGAATTTTCCTTCAAATTTCCCAATGACACTATGACAAGTTTCAATTCGTGAATGGTTTTTGAATTGGGTGATTTGTCATGTTTTTACTGATTGTGTGAGGAACCAATGGGAAGAGGACATGTGGCAAGCCAGAAGGCCACTACGTGCCCCCCCTCAAAGGCTGAATTATGGTCAAGTAATGTAAAATTTAATTTATTTCGTGTGGTAAAATTATTACGGTCAAAAGGGCAGAGGTCAAGGTCGACCGCGTAACCTCCCCTACACAAACCACAAGTCTTACTATCAAGTCACGCCAACAGTTCTTATAATACTATGGCCATTGAATATATTTGAATTAAATAGGTTTGACTGGTGGGCGGAGGAAGAGGTCCAACCCCCTTACCATGGAACCACAACGCTAAGACCAAGCAACATAATTAAGTTCTAATGTGGGTTTAATTAACTCTAATCAAATGTTAATTTGCGCTAATCCTTTTTGTTAATGTGGATTGTTTTAAATGGGCGTTTAGTGTTAAACCTCTGTTTACCATTAATTAAACCATAGTTATCATAGTTAATCCACTCTTAATTTAGCAATGGAGTTGGTGGAGTCTGCCATGTTCGGCGGGACTCCAAAATTAGCCGCGCTAACTGGAGTTCTCTCTAGTTTTGGAGGAGATTCCTAGGGAAAAATTGAATGAAGCATAACTAGAGAAAATTTCGACCATTTTTGGCTAAAAAAGAGTCTATCCTAGATTATTGGGACATTTTGAGCATGTTGGAGCAGGTTCCAGGAGTAGTAGACGATTGGAAACAATTTGTTTTCCATTTTGAGCTAATACAGAGGCCCAAGCCAAGGAAATTGGACCAAGGAGATGTAGCCCAGGAGGGGTGAACTCCTTCATCAAAAAATTGTGTTAATGGATCATTTGATGGTTTGTTGTACATTTTATTACTCTTGTTAATAATTTCATTTTAATCTTGATAATTTAACATAAAACTCAATACATTTACCTGTTTAACATTCAAAAACACCTCAAGAAACCTATGCACATGAAGCAAAAGATCAACAATTTATTTGTAATTTTGAAGATGAAATTAGCACAACAAAACTAACATTCAGATTCATATCAAGGTGGTATAAGAGAAAAGGTTATTTTCTTGATTTTCTTGAGTTTTGTGTAAGTACGGTTTTAATGGTTGCAAATTTGTGATTCTTACAAGGTTGAAGTTGCATAGAGGAGAAGGGAAACTGTTGGTTTCTAGTCCTAAGGTTAGGACCAAAAGAAGGAGATCCACAAGGCTACCATCTCCACCCAAAGTTTCACTCACAACTACACTTGAAGCACCTCAATCTTTATCTCTAGCTGAGATTGAGGAGGTACACGTCGCACCTGAATTTGAGCTTGAATCCATAGCCATCATGTCAGGTTTTGGAGAGACTGAAGGTCTTTCAGAAGAGGAAGCATATAAGAAGTATTTATGTGACCTAACTAAGAGGGTTAGGATCCTCTTTGAAGAGAGGATCACCAGGATGGTTGAAGGGAATTATAAGTCTCCACATAGAGAGGGAACCTTAGAAGACAAGAAGGATGAAGAGGAGGATTCAAAGGAAAGTGGAGGAAAGCCTCCTCCATCTCCATCATCTTCATCATCATCTTAATCATCTCCATCAACATCATCTTCCACTTCCACAACCAAAACCACCCATACTCACTCAAAACCCACAAAAGGAAAAACTCCCTTGCTCAAACTTGATGTCAAATTTGAGCTTCCAATGTATAATGCCAAATTTAATGCAGAGAATATGGATAATTGGATTCATCAATTGGAGGTTTATTGTAGAATTCAAAACCTTCAAGAAGATTCCATAAATATTCAATTATATTCCTTGAGGATGGATGGATCAACACTTGTATGGTGGGAAGTAAGGAGTCAAGAAGAGATTAAAAACCATGGTAAGATCTCAATGTCTTGGTCAAATTTTATTGCTTCCATTAAAATGCAATTCTATCCTCTAGCTTGCATGCAAAAAGCCATTATGGACTAGAAAAATTTTAGACAATTGAAAGGGAAAAGTGTGCAAGATTATACTCATGATTTTAGGAGAAGAGCTCTTATTTTGGGTATTAATTTGTATTCTCAAGAAAATTTGTTAAAGTATATTGGGGGTTTGCACAGTTATCTTAGACATACTATTATCATGTTCAATCCCCAAACTTAAATGTGGTTTTCATTCAAGCCACACATCTAGAAGAAAGAGGGAAATAGAGTGCAGATGAGAAAAGTGATAGTTTTCTTGAGTATGAGGGTAAAGGAAAGGGCAAGTTTAATGGAAGAGGAAAGAAAAATATCTCTATCAAAAAATAGAAAGAGAAACTCACATGTAAACATTGTTTGAAGAATAGCCACGATGAATACCATTGTTGGCAACTCCATCTAGAGTTTAAGTCCACAAACTGAAAGCCAAAGAGAATGAAATTTTTTTTGCAATAATTGAACATGACTTAGGTTCAGATTCAAGAGATGAAACAAATATTATAGCAATGGGTTTGAAAGGTAAGAACATAGCAAACACTAGTTCTTCAAGTTGTTCCAATGTAACTCAAAATGAAGATACAAGAATTGAACTCTTTCATATTAGAATTGTTTCTAAACATACCAAGATAAACACACTATTTTATAGTGGTTCTCAAGCTAATTCGATTTCCGAAGACTTAATTAACGAGATAAACATTTAAACTGTTATACATCCAAGACCTTATCCTTTAGGGTGGATATGCAATAATGCAAACTTGAAAGTAACAAGGAAGTGCATTCTAAGGTTTGCAATCAATTCAAACTTTCTTAATGAAGTTGAACTTGATGTAGTGTCGCTTGAGATTTCAGGTATTGTTTTGGGAAGTCATTATCTTTATGATATGAAAGAATTATTTCATCACCATGAGAATAAGTATCACTTTTTTAAAGATGGAATTGAGTATGTAGCTAGAGCGCATAATAAGAAGAGAAGTTTGTCTCTTATACATGTAGGAAAAATGAAAAGAATAGTGAATGCAAGTCAAAATTTGACTTTGTTAATGATCAAGCATAGAGATGTTTTGAATGAGGCCTTTCAAAAATATGCATCGAATGAAAAAGCTGATTTCATTGAAGTTGCTTATGCTTGTAAAAAGATGTTTTAGGACTCTAGCAATTTTCCTTTGAAAGGAGGTAAACAAGATGTGAAATATTTGCAGTAGTTAACATCAGTGTTGAGTAGTGTTGGAAACAAGACGTCGATGCAAGAGAGAGAAAAGGTCAAAGAAGCATAGGCTCCCCAAGTGCTTGTTTTTCGTTTCTAAAGGGTACATGGAAATGGCAAAAACACTTGGTCAAAATTCAACGCAAGTACAAAGCAAGATCAACTAAGAATCGCCATGACGACAATGTTCGAGGTGAGATAATTTTCAAGTTTCCTTTGATTGATGACCGAGGTGGGAACAAGTTTTTTTCTGCAAGAAAACTTGCTTCTCTACAAATTCAGGGAAATTACAGCATGACGAGGTCTACAACAGCAAGAGAGTGTCTTAAGAGTCAAGGAAAAAGGTAAGTTTTTGTGAAAATCTCAAGTTGATCGGGTGCTTAGTGGGGAGGATTGATCAGGTGCTTAGTGTTAAGCTCAAAAATGGAAGTGCTCAAAATCGATCAAAACTTGAACGACCACAAAGTGCTCATCGTCAGAAATCTGCTGCAATTTGTTTCATTGAAAACTGACTTTGTATAAGGAAGATAGAATTTGCTATTTGTTGTCCTAAACAACTAAAAATTTTGCAGAAAATGACAAAATGGTGACATGGCAGCCTAGTCAGCAAAAAAAATATTATGGGAATATTCCTTCAAATTTCCCAATGACACTATGACAAGTGTCAATTTGTGGATGGTTGTTGAATTAGGTGATTTGTCACGTTTTTAATTGTTGTGGGAGGAACCAATGGGAAGAGGACATGTGGCAAGCCCAAAGGTTGCCACGTGCCCACCCCCCCGCAAAGGTCGAATTATGGTTAAATAATGTAAAATGTCTTTTATTTCATGTGGAAAAATTATTGCAGGTGGAAGGGCAGAGGTCGAGGTCAACCCTGCGACCTCCCCCACACAAAGCACAAGTCTTACTACCAAGTCGCACTAACAATTCTTATAATACTATGGCCATTGAATAGATTTGACCGACGGGTGGAGGAAGGGGGCTAGCCTACTCACCATGGAACCACGGTGCTAAGACCAAGCAACATAGTTAAGTTCTAATGCAGGTTTAATTAACCCTAATCAAATGTTAATTTGTGCTAATCGTTTTTGTTAATGTAGATTGATTTAAACACACATTTAGCGCTAAACCTATGTTCACCATTAATTAAACCACAGCTATCATAATTAATCCACACTTAATTTGGTGGTGGAGTTGGCGGAATCTGCCATTTTTGGCAGGACTCCAAAATTAGTTGTGCTAACTGGAGTTCTCTCTAGTTTTGGAGGAGATTCCTAGGGAAAAATTGAATGAAGCATAACTGGAGCAATTTTTGACCATTTTTTCCTCAAAAAGAGTCTATCCCAGATGATTGGGACATTCTAAGCATGTTGGAGCAGGTTTCAAGAGTAGCAGAGGATTGTAAACATCACTTTTTTTCCATTTTGAGCTAATACAAAGGCCCAATCCATGGAAGCTGGACCAATAAGATGTAGCCTAGAAGGGGTGAACTCCTTCATAAAAAAATGGTGTTAATGGATCATTTGATGGTTTGATGTACATTTTATTACTGTTGTTCAACAATTTTGTTTAATGTTAATATGCTCATGAATTTAACATAAAAATAAATAGATTTACCTGTTTAACATTCACAAACACCTCAAGAAACCTATGCACATGAAGCAAAAGATCGACAATTTATTTATAGCTATGAAGATGAAATTAGCACAACAAAACTAACATTCAGATCCAGATCAGTGGACCAGGAAGTGGATACGACATGAAAACCCATATCCACATCAAAAGAAATAGAAAGGAAACAAAGTTTAGATGTTGAAAAACCTTTGCACTTATTGCAACAAATGTGGACATCATGAAGCTAAATGTTAGAAAATCTATCTGGAGCTTTGTCTAAAGAAGGATAAGAATATTGAAGTTGATTCCTTGTTGGTAAACATAGGGAAATTTAAGAGGCTCATGTATGTTGTAAAAACCTTCTCAGTCATTTCTGTAAAGTGGAAAAGGTAGGTGATCTAAAGCATGGAATGAAATAGTTACATGTAAGCCTAACTGCCATGTGTTTTAGGAAACATTGATATTGAAACATGGGAATTTGTCATGGGAACGTCTCAAGAGAATTAAAGGTGTTATTAGCTCATTTTCATTAATATCCTTATATTTGTTAATGCTTCTAATATTTTGTAAATGGGTAGTATTTGGAGTAATAAATGCAGAAGGATGAGGGAAAATACAAATGCGTAGAAATATGGTTTCAGTTGTCATATCTTTAATATATTTTATTATGATAATCAGGGTACAAAAAACAGGGTGGAAAAATACCAAACAAGTGGGGAGGTAGATCCCACACTTAGTGTATGATTAATAACTTTTCGGAGGTCCAAAACCCTTTTAGTGGGAAGGATTGATCTAAGAGGATCCAAGAAGGACTAAAATTCAGAGTTCTCAAAAGTTGATGGAAACGATGCCATGTTAAATAGTTCAAAGAGATGATTCTAATGTAACTTGAATCACATCAAATGGAGTCCGTATGCAAAATTTATGGAAATTTGAAGATTTTGACCAAGAAGAAAAATGTAAAACTTACCAGGACACGTGGCAACGTTTGGATGTGACACATGGTAGTATAGACAATGTGACATGGCGGTATATGAGTGTGAAACATGTCATAGCATGGTCTCAGCATGAGGAAAAAACATAGTGAAGTGGAAATTGTGTGGCAATGAGTTGGTAGGTTAGGTGGACCAATAAGGTGGCGACAGATGGACCAACCACGTTGCACCACATGGTACTCTGAATTTGGCCAATGTGTGTCAAATAAAAAGTTTGTTAAGATTTTTTTCTATAAGGAGGTTCAAACATGCGACCAACTGAATTCAAATTGAATGCCACCAACCAACACCATGGGTTTTTATTTAATGTGAGAACATGGCTATTGACCCCACGATCTCTTGGTGGACACATGTATGATGAATGGTGGATACCATACGCCACACGTAATTGGACCACAAGTAATTGGTTATACAACATAAAGATATATTGTTAACAAATGTTTATATTTAACCATAATTGCATATTCTTGGTTATAAAAAATTCCCTATTTTTATATATAATGAAATAAATGAGGTTGCAACCTCCGCACGCTCAACCTTAGGGATACGGACCCCAAAGCTTTATATATATAAAAAATTTCCATTGCACCACAAGGATTTTGGCTGTAATAATTTTGCAGAGTCGAGAGATTTAAGCTCGTTTTTTTATGCCCATGTATTTTGTAACAAATTAGTGCTTTGGAGCTCAAATTTGTAGCAACCTAAGGATGTTTTTAGTGGCATTTTTTAGGTGACTTCCTCGTAGTAGAGAGCTTATTTTTGTTGCAGATTTTGGATGTATTTTGGTGATGTAATAAATATTTTTGAAGCTTAGCATATGAATTAATAAATAGGTTTCTCTCTTGGAGGCAGGATCAAGTGATGCAGGGCAACCCCTGTAATACCCAAAATCACACTCCCAGATGCATATAAAAATTCAATTCCAATTTCATGCCAAGTAAATCCACTCACTGGAAATTTTAACTCATGCGGAAGCTTTAATTTTACAAAATAAAACAATGGTTATAAAACCATTGGCATTTCCACTTCATCAACATTCGAATTGTAATTAAAATCCCAGCCAAATCTTTTCTCTAAGTTTTTGGTCCACACCTCACATCAAACATAATATATAATTATATATTACATCCTTCACTGTTTAACTTCCCAAGCTCATGGCAACGCAATCCATATAAGGCTTAGATTTTTTTGTTAGAAATCGAATCCAACATTACATACCTGTCCATCCAACGATGGATACTCATTGGGCTCAAAACTTAGCGATCTGGAAATATAAAATTTCAAGAAAACCATAATTTCTGAACGCATTCACTCTTCAAGCTTCACAATGCTACTTTGATCAAGAACAGGGTTCGCTCTTCAACTCACGCACACAGACATTTCGTCTTCTGCGCCTCTATCATTCTCACCAAATTGTGTGGAAACTCCATCGCTCAACATCTCAGCATCCACATTAACAGTGCATTGAACCCCAACTCATATCCATTCAATTCAACAAACTTTAATTCACATACCTATAACCTTTGCGCCTTCGACCAGGAGTTGACTCCATTCCACTGCTGTTTATTACACAATTCCGCCCTCAATTTCTTGTATGGAGATTTTAACACAAAATCAAAATTGATTTATGCAAATCGATCTCTCCTTTTCTTCAATTAGGAACTACGCATTAAATCGAAGCTCCTTTCTTCGACTTTGATCTCTGTAATTTTAATTCATTACTCATTGACTACGTACTTTCTGCTCTCGATTCCCCAATCGATGGATACCAGATCGACATCGATTCGATGTCCTTTCTTCCCTGCGTGAAAAACAGCATGATTATTCAGCAAATCAATTTCAAATAAATAAACAGAGTCTTAAATCAAAACTCTGCGCCTTCTTTAAACTCTGTGCTCCAATTTCACCGTTGCTCATCATACTTGACCGCAAACATAACCGTGTTTAATTCACTGACTATCTCTCTCCGTTCAATTCAGCAATTTCTGAAATGGTCTATCAATGGAATTCATTATGCCATTCTACGACTCTTGAGACCATCGCCATACTGATATTCCCTCTCACTTGATAATTGCACAAATTCTCACAATCGGATTCAATTAGATTCAACCCATGTCTCTGCATTCTTATATAATTTGACTAGAACCTGACATTTCTGGCATTCTCAATAAAAGAGGTCAAACCCCCATCGATTCTCCATTTAAATTCTTCACACAGGTTTAACTTATTCAAGTTCAATTGTCTATGAACTTAAGAATTGTGGCTCTCATATAAATCCTATATCGATTAACAAAATCGATACTATTCTACATCACCGGAGCACTTAAAGCAGTTGCATTCTCAAAAAGCCAGAATTCTATACATATAGAATTTCATCGAAATTTTATGAGACAAATAAAGCTACACAAAGCTTAACAATACATATTCCTCCATAACACAATAATCTCGGAAAATAAGAAGGATCATACCTTCCTTCCACACATCAAACACATAAATTCGATCCTACACAAACTCAATAATGGGCATAAACTTCAGAAAATCAAATGTTGTATTAATACACACAATAATTACATAACAATCTCCTTCCTTGGCCTGATTTCCAAATCATTGGCCCTTTTACAATCTGCCCGAAGGCTTCCAAGTAGAACCCCTGATCTCTCCTCTATTTCTCACTCACACTCTCTCTGATTTTCAATGCCTTTGAGGCTTGATAATTTATACAATTTTAAAATGATCTAATTTAAGCTCAATCCCTTCAACTTCTCAACAAAATCCTAAAATCACTCTTCAATCCCTAAGGATCCTCTCTCACCCATAATTAATGAAACTAATTTCTAAATTAATATTTAGAAAAATCTCTCATCCCTTTACATCCTCAACTGACCAAATTCTCTCATATTCTCAAACATTTGAGAATTATTTACAATATTTAATTAAAAATACATAAAACCCACTCAAATCATTCATAAAAATCTAGCTCTTTTAAAAACTTAAAAACCCCTAAGTTTTAATAAATACAAAGTATTTCTCTTTGTCTAATGCTCCCATCTACCAAGTGACTTAGTCTGTATTATTTAATCTGATTTAATTCACAAGTATCGATCCTAGTTTGCAAGTGCTTCATTGTTTTTTGTGGTGTCTCTGCTTTGAAAGATTGGAGAGTTTTAATTCTTTCTAATATTTTTCTTTGCTATAGAGATTTTTTTTCAAAAGAAAAAAACAACTTTCTATTAGATAAAAATATGTTACATAAACATGCATATAGCATATGGTCCAGAGAAAAAACTCCATGGATCAAAATACAGAGAATCACTCCAAAAATGTAAACCCAAAACATTGTGGGTACATACATATGCACAATAATGACTGAAATAAGCCAATATAAACCGGGCCCGAAGGCCCATCAAACCCATAAAGGATCAACATAAAGCCCCAGAATGGGAAAAACCATGCAAGGCACATCAACAACCACCCCGGGAAAGAGATGAAAAGGCATAAAGCCAGAAACCGATATGAAGACATCGCCAGCCCCAAAAACCAATGAACAAGCCCCAAAATAGTGGCAACAAATGAGAGCATCTGAAGCACTAGCCCAGAACCAGGAACAACATCCACAAAAAAATATCCCAACAAATCAAATATCAACAGTGAAGAGGGGCTGCATTGGTCAGCCACCCAAAAAAACCTAGCACGCCACATCCATGATCAGCAACAGGGAAACCGAGAGGGAACAGGTCTACCGTCGATCACTACAAGAAGCGAGGTAACTGAGAGCCCACCACAAAAAGAGAGAGCTGTTGTTGATGGGGCCACAGTGGTGAGACGACCATTGAACCCTGGCAAAGAAAACCCAAAAAAAAACCATTGCAGAAAGGGCACGCCACATACAAAGCAGCAGTTGGATATTTGGGAAGGAATCGGACCAATGATGGTCACTGCAAGAAGTAACCCACCACAATCTATACTATGCTACCAACAAGGTATGGAACCCAGAGGATGTTGAGGGGGCCGCAACAGCAAGGCATCCACCGGACCCCTTCACACAGGAAACCCTAACTTTTGTTCGACCTCACATTGATTGCTATAGAGCTACTGGCAAGATTGAATTGTGAAAATGAATTTAATTGATGTTTTTCACATCTCTCTACCCATTTTTCACAATTTAAAAAAAAAAAAATCTTTAACAATTTTATAAAATTTCTAACTGTTTTTGATCAACAAATCACATTCCATCCCTACCTACCAGTGATGCTACTTCAAACGGGGGAAACACGGAATGACTGCTACATCTAAAAAAAAAAAGTGTTTCTATCCATCAGACGTCCTCGCTGAATTGACCAACCATTAATATTCTCATTCATGACCCATGTTTAACAACATTGCATTCATATTGTCATGACCTAACTCTTTTTTTCATTTTTCCACTTGGTGTGTTATGTCAATCATATCTATGTTTTGTTGTCGGAATTATAAAATTCAAGGGAGGATGGATTTATCATAAAATGGAATGTTGTGTCATAATTTTAAAATTTAAAATAAAGATGAATTAAAAGCAATTTTAGGGCAAATAATTGTCTCAATTCAAATAAATATTTTCGATATTTTTTTTTGTTTTTTATCAAATTGTTTTAACTAGCATAACCATGTAAATTAAATGATTATTTTTTTTAAAATGTAAATTAAATGATTAGTAAATATCTATATATCAATCTAAACTAAACATCAGAAAAATTATTTTAAAATTGTTTATAAAAAATAACCAAAATTTAATTTAATTTTAAATTATTATAATGATTATTATTAATTATAACAATAATTAATATATAAGTTAAACATATATACACCTAGAAAACATGGAACATGTTTCTTAATTATGGACATTTATCCCATTTTACTATATAGATTCTTAATTTGTAAATATGTTTTGTTATAATATTATAGGCCAATTCCATGACTTATCAATACCACATGCCTAAAATATCATAACTCACTTCATATGGGACTTGTTCATATGGTTTTTTCTTTTAATTAATCAATTTAATTAGAAAAGAAAAAAAAAAACATAATTATTTTTGGAGATAAATTTTAATTTGATTTGTGTATACTACTATGAATATGTTAGAATGTTTCTTATAGATTAAATCCCTATTATCTATCTAATAATTATTAATGATTAAATTAAAATTTGGAAAATGTTATTTCAAATCAAACACAAATGTAATTTAATTTATTTATGTTTTAATTCTTTTGTGAATATATCTTTTAAATTAATGTTAAGTTAAATTAACAAAAATTTTATTGAAATACAAAATCTTAATATTTTAAAAAATTATAATATAAATTCTAGTTATTATGTTTTATTATATATTATTTAACAATTGTAAATTGGGAAGAAAGGAAAAGTTTTTGTTTTTTTTGTGTAAAAAAACCCTTACAATATTTGGCCTCTGTTCGAGAAGAGATTAAAAATGTTATATTTATTTTTAACATATATATGATATTATGTTATATTATGTAGTAGGAAATTCTATCATAACTTAGTTGTCAAATGAAAAGTGAGGACAATCATCACCGACTATTATTTACTAATGTAGGTTAACTCATCTTTATTTTTCAAGGAAAATCAAGCCATTTGTAATCACATATTTGTGGTCCTTAAAGGGACAAAATTTCACTCATGCTATATACCTTAGTGTCTTGGGTTGTTATGTTTCTTTATGTTCTAGGAAGAAGAGCTCTTAGCCAAACAGAAGCAATTTTTAAACATCTCCAAAACCCATATATATATATATATATATATATATATATATATATATATATATATATATATATATATATATAATTTGATCATAAAAATTTATACCTAAATCATGATTTAGAAAATCTATTTGTAATTAAATTAGCCTAACCATATAAATTAAATGAATGGTAAATGTTGATAGGCACCAATCCATAATAAACATCAAAAAAATTACTTAATCATACATATCAAGTTATTAAAATAATAAATAAAACCATAAAATTAACAAAATTGTAACTCTATTTAATATAATAATAAACATTTACTATGGTGAATAGTTGGAGTAATTTGGGAATACCTAAAATCCAACGAAGTGGATGCCACTATAACACCAAGAGTATATCCAATAGCCAGTAAACAAGATATAATAAGAATTTATTTGGTCAAATTTGACTATAAACATGTTTGGAAAATAGTCATTTTGTCTATTAGTTAAACTATGTGATTATTATATAAGTTTAACATTTATACATTTAAAAAACATGTAACAAGATTCTCAACTATGGAGATTCATTCCCCTTTCTCATGGAGATTCTTAATTTATAAATAGGCTTTCTTACAATACTGTGACTTATCAATACCAGATGCCTCAAAAACATAATTCTTTTCATATGATACTTGTTCATATGACAATTTTTTAATTAATGAATTTAATTAAAAGGGCAAAAAAGACATAACTAATTCAAAAATAAATCTCAGCTTTTGATTTGTGTATACCATTAAGAATATTCTATAAAGATTAAATCCCTATCATCTACCTATCCCCTAATAATTATTGATAATTAAATTAAAATTCTAAAAACCTTATTTTCAAATAGTATTTTAGAATAGAAATATCCATTAACATAATTATTATAAAATATTAAATAATTTGATTAAGAAAATCCATCAAAAACATAAATAGGCTCTCTTACAATATTGTCGCCTATCAATACCACATGGCCAAAGAAACATAATTAGTTTCATATGATACTTGTTCATATGACATTTTTTAATTAATGAATTTAATTAAAAGGATAAAAAAATCATAGCTACTTCTAAAAAAAATCTTAACTTTTGATTTGTGTCTACTATTAAGAATATTCTAAAATTATTGATTAAATTTCTACCATCCATGTATTGCGTAATAATTATTGATATTTCTACATAAATATTTTAAATTTATTGTGATAAGTTGCATTTATACTATGGTTATTGTGCATGGGCATATTTTAAATAAGCATGCAAAATCATGTTCATCTTTGAATTTATTTAGCTAGACAATTTATCATGTTAGTTTCATGTTTTAGTGCATTTAGGCGAGAGCATACACTAGGTGGTATCTCCAATTTCACTCATATCTATTTGCATTTAGTGTGGTTCTCTAAAAAATTCTATAAATTTGGGATGTTGTTGGCTTGAGGGGTCTTGACCCAGGTTCAGATTTTATCGCGCAACCAACAAACCCTCCAACTACTGTCCCGTTTGGCAATGACCTACTTGCACAAATCAAAGTCTCACCCAAAGAAGTATGGGGGGTGTTGGAACTAAGTTTTTTCACCCTGAGGAAGAAAATAATGTAGTGGCCCTAAACAGATTGATTGCAGAACTTATACAGATCGGAAACAGATGCGCGCAAATACAGAATAATACTTATCAGATCCAAAAAAAAAAATCACAGATCACTTCGTCATAGATATATAATAATAGATCCATATCTATTTAATGCATAATCACTTAGGCATATTCATCCATGTATTCAACCATCAATATAAATTTATGCATAAATAATAGATGTACTCGCGTGGATATACTTAAACATAACAGAAGTAAAGCGATCTCATAATAGAACCAATAAAAAAATAACACAATGCATAACACAGTTGCTTCGCTAAAACAATCTTTGTATTACATTAAAAGCACTTCAGTAAATCAGAATTTCCCTTACATTTTACCCTTCCGCGCATACAACCAGTGGAGTCCGCACAGAGCCAGAATGAGGTCTCCACACACAACTAGCAGGAGCCTTTCCGCCCAACTCAGATTGAAACCCTTACAAAAGTATTACAGATTCATAAACACTTCAAAACATAATATTAAGTTACTCTTCACTTAGACTCGATCTATCTATTTATATCCAATCTATCACGCATATACTATTGTCTCAAACCATGGTTTAGGGCCCACACTTTACCCTTAAAATCCTTTTACATAAAAGATGGAATTTGACCTACCCCTTGACCTTTTCGTGTAGTGTGCATATACAAAACTTATAAAAAAAAATATACAAAAATGTACCCGAGGGGACCCTGCTCCAACAGGCCCCCAGCACAAACATGCTACTCGTCCTGAGTCACTGTGGTTTCTGCTCCTTCATCTTGGATTGGAGCGCAGTGACAGAAGATTTGAGAGGGAGCATCATTTCTAGACTCTGCGCAGAAGCTCCCTGTGCTTGAAGGAAAAATTTCTCACTAGTGGACCCTTTAGTTGCCAGTTAGATACTTTTTTGTCTTTGCTGAAGGGCCTTCAATGTGTTATCCAATGTCTGCGAGAGTTGGAGAGCCTCCTTGGCCCATGGCTACATCCGTGCCTCCAGTAGTTTTTCTTTCTAGCTTAGGTACTTGATTTCAATTTGGATTACTTGGCCCTCCTATAGGAGGATGAGGCACTATGTAAGAACAAGATTAGGTGCCACCGTCCTAATTTCAGCAAACTTCTTCTCCTTTATGAGCAGCTCATTTCATAGTTGTTGTACCACAGGTTCATTCTGAATCAAAGTCCAGACACCCATGGATTCATCAAAAATATTGTCACACTACGTGAATGCGATAACGATACTGTCAGTGGCCTGCTTCACTTTGGCATCCCTCTTTGCTCTAACTTCAAGCAGGGTTTTAGGCTGCAACTTCATTGTAGATCAACAATTTGGTGCTCGAACTCAACGCAGACCATTTGAACTTCGGCATGTGAAGCCTTCAATGCAGTAGCAATTCCTTCTAACTTCTTTTCTGGGGAAGCTGTGGCAAGGACTGTTGGTACTTCATGACAAACTTGGTGGATATTCTCTTTGAGCGTTGTGCGCTAAGCTTCGGTTTCACTACAGGCTTCCTCTGATGCTTGTTGTTTATGTCGTGCTTCTGTGGCCTGCTACCTTGATTCTATGATAGTTGTGTGAGAATGGGATTCACAGAACTGAAGCTCATCCATGATCATATTATGTATCATATGTAACTTCCTTGCTGGTAAAACAAACAAGTTAATGCTAATGTCACCACAACCTCTGAACTGAGCTCGTCGGCTGGGGTCTACATGGATGGCCAGCGCAAGGATTTGAACAAGACGAACATCCCCTATTTTTGGTAAGGATATGTCAAGCGGCTATGTGTTGGTTACATGCACACCTATCTGCATCTGGCTTGCTTGAGAAACACTTGCTTGAATTAGGCTTGCTTGTATTTTTAACCCCTGGATGCCAACTTGCACTACCTCGAGCATAATCTTGTACTACACTTCCATATATGTCCATCTGTCTTTTGTTGCAAACTTTACTGTGTTTGCGATTTCATTTAAGTCATCTTCGGTCAGCGTCAGGGCCTCCTCGCTAGTGTCTTTAGACCCTTTTATTTTCTTCCTCGATCCTCCTGCGGCCTGAGAACCACGCTTTGTTCCTTTTGAAGTCCGCGCTTCCACATGATCCTCTGTTTCTTTCGGCACAGTGTCATTTTTCTCAGGTTCAGTTTCTTACTTCAAGTCAATTGTTTTGCCAGTAGTTGTCGGTGTGGCTTATTTATATGTTTTTTTCTCAATTGTCTTCTTAGTTGTCTTCTCTAGCTAGGTACTAGTGCACGGCTTGGTCAGCGTTTTTGGAATAGAATTTGATGCACCAAGCTCCAACCATGCTGGTGGCCACTCTGCAGTGACGCGTATCAGATTTTTCTCCATGACTAGATACGGTAATTCATACCAAACTCCCTTGACTACACCTTTCGCGTAGATAGGCATATTATGGAAAGTCCCCTTAAAATATGATATCATATTATATTGGTCATACAGTTTTGGAGATAGCCTTGGCTTAAACTGCACTTCCTGATAGAGAAAGTCAAAAAATACCCAAAATATCTTATTCTCCATGATGCGCGTAGGGTCTAACAAATTCCAGAGTGCAGCGTACCACGCGGCCTCACACATTTGTCGCTCTATCTTAGGAAACTGTGTTTCCTATAGGGCCTTCCACCCAATTAAGGTGATCAACAATAACAACCAAACATAATAGAAATTATTGCCCTCTTCTTGTGCTTCACGCACATTCTCAAAAAATTCCTTGCATAAGTAGTGGGACCAGTTATAGATTACGCCTTTTTAACACTATCATGTGAGAGAAATTACCTGTGCGGGCACCTCCTTCAATCAACATTTGCACATCATCTTGCAGGCCAAGATGAGTGTTCCAAACTAAACCATGGGATAATTTATCTCGTTGACTACGAATCCTCTGCTCTTGTGCGAGACTTGGAAATTTTCTTTAATATTCTCTGCCATTGCCTTTTCTTGTGCATTTCCTCCAAAATCAGCCATTGGATCTGTGCCTTGATCAGGTAGGGAAGTGATCCTATGGATCAATGAAACATCATTGGGAATGCGCTCTCCCAACCACAGTGCATCATCATGCACGAGCGCAAGAAATTGACAGACACATATATCATTTATCGGCCTACGAGCGAAGTGAGAAATCTGCAATAAATTCAAAAGGCTTGCCTTCTGTAGACCCAATACCCATCTATTCAAATCTAAGCGCACGATTCCCCATTCATACTGGACATGATCTAAGTAGAGCTTTGGTGCTATTTCAGGAAGCTTATCAGTGTCTGTGATGTCCCAATCCTCCAGTCTCAACTGCGGCAATTTTGTAAACATGTCACCTTCCACCAGGCCATTTTCAAGAATCAAGGGCATATTGATACTTGATCGCACCTTGTCAAGATATTTGGGAACTCTTACAAATGATTTGCATGGTGCGACATAAGACGGTGTTGGAGCGGGGTCCCCTGAGGCACAAGTTCCAATGATCTTTTTTTTATGTTTGTATGTGCACGTTGCGCAAATGTAGTCAAAGGGATTTTTGCCCCAATTTTAGATATATTTTAGCTTAAATGTAAACTATGGGTCTCAAACCATGTTTTGAGATCATAGTATATGTGTGCTAGGTGTATTATAAATAGATAGAGTTTGTCTAAGTCAAGTAGTTCAGTTCATGTAAGAAGGATATATGATATTCATATTTGGATAATATCTGTGTCTATAAGACTTTTGGGTTGGATAAAAGGCTCTTGTTGGCTATGTGTGCGAAGAACTAGTCCTAGATGTGTGCAGACTCCATTGGATGTATCCGTGGAACAGATTGTAAGGGTTTTTCAAGGGTTTTTGAAGGAAAGATGATGTATTAATAGATCTAAAGATTTAATAGACGGAACAGTTTTGGCGAATTCTCTTTGTTATGCATATATTTTTTGTTTATGCTTACTATCTATGCTTTCATGAGATCACACTATCTGTTTGCTTATTAATGAATGCAGGTAGATAATTGATATATTTATGCATAAGTATTAACATCTATTAGGTATTACATTGGTTAGATCGAGATCTGGTGCTAATTTATTATCTGTGACGAGTATTCTGTTAATGATTGCGCAAGATCTGTAATTCTATTATAAATTCACTAAGCACATCTGTGGAAGATAAATTAGGGTTTTTTCGAGGACCACTTCATTAAATTCTGTCTCAGGGTGTGGAAACCTAGTTTTAGCACCCCCCCATAAAGGGCTAGTAGTTGGAGGGTTTGTTGGTTTGTCCATAAAATTTGAACCTAGGTTAGGACCCCTCAAGCCAACAAATGGCTCTGTTTTCAGGACCAAGATCATCATTTTGAGGGAGATTTGACATTGTGGCATCCATCATGCAACGAATTACAAGACTGGTTGGATAGAAAGATCCTTGAATTTACGCTGCAAGAGAATAATAGCACTAAATTGACTAACGAACAGTGGGTACATAAGTATATTTATACTGAAGTGCAAGAAATTTTCTTTTGTTCCTTTGCGCACGAACTACAAGAGTGGTTGTCACACTTGGCTGAGTTCTATCACTGCATAAAAGAAGACGTAGTCACTGAGTGGACTCCTGAATTGATCAAGAAAGTATATATATTTGATAATAATATCACTCACGTGGTAGATCATTGGATCGATTGCCTTCTGTGTGGATTCATGATTGAATTTGTTGTTGACCAATTCGTCTCATATTTTGAAGCTGAAAGGAGGTTTTTCAAAGGTCCTAGAGGTAGGTTTATGCGTCAATTGAAATTATTACTGAAAATTCTATTGTGTGAAAAAGGTATTCTGTGTGAACATACTCCTTGAATGCATCAAAGAGGGCCAACTACTTGCAGTGGAATAATTTACCAAGAAGACTCTGAAGAGGTCCTCTATAGCCCTCTAAAGCCTCAATCTGATAGTGAACTTGAACCAGAAATTACTAGCTCGAGTGACTCTAAAGAAGAAACCTCGCCCTTGAATCTGTTTCCTACTCCATCCACTCCACTTCTGAGCTCACATTGTCTATCACCTACCCCACCGCACAATCCATCTCCACCTCCACATCCACCCCCTCCTGAAGTAGATATGGTTGCATCCATGAAGTTACCTAATTTCATATGCATTGGAAATGAGGACATTGATCACTTCTGGTTTGTAAGTGAGGCCGTATGGCAGGCTCAACAAGTAAACAATATTGATATCAAAAAAGCGCAACTGGCTACTACATTTCAAGATTGCGCTCTAGACTAGTACATTAGGTATGTGCAAGCAAACCCTAATGCTACTCTAGAAGAAATTAAAGCAAACATAAAATATAAGTTTAAGAAACCTAAATTATATGCGCAGCTGGTGACAGAGAGATGAATGATATTCGTCAAGAACCTAATGAATATATATGGGAGGATGATCAAAGGTTGAAGTGCACCATCACATATGGTGGATTTTTTATTGATGATACTCAACATAAATAATGGTTCATTTCTATGCTGCTCCCACATCTACGCCATCCATTAGGTCAGCAAAATATTGCTACACAAGCTAAGGCTATAGAAGTTGCAATGAAACTAGAAGCTACCCCAACACCTATTGCACTGGGAACTCAACAAATTCAGAGTTAGCTGGAAGCCATGCATCTGGAAATTAAAAAAATGTGCAAGGCCAAAGGCAAGGAGGTCTGCGCAGAGGTATGGTGTATAAAGTGCAAAGCATCTGTGCATCATAAATACCAGTGTCCTATTTTTAACAAATATTTGAATGTTGGAGGTCCTAGTCCATTGAAGAGACTGGTATGGTGTACTATATGTCATATTTTTGGGCTACATGATACAGATTCTTGCCCGAGGGTTGGAAAATATCAGACTGACTTACTTACACCTACAATTTTGCAAGTTATGTTCTTCATTAGGGAATGATGAGCATCATTATCAAACCTATGATATGATGTTGGATAAAATTGAGAACTATAGAATGCAGGTTGAGCCTACATCACGAGCATCCCTTTTTGGACGCAGAGGATTCCAAGGCAGAGGAATAGGCCGAGGAGGTGGATCAGCTGGTAGAGGAAAAGGAAAAGTAAATTTTTATAGCTGTGGTTATTTTTTTCATTATGCGCTCGACTGTCTGAATCTAGCACGACAATCCTGTAGGTATTGTAGACAATTTGATCATGTTATAGAAGATTGTCCTATCTTTATTTCTAAAATGTAGGAAAAGAAGACCCGACACAGAATCTTCAGATGGTTCACACAGAGACTCGTGAGGAAGATCCATGTGTGAATGTAGTTACCAGGAGTGGTGTAGCTACCAATGAAGATAAAGGAAAGAAACTTGCCACTGATGTATGGATCCAAAAATCACCTGAAACTAAAGAAGGCTTTAATCTTCAGCGCAAAAAAGTAATTTTTTATTGAGGCAAGGAAAAAATTCACAGAAGGATATACTTCACCAAGTGGTAGAACACTGAAAAGAGCTGGAAGAGAAGAAGAGATTAAGACATTCTTAAAAGCATGCATAAATTTTCTCTGCAACAAAAAGGTTGTTGAAAATTTGCAGGCACTAATAAACAATTGCGCAGAAAAGGAACAACCTCTAGTAGAACAAAAAGAGTAAAAAAAGTCTATAAGAATAAGAAAAGAATGGGTGGGGAGATGTGTCTAACTATGCAGATCGGTGCTTATGAAATGGATCAAGTCATTTTAGATTTTGGATTAGATGTTAATGTTCTACCTAAACAAACCTGGCAACGTATGGGAGAACCGAAGCTGGAATGGTCCACCATCCAACTGTACATGGCTAACCAGCAGAAGAACATTCCTTTGGGGAGATTGTCAAGGTATTGGCATATTTTGAAGTCATACAGATTGTAGATGATACCTACCCCTATCTTGCACTGCTAGGATTGGATTGGGCCATTGACATGGATGGTGTTATCAACCTGAAGAAAAGAAAGATGGAATTTAAGAACAATGGAGTAAGGGTCATCATTCCTCTAGATCCCGCAGAAGGTCAAATGTATATTGAACTAGTGTGCGTTGAGGATGAGATTGATCAAATTTATAAGCTAAATTTGCACGAAGAATACTGGATTAATCCACCAACAGATGGGAATCTTAAATGGGAGAATGATAGTTCTTTCTTTTCAAACTCTGATGGAGAACTAAAGAATTGGCCGAACCGACTACATGAGGTGTTTGTGTTGCATTGTAATCATGTGACCCATGCTTTGCACTGCATAGCATATGAGGTACGTGATTTCCCACATTATGATGGCTCCACTGATGTAAACATGTTACTGGGAGAACTAGAAAGATCTGTGCCAACAGACCAAAGGTTCCATGCTTTTGATATGGGCTTGCGCACTACTCCAGCAAGATGGTGGGAAACACATAAGGAGAATATGGGATATTGGGAGGAATGTACACAGATGATTAGGCTACGATTTGAACACCCAGTCATTAAAGAATTGTTGGCTTGAGGGGTCCTGACCTAGGTTCGGTGTGCAAGGTTTTCCAACAAACCCCTATACTACTGGCCCTTTCGGCAGTGACTTGCTTTTGTAGGTCACAGTCTCACCCAGAGTAGTATGGGTGGGTGTTGGAACCAGGTTTTCGTACCCTGAGAAAGGAAGGGTAAGGCAAGCAGAGCTGCATTCTGTTCAGATTACCTTGTTTCTTCGCAGGGTTAAGTATGTATCTATTTGCATCCATGTGCACTAGATCTAAAATTATACGCTTTTCATAACATTAACACAACATTATTTAAGTAGAGCAGAATAGATCTAGATCCAAGCATTCATTACATACTTTCATAGCAGAAAGATAGAAAATACATAACACAGTAATTATCAACAGTTCATATAATAGTACTCACAGATTTAGACCTCAAATAATCCTTCGCATTCATTCATCAACCTTTCCTTACAATTCCCTTCCTAACCTACGCACACAGCAGCAGGGTCCGCAAATAGCTGGACTAGGATCTCTGCACACACAGCCAGTAGGAGTCTATTCCAAAAAACCCAAACAGATAGCTTAAACAACAGATCACATCAATAGCTTATTTAATCCTATCCTTTTCGATACAAAATACATCTCTATTTATAACAATGTAGCTCCGAATTTCCTACGGTCCGAAACCCATGGTTTTCGGACCCCTAGCTTACCCTTTGACCCATTACCATGTGTTAGGGGCTTTGACCCACCCCAAAACCCCTGTGCTATATTAAATATAATTAAAATTAACCAAAATGGACCATTTTTGCATCATGTTAGGAGACCCCGTTCCAACAGTCCCCCAACACAATCTTGTGACTCATCCCGAGTCACAGCACCGGTGCATCGTCGATCTGCGTACGTAAGGTATCTAGAGTGCGGACAAGCGAAGGGAGTACATCTAGACTTTGGGCTACAGATTTCTGCGCAATGTTGACCAATGCTAGGGAGGCAGACCCATCTGTATTCGTAGTGATTCATTCTAACAGCCAGTGGAGACGTGCGATGGCAGACTGAGCATCATGTGTGAGTTGGAGTGCAGTATCAGACCACGGCTTTAGTCATTTTACAACGGATTTCTTGGAGTGTCGGAGGTCCTCAATCTCGTCTCTGGCGGCTCGGTGTTGCGCAGAATTGGGGGGAGGCGTAGAAGCTCAGATTTGATCCAGAACATCTTCGGCCTACCGTAATTCCTATTGGATATGCTGAATCATGGAATGGTGTTTCATTGTCATCCATAGCTCTGTAGCTATTGCAACCAATAGTGCTCCCTGCATTAACTGCTCCTTAATGACACGCATGGCGTCTATGACCATGACAATCCTCTGGGCCCAGACTTCTAGAGGTATGGTGTACTGCTGCTTGTCCTGGTCATGGTGGCGAACCTCCCGCATCACCCTAGAGGATAGTATGTGTAGCTCTGACCCAGATAGTTGTGCTAAATCTAGTTGGATGTCCTCAATAGTCCGGTCAGGAGTGCGAATTATGGCAATGCGAGGGAGAAAGAATATATTACTTCGAGTAGGTGGCACTTGGGAGCTTCGGATACATCATAGCATGTTTATGTATCTTATCGTTCTTGGTGGCCCGCGAACACTCCTTGCTGTCGGAAGCCCGAGCTCCATCCTATAACTGCACTCTAGAGTCCCGAGTCCTTGCACCATTTCTTTCGGCGGGTCCGGGTCCATAGTCGTAACAGAATAGCGAACGCCATAGAGAATATGGATGAACATAAAAACATAGAACGCGGATAGCCAGAGTCTGCCAAAAAGTGAATAAGTAGCCCGACGTGAAGCTTTCCAACCATCAGAGCTATTAATTGGTAAGGAAGCTCATTCGTGGCATGTACCCTTAATTCTGCGGACTAGTTTTCACATTAATTGCTTCATTGATAACCTACCGCCTATTTTTCGTACTTGTGAGGGTCTTGTCTTATGAAATCGGGATATGCCAGTGGTTATCCTTCGTGGCCTAGGTCATGTCCATGAGTTGTCAGACCATAGATGACGCTTTTCTCTCGTGTGCGTATCTGGAGTAAGGGTTGAAGAGAGGTGAATTTGCAAGTTGGATAGGAGTCTTGTCGAAGCCTTTATCTCATTTGCGGGCAGGACGTTCCTAGATGTGTCATACGTCCTAGTATCATGTATTACTTGAGATGTATTTTGATGTTCAGACAGGTCTATAATCCTACATGTGTTGAGGGTTGTGGTACCCTGGAAATTATGTTCGGTCCAGTTTTGATCGCATTTTTGAGCGTTGCTCCGCAGTGGGTATCCACGTAGGTCAACTGACCTTGGGGCCCATCTGTCCATAGGGGTCCCAATGCGTAGGATCACATTACTCTAGTATTTCCCTTGAGTAAAGAATACCGGCCCTTGCGTAGGTGTTTCGCACAGCGTTAGCAGTAATGCTTCTGGCCTATGGTCCGTAGGACTCTTCAGTTCATCAGATGGCTGATCTTCACCTGCGTCCTCTCGGCAAGGAGAGGCTCTTTCTGTGGTAGAGATGCGACGAAAATTCCTGATAATCTGAAGGCTTCATAGCGCAGAAACTTCATGCAACTGACCTTGCCAATTATCTAGCTCTTCATCATAGTCGGAAAAACATTCACTGTCCTTTTCCTAGTAGAGCACTCCTTCATCTGTGGGGTTAACCTGATCTTCATCCTGGGTAGTTATTTTATAAATGTGATCCAATTCTTCCTTTTCATAGACTGCCTCTGTGTACCACGCACCTTCAGCTGGGTCTAGTGGTACTATGACACGCATACCTTTATTTCTAATACCATGCTGTGTTTCTTGAGATTTATGACACCTCCCATGTCTATTGCCCAGTCCAGTCCAAGGAGCGCAAGATAGGGGTCCGCATCTTCGACTATTTCTATTACTTCAAAATCAGCTAGGGCCCATACCCCTGCGATGTCCACTATGACTCTTGGTAACCTACCCAGAGGGATGATATTTTGCTGATTGGCCATTCGGAGATGAATAGTGGACCATTCCAACTTAGGCTCTCCCATTCGTTGCCATGTTTGTTTTGGTAAGACGTTGGCATACGATCCAAGATCTAAGATAACTTGATCCATTTCATAGTCTCTGATTTGCGCAGTCAATCACATCTCTCTCCCAGTTCATTTCTTATAGTTGTACAGCTTGTGTACATCCTTGGTCTCAGGGATCAAATCGGGTCATGCTGTGCAGGTATTTAGCAGTGCTAGGAGATTTTCTACCACCTACGTATTCCTTAGCAACTTTAGACATGCCTTAAAAAAGGGCTCAACTCCTTCTTCGAGCTGAGGCTGCGCGGGGGCTACCAATGGTGTTTGTTTATTGCAAGACACTCCTTCCCGAGAGGCAAGCCCTTCTTTTTTGCCTCGGTGTCCATCCCACTACGTGTTATGAATTTTATACATGGGTTTGTCTCACCTACGTCATTTTTAACCCTTTGTACGTTCTGCGTAGGGGCAGGCTTTTTTTCCTGCATCTTGGCTATTAGAATCGGTTAGTCTTCTACTTCATGGTCTAGCTGCCTACAATATTTACACGATGGCCTGGTGTGATTAGGGCATTCTCTGGCAAAATGCCCTATTTCACCACAGTTATAACAGATTAGCTGACCTCGTCCCAAGCTGGCGCTTCCTCTCTGACCTCCTCTGCCTCAGGCCGGTGATCCTCCAAAGTGCGCAGCCAGTCTTGGTGATGCAGGGTCCAATTGAATCCGATATAAGTTCCCACGATCCATCATTAAGTCATACATTAGACAGTTCTTCTCATCATGTCCCACTGATCAGCAGAAGCGACACCATTGTTGTTTTAGTTTTGGGACGTACGCACCCAGCCGAGGGCAATCATTCATATCGTGTAGGCCTGCTACCCGAAAATCATCACACCATAGCGCATATCTGCTTGATCCTCGTCGCAATAGGACAAGTTCCCTACTTATTCCGAGTCGTATCGGACTAGGCCCTCCTGCTTGCATATAGTCGGCCAGAAAATGGCACTGATCCTTCGTATGGCCAGATGCTTGGCAACGTATGCACCAAAGATCTGTGCAGATGTCCTTTCCTTGCTCTTTTCACAGGTTCTGTATCTGCATATGCATAGCCCCAAGTTGTTCCTGGATTTTTTGTACCCCTGTGGATGTATCCTCCCGGGGTGCAACCTCTAATTTCATAGCGACTTCCACAGCTTTCTCTTGTGATTCAAAGGTCTATTGTCCCATCGGTGTACACAGGTGAGGTAACAACATGGCGATGAACCACTCTGTATGTTTTTTATCATCATACTCAAACCCTCTGTCCCTAATTGCTTTCTTTAGTCACTGATCAGCCTCCCATACTGACTCAGACGCACCTTATTTGAAGTCCTTTACCTCCGCTACCAGCTGGGAATATGATTTCGGCTTCCGAAATTGTTGCTTCAGAGCATCTTTGATATCTTGAATGGAAGCGGCCCCATTCTGGGAAATGTATCGCATATACCAGTCCAGAGCTCTGTCTTCGAATGCTAACGACAGTTGCGCTCTCTTGATTGTGTCACTTTCTACGTTCTACACAGTCTAGACAGAGTCTTCCACAAACCAAAATCGGTCCATATCCTCTTCTCCCACCCCTTTGAAGGTAGGTAGTTTCAAATGTGCAGCCATATCACTGTCGAGGAAGGGTGGTGGTTCAGACGAGTTCTTACCTTTACGCGTCTGAGGTGGTGATACAGCCGAGGGGTCATTTGTAGAGGGTTCCTAAAGCGGATTGTAGGCAGATCTCCCTCCGTCAAGGTTGGTTTGATAGTATTTACCACTGCGGGTTGCGCTCCCATCAAGATTCGAGGTCATTCAATCCATATGACTACACAGAATACTCTTTTCACACAGTGATTTCTTGATCAGCAATGGTAATGTCCTCAAGAACTTGTCTCGGAATCCTTTGAAAAATCGTCGTTCAGCTTCAGAGTATGAGACAAACTGATCAATGGAAAATTCCATTACAAATCCTCCCAGCATGCTATCCACCTAGTGACCCACAGTGCGTGTGATAGTATTATCAGTTTTTTCAAGCTCTTTGAGCAACTCCGGGGTCCACAAAGTGACCCGCTCATCCTTCCAGCACTTCTGGAATTCCACCAGTATGGCTAGCCACTCCTGGATTTCAATTGCAAAAGTCACAAAGAATATTTCATAGCTTTTAGTAAAGATGTACCTATTTTTCCATCTTTTCATCGTTAACTTGTCACTGCGGTTTTATTTCACTGCGAACTCCTGGATCTGTCTCTCGAACCAGTCCTCGATCTCTTTTCTTTCAGGCTTCCAGTATTCTCTTGTAATTAATCGATTCCTCTCTCAGGCCTCTTGCGGTCCCGACAATGGAACCATTTTTTGGCTTGAGGGGTCCTGAGCCAGGTTCGGTGTGCAAGGTTTTCCAACAAACCCCTATACTACTGGCCCTTTCAGCAGTGACCTGCTTTTGCAGGTCACAGTCTCACCCGAAGTAGTATGGGTGAGTGCTGGAACCAGGTTTCCACACCCTGAGAAAGGAAGGGTAAGGCAAGTAGAGTTGTGTTCTGTTCAGATTACCTTGTTTCTTCGTAGGGTTAATTATGTATCTATTTTCATCCACGTGCACTAGATCTACAATTATACGCTTTTCATAACATTAACAAAGCATTGTTTAAGCAGAGCGGAATAGATCTAGATCCAAGCATTCATTACATACTTTCGCAGTAGAAAGACAGGAAATACATAACACAGTAATTATCAGCAGTTCATATAACAGTACTCGCGGATTCAGACCTCAAATAATCCTTCGCATTCATTCATTCATCAACCTTTCCTTACAATTCCCTTCCTAACCTGTGCACACAGTAGTAGAGTCCACACACATTTGGACTAGGATCTCCGCACACACAGCCAGCAGGAGTCCGTTCCCCAAAACCCAAACAGATAGCTTAAACAACAGATCGCATTAATAGCTTATTTAATCCTATCCTTTTCGATACAAAATACATCTCTATTTATAACAA
Organism: Pinus albicaulis; assembly: GCA_034641835.2. Taxonomy (NCBI): domain Eukaryota; kingdom Viridiplantae; phylum Streptophyta; class Pinopsida; order Pinales; family Pinaceae; genus Pinus; species Pinus albicaulis. The sequence continues at coordinate 376,274,331 of CM076577.1, forward strand.
TCTAGCTCCGACTTTCCTATGGTCCGCAACCCATGGTTTTCGGACCCCTAGCTTACCCTTTGACCCATTACCATGCATTTGGGGCTTTGAACCACCCCAAAACCCCTGCGCTATATTAAATATAATCAAAATTAACCAAAATGGACCAGTTTCGTATCTTGTTAGGAGACCTTGTTCCAACAAGAATATGACTTATACTTTGGAAAGGAGGATCTATAAACATCTGGCTAAGTGGAATCAGGTATGGGTGTAGAACCAAGGCCTGATTAGGTTCACATGTTTATTCATACATAGGGAAAGGTGCCAACTGAATGGTACTTGGAAACAGAGCTACACAGAGGCACTAGTGAGTGGTTTGCACTTATAGATAGTTTTCTTCTTACATTTAGTTTTGAAAGTGGGTTTGAAAATATTGGTCAGGTTCTACATAATATTCAAGACGTCATATTTGGTTCCACTAAGCCTTTAAGTGAGTTCATACCACTAGCTTGGGATGTGCAGATGAACGTCATCGTGAATTGTAGAAACATGACAGTAGAAGAAAATGATGAGGATTCAAGGAATATCATGAATCCTTATTCTGAAGGATAGTGTGGAATGAATGGGCCCTCAATTACCTTGATGGATGTAACAAAGACATTAAGGTTAAGACAGGTGAATATTAGAACTGAAGAACAACCTAAGTTAGCAAAATTTGAGGACTACTAGGATGATGATACCGCAAGAAAGGTTGTTGATTTATTGACAGAATATCAGGATTTGTTCCCTACAAAGTTTTTAGAATTAAAGGGAATCATTAGGGACCTAGGAGTAATGAAGATCACATTGAAGCCTGATGCGTGCCTAGTAAAGAAATGCCCATATAGGTTGAATCCCAGATATAAGCAGAAAGTGAAGGAAGATTTGGATAAAATGGTGGCAGCGGGCATCATTGAGCTTGTAGAAGAATACGATTGGGTAATTATAATGGTGGTGCAAGATAAGAATACCAAGGGAGAAATCAGAATCTGTGTTGATCTGCGGAAACTAAATGATGCTTGTGTGCATGATCCATTCCCAACTCCCTTCTCATATGAAATTTTGGATAATTTTGGAAGTCAAGAAGCATATTATTCTACATATGGGTTCTCAAGTTATCATCAGATCTGGATTGCACCAGAAGATACGAGTAAGACCACTTTTGCTACTGAATGGAGATATTTCCAATATACGGTTATGCCATTTGGATTGAAGAATTCTCCCGCCATTTTCTCACGTGTAGTAGTTGCTGCTTTTAAAGAATACATACACAATTTTTTGGAGGTCTATTTTGATGATTGGAATGTCCCTGGGTTGCTAAAGAAGCATGTGTTCAAACTACACTTAATGCTGGATACTAGTAGGAAGTATCAGATCTCATTGAATCTGAAGAAGTGTGTTTTTTGTGTAACCTTTGGAATATTGTTGGGACACATTGTCTACCAGCAGGGATTGATGGTGGATCCTGCCAAGACTGTTGTCATAGTCAATTTGGAAGTACCCGAGAATATCAAACAATTGCGCTCAATATTAGGGCATACTGGGTACTATAGGAAGTTTATTCAGGGATATACACTGATAACTGCACCCATGGTGAAGTTGTTAAAAAGGGATGCAACATTCTTCTAGGAAGAGGACTTCCAAAATAGTTTTGAGCTACATAAGGAAAATATGGTCATTGTGCCCATCCTGATCGTCCCGAATTAGTCCAAGGTTTTTCATGTACATGTGGATGCCTCTTGTATTGCACTTGAAGCTATGTCAGTGCAACCAGGGGAAGGAAAAATTGATCATCCCATTGCTTATGCTGGTCGAAAAATCTCAAGTGGGGAGAAGAATTACTCAACCACGGAAAGGGAAGGACTTGCCATGGTAGATTTGCTACAGAAATTCTGCCATTATCTTTGGGAGGTCATTTTAAAATGTTCACTAATCATTCTGCTTTGAAGTACCTGGTCAACAAGCCTGTGTTGGGGGAGAAGTTTTTTAAGTGGTTATTCTTATTTCAGGAATATTATTTTGAAATTATAGTAAAGTCAAGATGATTAAATGTCGGATGAGACCATATTTTGGGCATTGACTCAGGAGAAGAGCCCACAAAAATTGACGATGGATTAACCGATGCGTAATGGTTTTCGATAAAAGTGGTTGATGAGAATTTCCCTGATATCATTTAGTTTATGACCATTGGTCACATGCCTAAAGGATAAAAAATGGAGCAGAAGGAATAACTTGTGACGCGCATAATAGACTTCAGCATTATTGTTGGACAGTTGTACAAATTAGGCGCGGATGATGTCCTGCACAGGTATGTCTTGGAATATGAGAGGCAAGAAATTCTCAACAAAGCTCATGGAGGAATTTGTGGTGGTCATTATGCAGGTAAGACCACTACACAGAATATCTTGTGCGTTGGGTTGTGGTGGCCCACACTACACAATGATGCCTATGCACGCTGCCTTGCTTTTGATGTTTGTCAGAGAATGGGGAAATCTTCATGCACAAACAAGATGCCCCTGCATCTGCAAATGGCACTGCAATATTTTGAGAAATAGGCTATTGATTTTTTGGGACCTATTAATCCTCAAGGAAGGAAGAGCGGTGTGTGCTACATCATCATTGTGACAGATTATGTAACTATATGGGTTGAAGCCAAACCAGTGAAAGATTGTACTGCTGAAACTACTGTGCAATTTATTTTTGAGAATCTAGTGACTCGGTTTGGTTGTCCTAAGATCCTGATCTGCGACCAAGGTACACTTTTTAAATGACACCATCGAAGCTTTGACTGAAGAATTCAAGATGTGTCATCAGAAGAGCTCTCTTTATCATCCTCAAGGAAATGGCACAGTTGAAGCTTTCAATAAGACCTTAGAGACCGCGCTCACTAAGGTATGCAATGTTAACATAAATGATTGGGATGAGCAAGTGCTTGGATTGCTTTAGGCCTGCAGGAATACTTGCAAGAATTTGACTGGGAGGACACCTTTTAGGATGGTATATGGGAAAGAGGCTATGTTTCCCATGGAATTCATTGTTCCAAGTCTGTGCATTGCTTCATTTACTAATATGGCTGAAGAAGATGCTCTAGAAGAATGGTTGTAATAGTTGGTTTCTCTGGAAGAATACCGGTTCATTGCCAACTATCACTAGAGGGTCCAAAAGGTGCATGACGAAAGCCTGGCATGATAGGCATATCAGGCATAAGGTTTTCAAGGAGGATGATTTGGTCTTACTGTATGACAACAAGTTTGTGCGCCACCCTGGGAAATTGAAGATGCATTGGCTAGGCCCCTATGTTGTCAAGGAAATCACTGATGGTGGAGCAGTGTGCCTGGCCATGTTGAATGGTGAATACCTGTCGTAATATGTCAATGGAGGTCGTCTGAAGTTGTACAAGGATGACCCTATGCCTAACAAATTACTATATGGTCAGAGTATTAGACCTACGCAATTGAGATGGTGAATACGCAGTAAGGAATGACATGTGGGCGGTATCTGCGCCAGGGGATTGACTGGTGCGCATAGGTGTCAAAAACTAGCCATTGGAATAGTAAAACTTGATAAAACAAAATTATAACCATTTTTAGGGGCATCCAAGATGCATTTAATGAGGGGATTTTTTTAGATTTGGGACCGTTTTTTCATTAATGGAACCTCATTAATGCCCAAGGAGCCGTTGCATATGTGCCACAAGTATAAATATGAAACATGGGATCACAATAGTCCCCTTTACGTTCTAAGTGATTTTTATTCTTTGAGATGCTTATTTGTCTTTTCCTTTGATGCGTATATGTCCGGATTGGATCTCATGTTTGAGGAATCATTGTGCCAAACGGGTTTATGATACGCGATTCAGAGTAGAATGACTGCCACCAAACCCGAAAAATACCTTGCTGTGCAGGATGTGCCTGTGGTAGAGACCCCTGCGCCATGTAAAACAAAGAATGGAAAAACATCTAGGACGCGAAGTCTGCAAGAGAAAATACCCCCAGACTGTGCCATTATATCGATGAGAAGATGAAGAAACCCATGCCTAAACCCCCAGAAAATATTGAAGAAGGGGATGATGACGTAGTAGAAGTAGCACCATTCTTGTGGTTGCCTGGTTACATTACGCCACACAAACCCACAATGAAAGTGCCGAAGGACTTGGATAAGGTGTGCACAAGTATCCAAGTGCCATTAATCCCAAAGAACATACCAATGGAGGGGATATGCTCACAAAAATCCCTCAGATGTGATTTGAAGACTGGGACATCATAGATGTTGAGAAGTTTCCAGAGCTTACACCCAAAATTTACCTTGACCCAGTGCCCTATGCAGGAGGTCTAGTGTGCCTCAAACCGAAGAGAGAAATTTTAGGTCTTCACAAGGCATGCCTCCTCAATCTATTACAGATCACTCATTTTGGGCGTAACCCCTTATTGATATCTGCGTGAGACAATTGTTAGCATTGGTGCATGATGATGCACTCTAGTTGGGAGAGTGCATCCCAATTGATGCATAACGCATTCAAAGAATCACAAGGTTTCCAAACAAGGGGGTTGACTCTCTAGCTGATTTCGGAGGGAAAGCATAGAATAAAGCGCTAGTGGACAAAATCAAGAAAAAATATGATGTTACGCGCAAATCCCGAGGATTTGTGGGAGAATAAATTAACGACCTGGTAGTTCGTTTTGGCATGGTAACCTTGGATTTCAAAATTATGCACAAGTGTAGGTCGAAGGAAGTGAACGCGAACATAATTGCGGTCACTGGAAGGTGCGAAAAAAGAGTCATTTACAATTGGTGTGTGTATCTCTACAAGGAGTTTCTGGAAAATGTGTGTGAAGTATAGGAGGAGAGCAAGAACTTTCAATATGCTTGGCTCTTATTGTTAATCACACTCATTGGGTGGAAAACCCATGAAGATACCCATTTCCCGGAACTTGGAAAGCTGATGTGCAAAGCGGCATGCTATGCAACCCTATGGAACTCCTCTGACCTAGTGTGCGTGAAGGAGAATAAGATCTTTTGGGTCCTCTGTGATGCAAGCTTATACCAGGTGGTACAGTCAAGACCGCATCTGTCTCCCACGCTTTATGAACAATACAAGATGGTAGCCGACTTTAAGGTTACGCTCCACAATGGTATGATTTGCCTTACTTGGTGACTGAAGACCATTTGATCAGGGTCACAACAAACTGGTGGCTGGTGTCGTTGATTCCACCAACACAGCTGCACACCCCCACAGGTAAATCACCAGAGAAGGCCACTAAAAATCCTGTTGAAACAGTACCTGGCTATGACAGAAAAACCTGGCAAGAAGGAGACTACATCGACCACAACAGGTGAAACCGTTGACACCACAGTTGCAGAAAAGAATGGCTTTGGGCCCAAGGAAACTAAAGAGACCACATCAAAAGCCACAAATCTCAGTGTGTAGATCACGGTTGGGTCAAGAAACAAGCATAAGGGTTTGAAGAAAACAAGACAGGAGGTACTGATGCTTACCGAGGATGATCTCAATGAGATTGCGATTACAGTAACCACTACGCAGGAGGATCGAATCTCGATGGACATACATGGAGGCCCAGTATAAATATGCCTTGGATATTGTACAGGTTAGCCTACAAGAGTTAGAAATGAAAGCAAGCTAGATCCAGACGAGCGTGATTCAAGTGAGCCAGACTAGTGTGCCTATTACCGGTGCACAACCTTTGGACATAGCCTTACCACCATCCGGGGAAGGACGATTTGTTCATATTCCCATACTAGCAATCCAAATGGATGCAAGCCAACGCACTCAGTTTACTGGTATAGGTGATGTTCATATTAACCTTGTTTTGTTTCCTGTAAGAAAGCTCAATTTACTTCACTCTGTTATTACTCATGAGCTGCAATATCGAGAAGAAACTGCACAAACACAGACCAGGATGCACAAAAATAGGCTACACAAGACATGGGTAGCAATGATAGGCAAAAGCAGCATATCAAGAAGCAGAGGCCTAGCGTGTTGCATTGGAGGCCAATATCAACCAGGTGTACCAATATATCCCAACGGTCACAGCCACTACTACACCCACAAAGAAGTTTGATGGACTAGCTGCTATGATCAAGGCCACACGCATGGAAGCTCACACAATTTGAGCCGAATATGAGTAGAAAAACGAAAACCTATAGACCAAGTTGTAGCCAGAGACATCGCCCGAGGTTCATGCAAAGAGATTAGCATAGGTGAGGTAGGCCCAAGAAAGTATCACCGCCATAGTCACTTAGTGTGACTAGTCTTTGGTTGAGGCTATGGACATTTGGGCCTCTGTCCAGAATGATTTGGTCATGTAGCAGCTGCATGAAAAACTCAGCTCCAAGGAATAACAATTTGAATAAATTCACATCATAGCACCCACATTGGTGGTTCAAAAGAGACTTTATCGTCTGCAAGAAGGCCACAGACTCGAGGGAGAAATTGCATATTTGTGCCGTAAAGAACAGGTGCTCACAGAGCGAATGCAACCATGGGGTGAGGAAGCAGTGCAACTCTCTCATATGTTGGAAAACACACTCAAGATAATTTAGCAAACCCAGCGCAGTGTGGAGTTGGCTGTTGAAGGGCCCACGCCAGATAAGATGGTTCAGCAGGTATAGGGTGTCGCAACGCAGAGCCTTGAGCTAGTGCTTCCTCTCCAAACTTATGTCAAGACGCTCTGAGACAAAATCAAGGAGACACCAGCAGTGCCTTAGTGACATGGGACGAGTCACATGTTTATGTTGGGGGCCTCTTGGAGAGGGGTCCCATGAGGCATACGTTCCAAGGATCTTATTTTTGTATGTTTTTATGTGAGCGTTGCGCAAATGTAGTCAAAGGGATTTTTTCCCTAATTTTGGATATATTTGAGCTCAAAAGTAAACTATGGGTCTCAAACCATGAGACCATGGTTATCTGTGCATTAGGCATATTATAAATAGATAGAGTTTGTCTAAGTCAAGTAGTTCAGTTCATGTAAGAAGGATATATGTGATATTGATATTCGGATAATATCTGTGTCTGTAAGGGTTTTGGGTTGGGTAAAAGGCTCATGTTGGCTGTGTGCATAGAGACCTAGTCCTGGCTGTGTGCGGACTCAGCTGGTTGTGTGCATTGAAGGGATTTTAAGGGTTTTATAAGGGTTTTTGAAGGAAAGATGTTGTATTGACAGATCTAAAGAATTAATAGAAGGAATAGTTTTGGTGAGTTCTCTGTTATGCATATATTTGTTATTTATGTTTACTTTCTATGTTTTGATGAGACCGCACTATCTGTTTTCTTATTGATGAATGCATAAAGCTAATCCATATATTTATGTATAATTGTTGACATCTATTAGGTATTACATTTATTAGATCAATATCTGGTGTTGATTTATTATCTGCGACGAGTATTCCATTAATGATTGCGCAAGATCTGTAATTATGTTATAAATTCACTGCGCACATTTGTGGAAGATCAATTAGGGTGTTACCAAGGACCACTTCATTAAATTCTCTCTCAAGGTGCGGAAACCTGGTTCTAGCACCCCCCCCCCCCCCATACTGCTTCAGGTGAGACTTTGGTCTGCGTAAGTAGATCATTGCCGAAAGGGCTAGTAGTTGGATGGTTTGTTGGTTTATCCATAAAATTCAAACCTAGGTCAGGACCCCTCAAGCCAACAGTCTGAAACAGTGAGAATGGGTCCACTTCAACCACATCCTCTTTTTCTTCCATTATAGTCTCGGGTAGCTCCACCATTGGCCTTTTCTGGCGCTCAGCTGCAGTAGACCGCGCTTTTGAAGTCTTTTCCCTCGGGGATTTCCTAGTTCTAGATGTTTTGACCCTTCTTAGACTTCGTGGGCACAGGTGTTTTAGAAACCAGCGCAAGAGGAACCTCTGGCGTAGTAGGTTCTTCTCTAGGGCAAGTAATTGTCATGCTGGGTGGAATTGCATAACCCAAACCCCTATGACATAGTTCCTCCTCGAATTTCGGATCCAAACCAGACATAGACAATGAATATTTTACAGAAATCAAAGAGCTAAGGGAAATCAATTCACTTAGAAAGAAAAGGCAACTATTGGACCCCATAGGTCATATTTATACTTTTGGTATGTCTTCAACAGTCCCTTATGCATTAATGTGTCTCCATAAATGGAAAAACAGTCCCAAATCTAGAAAAATCCCTTCATTAAATGCAACCTTAACGCTCCCATAAATGGTAATAAAGTTGTCTTTTCCAGATTTACTGTTCCAATGGCTAGATTTTGGAACCTTTGCTACCCAGTCAACCTCCTCGCGCAGCTACAGGCTGTGCGTCACACCTTCCTTCACATCTGCCATCCTGTCTGCGCAGATCCGATACTCCGGCCATATAGTCATTTGGTGCGCACATGGTCATCCCTGTAGGGATTCTTCTAAACTTAAGGTGGCAATGCACATTGCACCTCCATTAGTGATTTCCTTAACAATATATGGCTCTAGCCAATGCATCTTTAATTTCCCTGGGTGGTCCATGTTATCGCTCTAGTAATTCTCAAGTTGTGTGATTTTGATTTTTAGTCAAAGAATTCTAGAGGTAACCACAAACCTACTTCAAACTCTACGATCTCGCCTTCTTTGGGTTCATAGAGGGCTCTCTCTTTAAAGTTTAACTTTGTTTTAATTTTTGAATATTAGGCTAGTTATGAATGTGCAGTTTTGGTTTTTTTTTGGTAGATTTGGTGGGAAAAATCACTTGAAAGGATGGATATTGGGTAATCTATTTATCCATTGGGCTATGGAGTCAAAATCAAGAAAAAAAGAATGGGATCAAGGGAAAAAAGGTAAAATTTCTTCAGGGCAAGATAGATAACCCTTGGAGATCTTGGAAAGTTGTTTTTGTGAGGTGGTATGATCGGGATAAAGGGCGCTTAAGAATCCTTAAATCCAGATTAAGAAGTAGTAGGAAGAGGTCAAACGAGAGAGGGAGCAATTAAGGGTTCCCTACATTGGAAATCAGAGGAAAACATATAAATGATAACTAGTTAAAAACAGGGTGATCTTAACAAATCCTGTAGTAATACTCCTAGTTATACATTCAGATTTAGAATAAACACAAATGGATGCATGTAACAAAGAAAGGAAACAATGACAAGTGAAGAAAACACTTCACTCCAAATAGCTCATCATAGGAATTCTGGATTGTGATGCCAATTTTCTTTGATCCAGCCTGCTACTCGAAGTTTTGACACACAAAAGCTTTAAAGTCCAAGAAGAAATGATTATAACAATCCCAACAATTTTATTCCACACAAAATACTTCTAAAGATGAAGTATTTATACATAATGTTTTACAAAATATCCTAGAAGACTTCTAGGAATAATGTTAGGAAAATAAAATATCTTTACAATAATAATAGAGACAGTTGCTTAACAAATAAACAAGCTACCCTGTTTTATCCAAAAGAAATAGAAACATTTTTGAGGATAAAGCAGCTGGCTGCCTTAGTGTCCTCCTTGCTGACTTTTAGATATTTTTTTGAATCTGATCTGCCTTGTCTGGTACTCTTTCTCAGATACTCTTTATTCATTGATACTCTTTAACCCTTAGTCAAAAACTGTTTACTGCTGTAAATAAAATATCCTTTGACTGTAATTTAGAAAACAGTTTTCTTCCTTCTTTTCATCTGCTTGTTTTTATCCCTCATAATAAATTTGAGAGTGCTTTCCAATCCTCAATTTTAGGAATTTGAATATTCTTTAATTTCCTAAAGTTCTCATCAGCTTCTGTATATCTAGCAAAGGTTGGCTTGATGACAAACAAGTGTTTGATCTCATATTGTAAGTAAAATAAATCTTCAAAACTCTCAAGTAACACTTTTCCTATTGGGATGCATTGACCTGTTGATTTATTTACATGTTCCTTGGAAAATTATTTTATCTTCTTATCATAGTCATTTTGAGGCATTAACTTATCATTAATGACCATGATATCAGGAAGTCCTTTTTGTCTCAGACTTGTGAACTTAACCATAAATCTAGTTATGGCATTATTCATACCTTCACATTTTTCTTCAAGTTGCCTCATCAAATTTCTCTTTGTTGCGTCTTTCCTAATTTCCAGGATAGTTGCAGTTCTGTCTGTTATTTTGAGCTCTTCCAACTCTTGTCTATTTTTTCTATTAAGGAAATTGATTAGCCTTATTGCTTGCTCTGGTTTATCAGCCAAATCAGTTTGAGTTTTTTGAATTTCTGCTTGGGCTACTAATAATAACTCTCTTTGCTCAAAAATTACCTGAATTGAAGGCCATACATCATGGATGGCTTCAATGATATTATTCCAAAGGTAATTTTTGATATATGATATCTGATCCTTCAATGTTAATTATTTTTGCAACTTTTTTAACTCTTCACTCAATCTGCTGGCATTTTGTTCATGTATCTTAGCATTTACCTGAGAAGATTTATTTGACTTTTCAAGATTTTCAACCATTTTTGTCAACTTGTTAATCTCATTTGTCTTTAAAGACATCTCTTCCATTGCTTTCACTATCTTTTTGGCATCATCTATAGGCTGTACTGTTGTGGTAGATGATTCAGTGGCTAATGTAGTGGAAGAAGTCAATGGTATTGCAGTAGCCTATGGTTATTTGGGTGGCAACTTTTCACCTAAAGTTGGAGGCACTGCTGCAGTGACAACTGGAATTACTGTAGGAATCACTCATTCTTTCACTGTCTCCTTTTCTTGGACAAGTTTTTCCATCTGTATTTCCATTTCCTTAACCTGGGCTGTCAACTAAAGAATTAAATTCATCATTTCATCTTTTTCATTATGTTCCTGTACGACTTATTTTGTCTGAGGATGCTCACTTTGAGGAATTTTGAGTTGTCTCCTCAAGGTTGCTATATTCTCATTTTTCTTTTTCACCAATGCTTCTTCTACTTTGATATTAGTAGGATCATATCCTACCTGCAAAACTAGTTCTTCTAAGGCATTTATCCTTATATCTTTGGCATACAATGAAGCTTTGTCCATCTTCATTTGATGTTGCATATTGGAGATGGTATTTTGTAGCTTTTGACCACTCATATATTTTTTTGTAACTGTGGAATACAACATCTCTGAGCTTTTCCTGTGAAATTCTATTTGATCTAATTCATGGATACTGTCTGTAGCTACTTCTAGATCAACTTTTTTATAGTCAGCAACTGTCTTTGGAACTGATACCGTGGGTTGTAATACTAACATAATCAATTTTTTACTTGAGTAATCAAATGCTGACAGGAATATGTTTTGATTTGCTAGCTTTTGTTTCAAGAACTGAGAGTAAATTTCAGTTTTGATTTCCTCATTCTTCAATTTAATTTGCTTATATTTCTCCTTAATATCCAAATATTTTTCCTCAGATTCCTGTGAGGAAGAAGCTTCCATGCTTTGTTGTCTTTCCATTAAATGTGTGTCTTCATTATTGATTTGTTCTTCATTCTGATTTGGCTCATTGATAATTACAGTAGCTACATTTGTCTCTGCCAAATCTGTGTTGGTATTTAAAGGCTCTGTTTCTTCCACATCTATTGTCACTTTTCCTTTACCTATTGTATCTAATTTAGGCCTTTTGTTATAAATGATCTTGAACTTTGTTTCTGTTGTAGTCTCTACCACATAGGATCCTTCTTCCCTTATTCTTTTGGTGGACTTCTCTGGTTGATTTGCAATCTCTAAGGTATGACTAGTATTACCTTTTCTCACTGCATATATTAAGGTGTTTTCAGTCCATTCAAGCTGATTGGAAAAATTTTCTATTTCTGGTTTAGCTTCATGTATAAAGGGTGTTAATTTGCATTTAACCCTTAGCTTGCTCAAGATCCCTTGTGGAACATAGTTCCAAGGGAAACTCTCTTCAAATTTTGCATTCCAATAACTGATTTGCTGCTTCTTTTTCTGCATCCCTGTGATTGCATATGAATGGCCCAATTTGATTTTTAAGTTTGAATTGGTTCTTCTTCTAAGCTGCCATGAAATTTATTGAATCAGAGTTTAGGATCTGTCTGAGATACTCCAAGGCAAAGATCCTCACTGAAGGATTTTTGGGTAACTTGTAAGGTAACAATTTTGACCCAAAGACTTTGATTTCAGTATATTTTTCATATAAATACCAGTCACCAACCTTACTCTTCTCTGATAACTGCAATATCTTCTTCATTTCCTCATTTATTCTAGGCTTTTTTGTCTTGGTCAACATGGTGATCACTTGATGTAAAAATAACTCTGAAAACTCTAAATAACTGAAATCTGTACATTATTTTCTGAGCAATGATGTCCAAAAAATGACAGATAGAGGATTTTCCTCTATGTAAATTTTTTGAAGAGTGATTGGAAAATTATCTGATTGGAAGTATAGAAACATATGGAAAAGGTAGGAGGTATATCTAAACACTCCCTCTATTTGCAAATTTTTCAATTGATAATGAATACTATCAGCAAAGAAACCATCATAATCAAAGATTACCGAGGATGGTTGACCTAGAGAAAAGGTGGATAAGAATCCCAAGATGGACTCATACTGTGTTCATCAGTGAAATATCTAAGGATGAAGGAAAGCATGGAAATCACATGTCTTGGACCTTTAGGGAATTTAGCAGTAGAATATGGAGGATTTAACTTGGGAATTTCTACATGCAGAGGCATAAAAGTCTGAAAAATCATGAATCTTTTGGGAAAATATAGGCCAATATATAGCTTGGTGAGGGCCTCTATAGACAAGGGATTGCTTGGGGGTCAGGCTGAAGCTGTAACATTTGATTAATTGATTCTGCAGTGATGGTAAAAAGCACTT